>OX418224.1:11915077-12296863 GCA_948455865.1 Conomelus anceps
GGGAGCCTCAGCTGATTCAGGAGTATTTCTTTGATGTTTTTATATTTAATTTTATTTCATTATTCTTTGTTTTTTCTTTGTTTTCCCCCCCCCCCTCTTACCCTAACAGGTTCTGTAACCTTTGGGATTTTGTTATCCAGTTAAATGTTTTTGTATTTATTTTAAATAGAATTTTATTTTAGAAGTTGGATTTTTGTAATATAATGTATAGGAATTTAGTATTTGTTGTGAATTGTTGTATTTTCTGGATAATAAAATTGGAGTTTTTGAATTGAATTGAATTGAAAAAAAAAAAATAATAACAAGTTAGAATAAGAAATAAAAATAATTGGTTTTGAATTTTTTTAAATATGAACTTTAGAATGATGTTGAAGATCCATCTTGTTCCCACTAATATGTATTATAAACTTAAAAAACACTTTTAAATGGACATTGACTCACGTTATGGCGTGACGGCCGTTTCGCTCTGTTGTCTAGAGCATCATCTGACGACTCACAGTACACTGATTCAAAGAACACACAAGAGCCATCTCACACCCAAACACACATTCCACTTTTGCTGAACACATCATTTCAACAGGCCACAGTTATACAGACATTGACACTAATTTAGACACACTACACTTCACTCACAAAAGCCAGAAACTCAATGTTTTAGAACAATATGAGATATACAAACATGCTAAGCAGCAACCTGACAACATTTTAAATAATCAACTTAACTTCTTCTCACATATACTCTATATTTTTTTTTTTAGGATGAAGCCCACATAGGTATATTTGTTTCTCATATCTCTTGTAAATTCTCCTATGAATTAATGAAAAATAAGACGAAATTGTCACAACCACATTTATTAAAACTTCGAGAAACTAGTTTTGGTTGTTACACCATTATCAATCTCAATCAAACTCATATGACCTGTGCGTGGGTAATGTGTTGGATGATGGTGATTGATTAGTTGGACCTACAGTTTTAGGTGGGTTCCGAACCACCGGGAAGTGATTTTACAGCATTATTTGACAAAATAATCCCAATTTCAAACCTCCCGCCTACTCATCCCCCCACCCCTTCATCATTCCAACATACATAACACTCAAACTCATGCCTTGAATCAGTGTACTGTGGGTCGTATGATGATGCTCTAGACAACAAGAAAGAAAGCTATTAGGGCTATATGACCGTAAGCTATAAGGCTACAGTGTTATTTTGAAAGATTACTTCCACAAACCATAAATATGTCAGACGATCAGTCCTATGAATCGTTTGTTTATTATTTCCATTGCACAGCTAGGCGCCTAGGCTGTGGTTGGGCGGTTGTAGGCCTAGGTTGTGAACACCGGATATGAGTCATGCTTTTTGCTAGTACCATTTTGCAAGAAATTCTTCCATTCAGACTTGATATTGAATCAAGGCTTCGTCAGCCTTTTCAGAAGTGAAATGCATACCTCTAGCAATGCCAAAATATATTAAATTTAAATTCATTGTCTGTTGTGATATATAATTGTTCATGAAGTATTTAGTAATGGAAAACATCACAGATCTTCTTTTAACTTTCGGTTTATCTTTGAACCGTTTATAAGCAATTTATATTATTTGCAAAAGTTAGTTTGAAGTGACTGACAATTAAACAACCTGACAAATACACATTAACAGAATTTATTAATGTCGAATTCCTTCTAGTGCTATTAGTTTATAATGAAGACTTCCGCAATGGCAGATATTGACAACAGTATTGAATACCTGATGGAAATCGATGAATGGAAAAATATCAGTCACCACCGGGAATCGAACCACGGACCTCCCAATTTCGCCCGACCGGCAATTCTCATTAAATTATTGTTATTCCTACTTAAATAATATTATGCCTTGAAATTCAATTTCATTACTTTATGACTTGCTTTCTACTAATCAAACTAATAATTGTTTTACTTTCCCTACTGAACTCTAGCTTCTACCCTCTCAGTAGGCCAATAACTCCGAATTGATTAAGGTGTATTTTTCATTGATTGATTTAATTAACTTCATTAATAAATTGCACTTCAATTTGAAATGGAATACACTTCATAACTGTCAACTAAGCACACTGTTCATTCCAGCACGATTCCTGGACAGCCATTTGGGGTGCGCCAGTGGGAGAGGTGTAGAAATACTTGAAAATGCGGGGATTCTGCCCACGCGTGACGAGGATGTACAGTGTCCATTTTGCAACGTAGGGCCGATGGCCACATGGAAAGATGTGAGCAAGAGCGTGGGCTGGCGTTTCCGCTGTAATTACTGCAAACGGAAATTCAGCCCTACCACAAATTCGTTTGTGGAAAACTTCCGGTAAGATGCTGCAGTTTTCTCCTTCTTATTAATTTATTTATTCATTCATTTCACTATGATTAAAAAACAAACAGCACATTATTGATGAATTATGAATTCAATGAACTTTTCAAGGATCATTGACCAGTGACTGAACTGCATTCACTCTTCAATATTGGAAGTTACAATCGATAGAAAAACAGTAATTTGTCACATTCGAAAAACAATTTTTTTTCAATTACTTTTCCATCTACAGTGCCAGTGACGTGTATAATGGGTACGGATTCGTTGTTCACGCCGCCATTGCATGGATTTCGAAGTGCACGCAAGGGCAGGTGAGCCAAATTTATTTTTCACTTTTCATTAAGACAGCTGTGAGCAGGGCCGTACTCAGCTCTGTCGGGCCCCAGGAAAAAATAATTGTGACCTCTGATAACCTTATGGGTATCGTCATTAAGTTACATGTCCCATTAAATTAATATTTTAGTGACTTTTGTCAATGCTGAAATGTGTATGACAATAAAACATTCTTGATTCTTGAATGTCTATAGTCTCACGCTTTCTGAATATATTTCTTATAGAAGAAAATTTATTTACATAAATTACAATTTAAATAAATAATAGACTGACAGGATCTGTGCTGCATTAATCGCATTGTAACCAGCTTTGTCATATTATATTTTTACATATCAATTGTTCAAAAATTTCAAAATCAGGTATTAAAACATCAGGCACCTTTTTCTGCTTCGAATTGGTTTACTTCGTCACTAAATATCTGAAATGTAACTTGTACAGAACTATTTGTAATAAACTTTAAAAATAAAAGCAAAGACCATAGTAATTGTACGGCTGTATTTATGTATATTCGGAGTCAGTGTTTTTCCAATTTCTAAATTACTTCTCAAATATAATAATGAGGGGGACAAGACTGGTATTTGAAATAGGGGGGGGGGGGGGGTGTATTACACGTCCCCCCCTATGGTAGCGAAGCCCATGCGGAAGCAATGTAACAAGTGGTCTTTTATACTTTCCAGGTCGCTGATTGGCTGAGAGTCAACAGAGAGACTGTCCAGTATTGGTGGCGATTTTTCCGCAACGTGTCCATGAAGGCTGCTTGGCACGATTTCGAGGTACAGTTGGCTACAATCATTTTATTATCAACTAGTCTCTGACTATGCCAAGGTTCAATGACATCGGCCAGACAGGTTCATTTCAGCTCCAGTTTTACTTGTAAAAGTAAACAGGACAAGTACATGTCTTCAATTTTATTTGTTTTTTTTTACTAATTTCGAATTCCTTTAAGTGATATTAATTCATACTGGAGACTTCTGCAATGGCGGATATTGACAACAGTATTGAATAGCTTATGAAAATCGATGAAAGCCGCTGTACTGAAATATCAGTTTCCACCAGGAATCTAACCATGGACCTCCTGATTGCCGGTCGGGCTCCTGATTGGGAGGTCCGTGGTTCGATTCCCAGTGGTAACTGATATGTAAGTACAGCAGCATTCATCGATTTTCATCAGCCATTCAATACTGTTGTCAATATCTGCCTTAGCGGAAGCCTTCAGTTTAAATTAATAGCACTTGAAGGAATTTGAAATTAATAATTTTTTTTTTGTATAATTGTTGTTTTGTTTTAATTGTCAGTTACTTCAAACTAACTTATTACTGTTCTTGCATTATACCTTGTCCATTATTCCTCCATCTTCAGTCTACATAACCAAAAACATCTCTCCTACTGTATGTACCTCCATCCTTGATATTCTAATGCTATTCAAATGTTATCACATTTCTTTCGTTCTATGAATAGGTTTTGGGAGGTCTAGGTGATGTCGTTGAGGTTGACGAAAGCCACCTTTTTAAAAGGAAAAACCATCAAGGGAGGCCGCTTCGTAATCAGCGTCTCCATGTGTGGGTGTTTGGCGGGGTGAGCCGGTCGACCGGTAAGGTATTTGCGGTGCAGGTACCTGACCGGTCGGCCGACACACTGCTGCCATTGATGCAGAAATACATAGACCCTGACACGGTCATATGCTCAGACATGTGGCGAGCATATGAGCATGTCGGGGATGTATTTCGGGCTCATGGCAAAGTCAATCACTCGGAGAACTTCCTCGATCCACCGCGGGGGGAGGACCCCTTTTGGTTACCTGTCGGCTTTCTCGATGACGGATGCCTCGACCACCAATTCCTAGGTAATTGAAACAAAACAGAAGTTGTCAAATTTCACTAAACCCTAACAGTTAGTGTCACAGGACCGTGGTTTCGTGTTCTACTAACACATCTTTGGCTGTGCTGAAGAAGCAGGAAGCCTCTTAATAACAAATTCGGTATCCAAAAGTTACCAAATAATTGGAAAAGCAATTAATATTTGTATGGCTACTCTTGTTTTAGGTAAAGTAAAGTAAATTCGTATGGCTTTTCGTGGTGGGGAGACCCTTACGGTTGTTTTAGGTTATTCACTGTTATTAAATAATAGTTACATAAGTGAGTCAATTATACCTTAACATATTGAAACCTGAGATTCTAAATCAAATTTCAATTTACAATAACTACTGTAATCAGCTGATTTGTCATAAAGCTACATCTCCCTTACCCAATTTGAATTTTTTACAACAGGTCAATGGCCTGCTGGTATGGCCCCATACCGTGTCCATACACAAAACATTGAGAGAGCATGGAGAAAGATGAAAAAATTGACAAGGGGCTGTCATGAGTCTGCCTCCATGCCAGAGTACTTGGGGGAGTACATGTACAGGAACAATGTACTCGCCCAATTCGATACGGTGGAGAATGTTGACTAATGTTGTCAAGTAAGGTAATGTTGTCACTCGTCCAGTAAGGAGTATACTCAATGGCAAGATATACACAAGTATATGATATAAATGTTAATTACTGAAGAACTGCACCATATAAAATATACCTGATTGGATACAGGTGTGAAGAAACTTGTCAAAAATGTGATCCCAAGCTCAGAAAAACTAAAATATCAATGAGTAATCATTTTTTAACAAAAATAAAATGAAAACTCAAAACTCAGTCCAATGTCTAGGTAAGAACTACGGATAATACTTCATTTTACTTGTAAACTATAATCAACCGTTCGAATAATTTTTTTATATTTTACAAAAACATTTCACCTGCTATCTTATAAGTGCAGTACAATTTTTATACCTTCAAAAAAAACCTACTTCTTGAAAAAGAATGTAAATGTTTAAGGATAACAGGCAGAACAATAAAACGGTTTCATATTCTAAATATTAAAACAAACCATTGAATTGTTGCCAGTAGTAGTAACATTGTTTCATTTTTTAAATTTAATGTAATTTTACAAAGTTTTAGGTTTAAGTTAGCGGACGAGGATGAGTGACCACCCTCCCTGATTCTATGCATGACTCATCATAGCTCACAATCTGCAGTGAGCTTCCTATGTTTAGTAACTGATTCTTCAACATTATACGGAGCATTCTAGCACAGCGTAGAATGCTACAATCTTGCTCTACTATGATACACACCCCAGATCCCAGCAGCTGCAATATTCAGACGAAAATATTCTAAGTCCCTTACCTTGGATTTGTTTTCCTGCCCCCTGAGCTCAGTTCTGCTGCGAATGCGACCAACCCCGGTATTTTTCGATTTGTTTTTTCTCAGAGAATCCAGCAAAAATAAGTCTGATGAAAAAATCTCAAATTTCGAAAAAAGCCCCCCTCCAAAATAATAAGGGGGGCACCTGAGTGGTCGACAGTATTTTTCTCGAATTCCTCATGCTTGATATAGGGTGTCATGTGAAAATTGAGTTCATAAATTAACGGGAAGGTACTGAACAATGCCACACCCCGGATCCCATTAGCTGCAATATTCAGCAGAAAATAATCAAAGTCCCTTATCTTGGATTTGTTTTCCTGCCCCCTGAGCTCAGTTCTGCTGCGAATGCGACCAACCCCGGTATTTTTCGATTTGTTTTTTCTCAGAGAATCCAGCAAAAATAAGTCTGATGAAAAAATCTCAAATTTCGAAAAAAGCCCCCCTCCAAAATAATAAGGGGGGCACCTGAGTGGTCGACAGTATTTTTCTCGAATTCCTCATGCTTGATATAGGGTGTCATGTGAAAATTGAGTTCATAAATTAACGGGAAGGTACTGAACAATGCCACACCACGGATCCCATTAGCTGCAATATTCAGCAGAAAATAATCAAAGTCCCTTATCTTGGATTTGTTTTCCTGCCCCCTGAGCTCAGTTCTGCTGCGAAAGCGACCAACCCCGGTATTTTTCGATTTGTTTTTTCTCAGAGAATCCAGCAAAAACAAGTCTGATGAAAAAATCTCAAATTTCGAAAAAAGCCCCCCTCCAAAATAATAAGGGGGGCACCTGAGTGGTCGACAGTATTTTTCTCGAATTCCTCATGCTTGATATAGGGTGTCATGTGAAAATTGAGTTCATAAATTAACGGGAAGGTACTGAACAATGCCACACCCCGGATCCCATTAGCTGCAATATTCAGCAGAAAATAATCAAAGTCCCTTATCTTGGATTTGTTTTCCTGCCCCCTGAGCTCAGTTCTGCTGCGAATGCGACCAACCCCGGTAATTTTCGATTTGTTATTTCTCAGAGAATCCAGCAAAAATAAGTCTTATGAAAAAATCTCAAATTTCGAAAAAAGCCCCCCTCCAAAATAATAAGGGGGGCACCTGAGTGGTCGACAGTATTTTTTTCGAATTCCTCATGCTTGATATAGGGTGTCATGTGAAAATTGAGTTCATAAATTAACGGGAAGGTACTGAACAATGCCACACCCCGGATCCCATTAGCTGCAATATTCAGCAGAAAATATTCAAAGTCCTTAATCATTGATTAGAGTGAGATAGATAGATTGTTGTCTGTATCATGCATCAGTGATGAGTTTCCTATGTTTAGTAACCGCTGGTATTCAATGATACGGAGCATTCCTGCATAGCATAGCGTAGAAAGCTACACTACGACTCTAGTATGATACACACCCCAGAGCCCGGCTCTTACCGTGCATTCTTTCGGGAAACGGGAAGCATAAGGTTTTTATAGAAATCCAAATAGGTAAATGGTGCATATGCCTATCAGCATAACTGATAATAATAATAATAATTATTATTATTTTATTATGTAAAATAGTCGGGTCCTTGAATACTCCGTTGTATTGGTTCATCACAATCTGAATAATTTGTGATATTGTAGCAGATTTCTATAACGAATAAGATAGTTTTTGTCAATTGCCTGACATTTTGGTCAAACGTTTTTGTTACAACATCGACTTATTCATAATCATTATAATACTTCAGTATCGCCCAACTATAATTTTTCTTTCATTAAACTCAATACAGAAAACACTCAAACTCAGATAGCCTAAACGCCTAAACCGAAAAGAACAATTTCAATTTATTTTGCTGAAGGATGTTTTGCTATTAAAGGAGCACTTGAGAATTTTTCGAAATTTGTTTGGAATTACCATAACAATTCTCAGAAAAAGAAACTATAACTGAATAACTCTCAATAGAGTATTTTTGCATCTTGTTTTGCAAATCTATAACATATACATACAATAAAAACATGAACGCTCCATTTCGTGCAAAAAATGCAAAGCTCACAATGCTCAACAGCTGAAATGATTTAATAACATCAATTTAGATTGTTGAATAAAATAAATGTTCAACTACTTCTCTTAATCTGCTCCTACATTGGAAGCGGATAAAGTCTGGTCAGCCAATCCGACCAGACCAGACCCGGCGCTCCTACGCTGGAGCCAGTTTTTCGGTGCAGTATCAAATCTCGACGAGGACAGTTGCTTTTACCGGAGTTGTAATTTTTGATGGTTTAAAATCTTCCACTTTTGCAAATGGATGAGGAACTTTTTGATTTTATGTTAATGGACAGTAATCTACTATTTAAGACACGCACAAGGAAGTGGGTTCATGAGTTTAATGAAGACCACAGGCAAAGTGAATACTATGCAACCTTCTTACCTATGAGTGGTTATCCAGACAAAATTAAAAAATATCATAGAATGACTGTTGAAACGTTCGACAACATTTTGTAAAAACTGTCGATTTTATTAAGGTGAGTTATTTTAATACAATGTAGGCAACAAATCAGTCAGAACATATTTATTTTAATAAATAGAAAGGTAGTGCTAATCACATTTTAATTACACTGAGATATCGATAACAATAATGACAATGTAGATTTGCTGATTTAAAATTTCATTGATAAATTACAGATGAATATAGAAGGCTCAACACAAACTATAACTATAACTATCAAAAAGTCTGGCCATAGTCTGAAGCGACTGGGAGAAAAAAAAATTGGTTTGATTTCTGTCAGACAAGCTCAGACCAGTTCCTTCTACGACCGGCCCCAGTGTAGGAGGGGACACGGCGCCAAATGTGTTTGTTTTCGTCAGACTCGGCCAGGCCAGACCAGACCAGACCTTCCAGTCTGAAGAAATTCCGCTTCCAATGTATGAAATCATGAAATAGCTGAAGCAATAAAGCATAACTAAGTTTCAAATTGTAATCTTGAAAAAATTCAAATAATAAACTTACCACAAATTCATGAAATTGATTTATCACATTTCTTGTGGAACACTGGCACTGTAACATCTCACCAAGAAAAAACCAAGATGTCTGCCTTATGCCGTGTTTCGGGAGGACACCACTATGTCGGCTGTCGTTTAGAGCGTCCTAGAGGGGGTCACTACCTACTGTCCGACTTTCCATCTCTCCGAATATACCATTTGTCCGACTTTTGTACCTGTTGTCAAAAATTAATTCAACTTAGTATTTCCACTTGTCCGAATAACCATTTGCACGAATATACCACTTGTCCGACTTCTACATGACGCGTTATAACGCCAGAAACAACTTCTCCGAATATACCACTTGTCCGACTCGACTGTAGCGCATTCTAGCGGCAGAATTATCATGTCCCAGGCACTAGGTACTCTAGCCTTTAATCAACGCCTTCTAGAGATACTTCTGCATTATCTATCGCCTATAATTATGCTAAGCTAGAAAATTAAATAAAAATAGTTTTCTCTTTTTGAGGTTAGCTCTATTGTTCAGCCATTAGATTAGATATTTGTCTATTAGCCAATAAATTGAGAGTTGGTGATGTTCGACTCAGATTCGGCAAATAAATTATTGATATAAATCTCTTTGAGACTAGTATTATGCTATGGTACTGAATGCCATCACATTCATTATATTACGCCAACAAAGAACAGTACCAATGAAAAACTTCAATTTCAATGCCAAGTAGTCTTTTCCCCAATAACATTACACCAAATTATTTTTTCTAAGTGTGGGAATAGAAAGAAAATGAACCTTGCGAACAGAGATTTCTATGATATACTTTCTTCAAGGTATCTAGACCTACCGGTAGACTATGAGTATGAGGTAGGCTTGTTTGAGGAATAGAAGGTATTCATGTTACTTTCATGGAACTATTGCTCTAACCGGTCAGGAACTATAGAACTATGGAGTCTGCATCCAGAACTATCGTTTTTTTGTACTTCAAAGTAGGATCCAAAAAGTTCATAGCTCACTATCCTAAAAATGAAAAGCACTTTTTAAATAGCTCAAAAAATATGGAGGAGAAGGTCGATTCTGATGCTCTCTCACCACCCCAATTGAAGATTTTGATGACCTCATTAACGACCAACAATATTGTTATCAGGAATATGCCTAGGGAACTTCTGATAGGGTTTCAAGATCCATATAATATATTGATTAACAGATGAACTTTTGGGAAAATTGAGTCTCATATTTAACTCATACCTCAAGAATTGAGAATCTAACACTTGATTTGTGTAATGTAAGTTTTATGCACAGTAAGCTATTGAGCAATACAAATTTCACAATAATTGTTGACTGTAAGTGTTGTGGCTCGTGAGCTAGGTTTTTATACATAAAAGACTCACGCAATAACTTAAACACAACTTGGATGTATACAAGTATGGTCTGATACTCTACTCAGAATTCAAAGCAGCAAAGGTTTGATTTTTGTGATCAAAACATTCCAATAATAACAAAACAGTTATTTCTTAATTTAATTGAATCTTAAACAAGATTTCATAACACTTAATCATTCACAATTTGAAAAGGAGATGAATAAATACTATATTTGAATGAAGATTTTGGTTTTAGAAGAAAACTTCAATCTGAACAATTCCAATATTTCAAATTTAACGGCAAACTCATGCTGATTGGTAATTGGCTGATTTCTCGACGCGGCATGCCAATAACTCAATGCCATCTAGTGTTCATGTCACCACAGTCATAATATACTCATTAATCCTATTTGACACTATTACAGCAGTTTCTAGTTATCAAATTATTATAACGAAAAGTAAACATTTTATAGTGTGAAAAAATAAAAAAACACGATATTTTCGGTTAGGCGTGATAAACTACGCGGCTAGAATGCGCTACAGTCGAGTCGGACAAATGGTAGATTCGGACAAGTGGTATATTCGGTGAAGTGGTTTCTGAACTTATAAGATGTCATGTGATAGTCGGACAAGTGGTATATTCGGACAAATGGATTTTCGGTCAAGTGGTAACACGTACTTTTCTTATTCAATAAAAGTCGTAAGAAAGTCGGACAAATGGTATATTCGGAGAAATGGATAGTCGGACAGATGGTGGCCCCCCTCCTAGAGGATACCACTAGGGATGGGTATCGATTAGTCGATTAATCGGAATAATCGATGTTTTGCTGAAATAATCGATTATTTTTTAATCGATGTTTGAGAGCTTCGATTAATCACAGCACCGATTATTTCATAACGATTAATCGATTGATAGAATTTTTCTCATTCAATATTACAAGATTTAGGGACATAAATATGTAAATAATTATTGTTTCAAACATATTTCAAGATTAATTTCTGATATTAATGACAGAGCTTTTCCTTTATTTTACGTTTTCCGCATTTTCTTAGTTCCTTGCCATCCTTCACAAGCCCTGTCTAATATAACCTCCAAGTCATAGGGTGGTCAACCTGCTGACAATTGACAGGCTTGAAATAGTTTGCCTTTTTCGATAAACATGAGCAATAACCTGGAACCATCATTGTTTCTTGTTTTTCGCCATGATGCCTCCAAAAAGTGTTGTTTGGGACGCTATTTGGTATTATTTTGGCCTGTTTTTGCTATTTTCAAAGACTGAATTAATCGATGTTTGAACACCGATTAATCGATGTTTGAACACCGATTAATCGATGTTTGAACACCGATTAATCGATGTTTTCAGTACCGATTAATCGGTGTATCGATTACTCCCTTACAAAAAAATAATCGATGTTTTGTAGTTCGATACCACCCGATCTTGTTAAGGTTTAAAGGGTTGATTACATTGGGATAGTTACTCGCTAAGCGAGTAGCGAGTAGGACGTTACTGACCGATCGTGCTACAGCAGCTCAGCATACCAAGCCAAATTATATTTAAAAAAATATTTCTAGAATCACCCTCATACTTTGGAATTTCTAAGACAATAAATAATATCGCAACACAAAATTAAAAGATGAAGTTTACCAACAATTATTCAATAAAATTTCATCAAAACAATATACAATATATCTTATCTGAAGTGTTATGCTGGCAGCCTGCGTGATTAAGTATCGGCTTTGGCCACAATAGTATTGTATTTTGGTGTTGGCTACTCTGCCAGCGAGTACAAATGTGACCAAATTCAAAGTTGAGAGCCTGTCTACTTTGAATTTGGTCACATTTGTACTCTCTGGCAGAGTAGCCAACACCAAAATACAATATTATTGTGGCCAAAGCCGATACTTGATCACGCAGGCTGCCAGCATTTCACTTCAGATGAGATATATTGTATATTGTTTTGATGAAATTTCATTGAATAATTGTTGGTAAACTTCATATTTTAATTTTGTGTTGAAATATTATTTATTGTCTTAGAAATTCCATAGTATGGGGATGATTCTGGAAGATAAATTTTTAATATAATTCGGCTTGGTATGCCGAGCTGCTGTAGCGCGGTCGGTCAGTAACGTCCTACTCGCTACTCGCTTAGCGAGTAACTATCCCAATGTAAAGGGTTGATTACATTGGGATAGTTACTCGCTAAGCGAGTAGCGAGTAGGACGTTACTGACCGACCGTGCTACAGCAACTCGGCATACCAAGCCGAATTATATTAAAAATTTATCTTCAAGAATCATCCCCATACTATGGAATTTCTAAGACAATAAATAATCTTGCAACACAAAATTAAATAATATAAACTTGAAAAAAACACTTTTAAATGGAAACTAACTCACGTTATGGCGTGACGGCCGTTTCGCTCTGTTGTCTAGAGCATCGTCAGACGACCCACAGTACACTGACTTAAGGTATGTGTACTGTGGGTCGTCTGACGATGCTCTAGACAACAGAGCGAAACGGCCGTCACGCCATAACGTGAGTTAGTTTCCATTTAAAAGTGTTTTTTTCAAGTTTATATTACATATTAGTGGAAACAAGATGGATCTTCAACATCACAAAATTAAAATATGAAGTCTACCAACAATTATCCAATAAAATTTCATCAAAACAATATACAATATATCTCATCTGAAGTGTTATGCTGGCAGCCTGCGTGATTAAGTATCGGCTTTGGCCACAATGATATTGTATTTTGGTGTTGGCTACTCTGCCAGCGAGTACAAATGTGACCAAATTCAAAGTAGACAGGCTCTCAACTTTGAATTTGGTCACATTTGTACTCGCTGGCAGAGTAGCCAACACCAAAATACAATATTATTGTGGCCAAACCCTATACTTAATCACGCAGGCTGCCAGCATAACACTTCAGATGAGATATATTGTGTATTGTTTTGATGAAATTCTATTGAATAATTGTTGGTAAACTTCATCTTTTAATTTTGTGTTGCGATATTATTTATTGTCTTAGAAATTCCATAGTATGGGGGTGATTCTAGAAATAATTTTTTTAATATAATTTGGCTTGGTATGCTGAGCTGCTGTAGCACGGTCGGTCAGTAACGTCCTACTCGCTACTCCCTTAGCGAGTAACTATCCCAATGTAATCAACCCATTATCAACCCATTAGGTTCTACATTTTGCTGCAACGTGATTGGTCGAAACGAAAACAGGTTGTCCACAACTATCAAAGGATTTTTATAATTTAGAATGGATACTTGGCAAGGATAATGAACGATTTATTACTAATGAGAATAATAAAAACCTATAACTTGAAACATTTCTTAATTTTACTACCTTCTCTAATTTGTATTTCTTCTGGTTTTTTTTATGGAAAATAGAATTTATACGATTCTCAACTGCATTGCGCCAACAGCTGCGCAACACAACTGATTTCATCAACTACAACTACATATAAATTTCCTGGTTAGATATTCTGCTCTACAACATAGATTTATTAAAATACGTAAGTAAACATTGTTTGTGATTTCTCCGGTGAAGTGGTTTTAGTAAATTTCTTGAAAGTTTTTACGGTGAAATTCAGGTGAGTCGCTGAATAAGCTATCCTTTCTTAAAATGTTACAGATTCAAAAGCTTCAAACTAGCCTCTTGATTCCTAGCCTAGGACTGTTAGCTTACGTTGTCTGTAATTGCTAACCTTTATTGTTTAAGAATAGGTAATTGCTTTGTGAATCATTTTTGAAGGTTTTGATTCTTGAATTGGAATGATTTTTTCAAATTCCCAATAGAGCACATTATTGAGTTCTCGATTCCAAATTTATATTACCAGCTGGATTACATTTGACGTATTCAGAAACCATTTGAATCTGAACTCGAAAATATTGTCCAATTGATGGTGTGGCCAGTTTAATTCAATTTAATCTTGTTCTTATACAATTGAACCTCATGTTTATTTCTAAATCAATCGGCAGTTCATTACATATTCGGGAAGTTCTTTGTTGTGGTGCTTTTGAAATACGCTATTACCAGTATTGATTTCTAAACATTGGTTTTCAAATTAATTACATTTTCAATCGCTCTTATTTTTCTATTTGTTCTCGTTCAATAGCTTTACAAACATAGTTTTTGATTGTTTGAAATCGATTGATGAATAGGCTAGTTGGCTAATCCCCATCTTACGCTGGTTAATAGGTTATCCCCGATATCGTATTTTAATACCAATGCTTGTGTTTCTAGTTTAGTTTTCTATTTTATACTCAATTTATGTGGGTTTTTTCAAATGTATCTCGTTGTTTACGTACACGGGGTCATATACATTTTCAGTTTGTCAAAATTGAGTGACATCATTTGAAGCAATGGGTCATGCTCTAAATATATTAGTCATGACACTGATATTGAGCCGAATGGTTAATATTAACAACATGAACTATTAAGCACTATTGTTCCATGATTATTTCCATTTTAATGAAATTGTTGGTTAGCTTAATCATTAAGTTATTCACGGGTAGGCTTGTTTTGCTCAAATGAGTGTTTTGTATCTTACTTTCTTTATTCTTATTTCTTGGTTATCACTACTCGGAAGATAATATTTACCTCACTATAAGGTAAACATACCAACAAATATCGGCCGGTTAAGGATAGTTTTGACTATGTTTTAATATTTATATTTTAGATATGTGTGAAACATTATCTAAGGTTATTAAAGTTTTCTCTACCTATTCTTATGATTTAGGCTACAAATCAATTGATAATAAACCCTTCGGAAGTCTATATTATTGCATATTTTTCCACTTATGGCCCATAATAATGAACTTTCGGCCCGATGGGCCCCAATGTAGTTTTTAAGTAACAATAGCTCAAGATCAAAATTCTCAAGAAAACTGCAAACTATCATAGAAGCTGGGAGATCACAGCCTAGTAAATCCGTAATTTCTAATTGATTTTCAAACTTCAAATACAAATAACTTATTTCATTAGTAGCTGATGAAGCTATTGAAAACTTTGAGCAGACGCTTTTTTAGGTTAGAAGTATAAGGAGCAGATATTCGGTAGGAGACAGATAACTAGTATGTTTACCTTGAAGCCTCTAAATGTTGTATTACAATACTGAATTGTAATTATTACTGAGTTGATGAAGAAAATATTCAAACTGCAAGATTTGTTGTACCTCAGTTGGATACAATATTAATTCATTTAATTTATGATTTCAGCTTATCAGGAGTTCGTTTGAGATATAAGCAAGGTGAGCTATCATTTTTACTCTCTCCATTCCAACTACTTTACACATTCTTTACTTAATGTAGTTTGTCATTTTTATGAAATAGAATGTAGACAAACTTACTTTCTTACCATGACTGATGATTTTATTTTAGATCTCTACTGTCTGATACTGTTGTATTTTAAAGTAAATTGATTGAACCATCATACCATGTTATCCCGAATAATTTGATGTTTTAATTTTTAATTGAAGTTATCATATCTTGCTTGCATGCTATCGTGTTCACAGATTTAAAAAATACAGAATAAGATTTCTAATCAAACCAATTTACCACTTTTCCATTGTAGGCTACCCTATTTCATTTCAATTTATTGTATAGGTGCAAAATTTCATTGAATTATATTTGAATGAGAATTACCAGTATTTTCAATATTAAATTACTTTTGCAATTCATGATAATTTAGTCGACCAACAGGGCATCATACATACAGTTTCAAACTAGATATTTATTACAATGTAATATCATTTTTAATTGCATGTAAAATGCATGTCTATTGTCTAGTGTAGCAACCCTTAAGGTCCTGACATTAATCTTTTGTGGGGCACCTTCTAATCATATTAATTTAACCTAAAACAAAAGTGACAAAAAATAAATTTATGAAATAGTAAAAATAACAATAATTTTCAACCTTGTGTGAATTTGTGGTTTTCGATATTTATTGATATAAAATTATCAATTTTACACTAATAATATCAAATAATATTCCTATTCTCCTTAATATAGCCTATGTATGAAACTTTCAATTTCCAACAAAGCAGATTTTTGAGAACTGGATATTTCAAGACTGAGAATTTAGGTTCTGAAATGTTTTCGAAAATACCCGATAGGCCTACTAGAAAACAGAGTTCTGCTGAGAAGTGTAAAATTCCCCAAAAATGATAGACTATACTCAAAAACTGAATCGCTTAAATCAGAAACGACGAATAATTTTTTTCAAAATGGAGTTAACAGATATATATATATATATAGAAGCGAGTTTATTTTACAGCTCTAGCCGTTTCTCGCATCCCATCTGCCATCTCTCTCGGTTCACAGATGATATGTAATATTCAATGTCTTCATGTTGTGGTCAGTAATGAGTCAGAGTCATTCTTCACCAAGAAATAGCGTTCTGCAAATCTGAATGAGTTCAGAAAGCACACAAGTTATTGACTTATACGTTGTTTCTGTTCTCAGAAAAAATCTTGAAAATGTGATTCATGTTGTTTCTGAGCTATTAAAGTAATTTTCAATTATTAATAACTGAAATAGGCTTTTTATGATATTCATTTCTGAGCTATTAAAGTAATTTTCCATTTAATAACTGAAATAGGCTTTTTATGATATTCATTGCTTGAATGTCGCATTCTAAAATGAATTTAATAAAAATTGAACAATTCTGGCTACAGGCTCAGACCTCTCTTGCTATGTTCAAGAAAGTACACATTACTGGTGGGCCTATTTGCTTACAAAATCTACTACAGTGAAAACGTTATTAAGTTTCCATTAATTTCGGTATTCCGTTTGATGGTATTAATTATGCCGAAAACCACTGCTACGGCGGCGGACATTGACAACTGCATCAAAAGGTAATGGAAATCGATGAATGCCACAACATACAGGTTCGGAACCTACTTAGAATTTTAGTTCTACTAAGTTTTCTAAAAGAATGGTGAGGTGGAACTATCTGTAATAAAACTGTTGAGTACTTGTCAAGTACTCTCCACCAATAAAAGGCATACGCTTATCTATTCTATTTGTAAAGGATTCCTTGATTGAGGTGTAATATTAATTTGAGAAAATTTTAGGTCCATCATGCTTTCTAAAACAATGACAAAGCAAAGCTGTCTGTAAAATAAATATCGAAATTGATATTTTGTGAAAAATAGCAATTTAATAAAATTAAAACATATTTCTAAAAATTCGAGAGTGATTAAGATATTTACGGATTTCATTTTTTTTGCCGTACACTGATTAAAATTGGAAATTTTCAGAGCATTGCCACTACATTCATACCTTTTTGACATACCTTTTTTTTCATTAAAATAATTTTTGATGATCGCGTGACCGATTAGAGCGGCCAACGAAAAGACTGTTCTTTGCCGTGAAATCACTTTACGGTGGTTCGGTACCCACTTGAAACTGAAGGTCCAACTCAATCGCCATCATCAAACTCATTACCCACGCACAGGTCTGAAACCTATGTGGGTTTCATCCTCCAAAAAAGCAATAAAGTATTTAATGTGAAAGGATGTCTTATTTGTAACAAATATTATTGAAATTTTCTTTTGCCAAAGCAGTTCCAACTGTCTTATACAGACAAATTTTTCAACACAGAGGTTTTTCTACAGTGGTTGAAATGATTTATCTCACTTGGAGAGGTTTTTCATTATTTACTCTTGGTTTTTGCATTTTCGCTCTCAGTGATTTTTTTATAGCCTACTATTATTCTTAGAAGCCTTGAGGTTATTGCAGAATAAATTTTCAATTTTTCCAACTTGACAGAACAAGTCTCATTTGAGCGTTCATTAGTTTTGGTTAAACTTCAAGGGCCCGAAATACTTCATCCATTATTTTTCTTATCGTTCTAGATTCTCCCCCGCATATTGCTTCCTATTTTACAGAATGTGTTTTACAGTTTAAGTACAGTAGCTTATTTCTTGATAATTTGAAAATTACTATTCATGTCAAGTCTATTCAAATTTATGATAATCTTTTATTATATTTTAGATGTCTGTGTTGAATCAAAGCGGCGAAGAGCAGGTTGAGTGTCCCCTATGTATGGAGCCGTTAGAGGTCGATGACCTCAACTTCTACCCCTGCACTTGTGGATACCAGGTATGTTCTTAGTTGTCTTTTTATGTAACTAGTCAAATTTGCTACAATAGTCCAGCAGGGAAGTGATAGCCGAGTGCCGTAGCAGGTATCTGTTCAATCAGAGATAAGCTTCGAAACTCCTGGGCCATCTTTGTAAGGGTGACAGATTGGATTGTCAGCAAAAAAGACTATTCTCTGCTGTAAAATAACTTCCCGGTGGTTCGGAACCCACCTAAAACGGTAGGTCCAACTCATCAATCACCATCATCCAATTCATTACCCACGCACAGGTCTCAGACCTATTTGAGCTTCATCCTCCGAAAAAAGCACTTTGGGGCATATGGGCCATCTTTGTTAGAGTGACCGATTAAATTGGTCAGCAAAAAAGACTCTGTTCTCTGCTGTAAAATCACTTCACGGTGGTTCGGAACCCACCTAAAACTGTAAGTCCAACTCATCAATCACCATCATCCAATTCATTATCCACGCACAGGTCTCAAACCTATGTGGGCTTCATCCTCCGAAAAAAGCACTGTGGGGCACACTGGATAGAGAAGTCCATTTTCCTAATGATTCAACCCAAGATTTCAAATATCCAATCATCTAGATATTTATAAGAATTCAAATATAAAGTCATGTTCTATTTATAAACTTTTTTAATTATTATTAAGAGAATTGATATGCATTGATTTTCATAAAACAATATTGTCATATGTTTTTATGTAAGTTTTGTAATATTAATATTGATTTTTTTAATCAAAGTCATAAATGCTATACAATTAAAAATAGTCTAATTTACGGACTCTCAATGTCGTGAGGCATACTGGATAGAGAAGTTCATTTTTCCTAAAGATTAAACCGAGGTTTTTTAATTACCAATCATCAAGATATTGATGAGAACCCAAATATAGAATAGAATGACTTTTTTATTTGTTGAATTGGCGAAGTTTGGACACTAATGTCCACTTAACCACGGGCTAATAATATAGTCATGCTAGCTATGTCTAAACTGTCTTTAATTATTTATAGACATGATTAATTTGCATTAATTGTTATCAAATTATATTGATTAAAGGTGTACGTAACGTATATAAAAAATGGAAGACATATTTATCTATTTGTAATTATGATACAGCTTGTTAAAGTTGCTAAGGCCGCTGGCTTTGGCCAGCAGTACAGTTAGGTTCTGACTAAACTGCTACTACGATGACCACTATTCACGGGCAGAGTTGGAAGGCTCGCAGAATAAGAGCACAACTGACTATACGATCATTTTTATGAGGAGTGGTGAAAGAGAGAGAGAGTGTGTGTGAGAGAGAGTAAGAGAGAGAGAGAGAAAGCGCAGCAGCCTTAGCAAAGTGAACGAGCTGTAATGCTGCTTCTAATTCAAGTGAAAGTTCAACTAGGGTATTTTAAAATATGCTTCTGATTATTAATCTTAATGTTTTATAAAAAATTATCAATGCTATCTAATTTAAAATAGCCTATCCACCTCCGCAGTTACTAATTAATTAGTTCACTGATTATTTATTAGTTTGGTACACTGATCTAATTAGATCAAATATTCAGTAGACCTCGCATCTTGATTAGAGCAGATGGGTAGGAAATGATCTTCCCGTTTGAACACATGCTCATTTGTTCTTACTTAAATTCAGTTGTTGTGAATGACATTGACATTCATACGGAATGATTATACCTTTTGGTGACGTTGAACGTATAAGCTGTCAAATAGTGTTTTCCTATTATGACGTAGGCCTCTACATTGATTGTTTGTTAATTATAATTAACAATAATTATTTATTTGAACGAATGTTGATTTTGCGTCAAAGATTTAGATGTTTTGTAAACACAATTGAAATTTTATACTAAACAGTGGAGAATTTCTTTATAGAGAATCAAAGATACAATAATTGACTATATTTGTTGGTACTTGAAAATATTTGTTGAGCTTGTGTATTTTCACTATCTTTTTGTCCAAGTTACAGCATATCAGGTGACATCTAGTGGTAACCTATGACTCTTTCTAATTTTAGTACCGTTCATCTTATTAATTAATCTGAAATGTCTCTTCCAGTTCTTATATAGATATATTTATTTATTATACATATGGAAGCAACAGGTAAATACCCAAGTATGCCTCCTGACAAGTGACATTTGATAAAATAAACTGAAAAGATACTAAACACTAGTTGAAATGAAACTAAATACTAGCATTGATCAGGGATAGTAAGGTGGTGGTTGATGGTTCGTCTATGATACTAGTTGAGGTAAAATAAAATAACAAGACTACAGGGGCTAGACTAGACTGTTATAGTTAAGTAAACAAAATGCACTATCTATTTTTGGATTGCAATTTGTGTTTGTACAATTTTTCCGACTTCCGGTGGAGTTTTTGAAATCAAGCCATACAGTGTTCTTTTTATTTTATTGTTGAAAAAATACCTTATAAGCAATTTATTATTCTATATAATTATATAAGTATAAATTTCTAAATATAGAATCTTTAATATATTAGCAAGCGTTGAAGTTTTTAAACCTTGCAATCAACACCTCAGTCCCGGTTTCAATTCTTGGCTAAGTCTAACATTTTTTAGGCACCAATTTACCTTTGCTTTTCCTTTCCATCATCCACTCAGTCACAAAAAATATTGTGATTTCTCAAGCTTTAACATTTATTATTTTTGTAACAAAGCCATCAGACACTCAAATACTTACTCCATTTTTACAGAATATATCATTTCAACAAACCACACTCATACAGGCATCAACACTAATTCAGATACATTACATTCCGTTCAAAAAAGCCGAAAACGAACTGTATTAGAGCATTAAGAACACAAAACTACAGTCTGACTCAATTTCAAATAAATTCCAATTCACCTCACACACATTGTTTGATTACTTAATTTCAAATCTCCCGCCTTCTCTTCCACCCACAACCATAATCCCAATTTTCAAAATTTGATTTAGTAGACCTCCAACCTTGTCTAAGAAAGCATTACAACAATGCAAAATAGCTATTAAACGGATAAGTAAGTGTAAAATTAAGCAGTAAATGGCCTGATGCACGAAAGCCAATTAAATTTAATCCCCGTAGAATGTCGTTACTCTACGGAAATTAAACTTAATGGAGAGAATATAGTTGCACAAAGGACAATTACAAGCGATAACGCCGATTAGGCTGACCGGAGTAAAATATATTTAACCGCCCGATCACACGGGATTAAATCTCATTAATGCCCGTTAAGTTACAT
The DNA here is from genome assembly GCA_948455865.1 of Conomelus anceps. Taxonomy (NCBI): domain Eukaryota; kingdom Metazoa; phylum Arthropoda; class Insecta; order Hemiptera; family Delphacidae; genus Conomelus; species Conomelus anceps. Next base: position 11,936,656 of record OX418224.1, read on the forward strand.
TTTATAGTTAATTTTAAGGAAAGGAATAAATTTGAATTTGAATAGGTTATGTTTATTGTACCAGAACACGGAACTGCAAATTAGGTCGAAGGTGTTGAAAACCTTTCAAAATAAATAAAATCTATTGAGAATAAAATAATATTAACATAGTTGCATAATGATTCAAATAATTCACAATGAAATGATTCTAATTTATCTTTTTTCTCAACTTCAGAATCAACTGTTGATCAAATTACAGTGTTGCCAGATTGTGCCCGTTCGGTTAACGAAAAATAGATAATGGATCTTTGTGCAACAGAAATAAAGCTGTTACACTTATGATGTTGAAGATCCATTTTATTTCCACTGATATATAATAATAATAATTTCTCTGAGCAAATTGCAATTGCCCAGAGGAGTTTAATGAAATAAAATAAAACAAAAGCATATGATAAATTGAGAATACAGTCTAGAAATCAAACACAAACTATGAATATAGTGCTGAATTCAGTATTACAATTACCACCACTACTATTAAGCTACTAAAACCACCACGACCACGTTAGTTTCTACTACTAATATGTAATACTAACCACTACAAATATTAATACTAATACCACTACCACTACTGCACTAAACATAAATTTATCCAGTCCAGTCTTAAGTTCAGTCTACAACCTAAACATAACTTATATAAACCTATATAAAAAACTTAAAAACACTTAAATGGAAATGTGTACTGTGGGTCGTCTGACGATGCTCTTGACAACAGAGTGAAACGGCCGTCACGCCATAATGTTAGTCACAATTTCCGTTTAAAAGTGTTTTTAAGTTCTGTTGCACTTACCTGTTAGTCAACTGACATTAAACTCCTTATTTAATTGGCTTTCGTGCAACCGGCCGAAAGTATTTTTAACAATTATCTATGTTCGAATATCAAGTAAAAAAGTAATATGGAACTACATCACGCTATTTTTAATTATTTTCAGATTTGCAGATTCTGCTGGCATCGTATCAGAACAGATGAGAACGGTCTCTGCCCAGCCTGTCGAAAAGCTTATCCTGAAGATCCGGCTGACTTCAAACCACTATCACAAGAGGAGGTTGCACGTTTAAAAGCAGAAAAACGTCTGAAAGATCAACAGAGGAAACAGAAAATTACGGAAAATAGGAAACATTTATCTAGTGTTCGTGTTGTCCAACGAAATTTGGTGTTTGTTGTCGGCCTACCCGTGAGACTGGCTGATGCAGAGGTTTGTCCCACTGATATCCACTAGAAAATTTATAAATAAACTATTAAATATGTTCTATAAAAGTTTTTAATACTCTAGTCAAGATCATTAATATCGGAATTATTAGGCCCTACTCTATTGATGAATTTTTTACTTGTCACAGAGACTAATATTTAAATTACACTTACAATTATAAAGAATATAATCGCCTATTTTCAAGTTCATAGGTATAAGACTGTTTATTTATTTATATAGGCAAAGTAACAATAAATTCAAAGATGCAACAGACCAGAGTCCAAAACTGCTCTCTTCACAAATTTTGATGGAGCTATTTCATCCAAAACTTTTAGGTTAGACCACATTAAAAATTTAGATTCACTAAAAACCTTCATTCGAAAAAATGACATGTTTCTTTTCACTTAAAGTCTATTGATTTTAAAAGTTTACTCGAAAAAACACGAACAATTGAAAAGAATTCAAAATATGAATTTGATTGGAACGTTCGAGCCCAAAAAATACTGATTATTATACTTTATTATGATATATTGTGTGTGTGTTTATGTATGTCTTATTTTTATTACATGTTTATATTTTCGTATTTTTTTTCTTACTTTTAATAGTAGTTTATGCAACGATTTTATTTTGACCCTTATTAAAGCACGAGTTAGATGTAAGTTATAACACGAGCGAATGCGAGTGTTATAAATATCCCACGAGTGCTTTAATGGCCAAATAAAATCGTTGCATACACTATTTTATCTACGACCACTAGTATACATTTAATTAAAACAATTTCATTTTACATGTGACTGTCAGAGATACCTATAACCTCTCATCTCAAATACGAAAAGTTATAGTAGATTGTTAGGTTAGCAGCTTAGTTAGCAATTTGATCAAATCAGTTTCACAATATTGAATTACGATATTGATTCCATCAAAAATGCTTCTGATTGGTCCAGAACCCGTGTTATAATGTAGAACCTGTACTATAATGAGCTCTTTATGCAACGGGTTTCAAAAAGCATTTCGAAAAGACAGCTGTTTTGGCATCAATTGTGAAACTGTAATGTATACATTATGACATGGTCGTAGATAAAAAATTTTTCTTTACTATTGCATAACATGCTTGGACGCGATTCGCATTGTACATAATTATACAATATTAAATAAAGATTGAGTTTATGGGAGCCTTGCCGTTTTCCGGTGAATGAATTCTACCAGAAATCAAGGTGTCTGGTCTATTCAAATTTTTTAACGTAAGTTATATAAATTCGAATAGACCAATCAGACGTCTTTGTTTACGGTTAACCTCTATCTACCGGTAAACTATAAATGTTACCGGTGGCGTCTGATTGGTCTATTCAAATTCATATACGTTCAAAAATTTTAATAGACCAATCAGACGACACCGATAACATTTACCGGTAAATGAGAAGACTCTCATGAACTTAACTAATGTTTCAATTTGTTGATTGACACACGTATGGTCTGACACTATGCGTGAATCCCAGGCAAGCTGATATTTTTCAGAAATATGAATTTTTATGCATGTAAGTGAAAAAAAAAGAAAGTGATTAGCTGCTCTGTGAGCTCGATCATGGTATCAAATTCACAAGCGCTCAGGACTGCGCTTTGATGGGTGATATGATTGAGCAGCGTATAACATGACGTTATTTGCTTTATTATTACTTTCCCGGTGGTTTGGAACCCACCTAAAAACTGCTAGTCCACCATCCATAATTCCAATCCATTGTTTCATGTTTACTCATTACCCACACACAAGTCTCAGACTCTTATGGGCATCATCGGCAAGAAAACTGAAGTAAAAATGTTGACTCATATCACAAAAAGGCATCTTGGTTTGGCCTATTGTGAATGAAAAAAATCAAATATTATGGTGGCCATATCACTATAAAACATGTTTGTTTTGCATTTTATGAATGAACAAATTCAAATATTTTCCAATGTGAAAATAAAAATTATGTTGAGACCAACGTGTTTAAAAAATTACAAAATTTATTATATTCTGTCCACATTCAATGTCTGCTTAATCGATTTTACTGTTTATTTTTCAGATTTTGAAGAAGCATGATTATTTTGGAAAGTATGGGAAAATTCATAAAGTTGTCATCAATCAAAGCACAACCTATGCAGGGACACAGGTAATTATAATTGAATTTCATGATTTTATATCTTCAAGGAATAGACATTTGCCTGTTTTGACTATGTAAACTATAATCTTTAAACTGTAAAATGTGACGTATGGAAGGGTCTTCCACTGCGTTTGATGTAACCGATGCAGTTATTTTCGCTAGCATTCTTGAAACTATGGTTCATCGAAGTTTTCATTGTAAGGGTCGGGTGGTATGAAAAAGTAATCGCAAGAGCACGTCAATCTTTAATCGGCTTAGATTGGCTTGACTTCCCGGTCGGTGCTTGAAAATAACTATGAACAGCATTTTTGACAGTCGTGTAGTATGACCCTTGGTTTAAAGTAAGCAAGTAAGTTATGGCAATCAACAAATCGATCCATGTTTGTCTACTTCAGACATATCAATTATTATTTGTTCTACTATAATATGCTTAAATTGATGGTTTTGGGGCTGTAGGTACAGAGGGAACTCTCTGATCTAAGTTTTTGAAAATTTAATTTCATACAAAAAATGTCATACTCTAGTAAAAAAAGCTACACTGTTATTGTAATGCGATTAAAGCGATTAGCTCAATCTCGTCTCTCATATGGACTGGTCTGTTGGGGGAGTACTTACATAACCAATTTGAAGCCTGTAGTGTCTCTTCAGAAGTCCCTGATCAGAGCGATTTGATTTCCCCTCTTCATGTCAGGTTATGAAAATAATGCCTCTGATACACCTGTATGTTTTTAAAGTCTTGTCTCAATTCTATTGGTCTAGTGGTAATCAGGGTGCAACTTTGGGGCATGAGACCAAAGGAGAACTAGGTTCACCGAAAGGTTTCGTATCCCTAGACCGAATAGTACATTTTTTCAAAAGTCATTGTTTCTTGCATGGAAGTTTTTTTAACAAGTGCCTCAGGAAATAGCCTCTATCAATTATCCGCTATCTGTTTATAAGAAAAACAAAGAAAGTAATTTTGGCTCTCAATATTGATGTGGTAGAGAGCCGGTATCATGTTCAGAGTTAGCCTAATTTATGTAATATTCTCTATTATTTCTGAAATTATTAATTTATAAATTGAGATAATTATTAATTAATTAAGATATGGTATCATACAATATATTTGTTTCCGTCGTTTTATTCTTTGTTTCTTACTTACTTTCACGGCTCTAAAGCCCTTCGTGAGCCTTGGCCTCCATCACAATAGCTCTCTACACCCGTCTGTCCTTCATCCTCTCTTTCCATCCTCTTACTCCCATCACAGCAAGATCGGCAGTCTTTGTTTCTATTCAGTGCATCTCAGTTTTCACCTCATTGATATCTAGTTTGAATATTTTAAGATGGTATCATACAAGTAATTTTTGTTTAGATTTGCTCCATAGCGTTTTGTACTTTGAATTCAGTATATTTTTCGGTTTTATTTTCATTGGTTTTACCTCTATTTCAAAATGTGACATTCTCTTAGTTTATTGTTTAGATGTTCAATGTTTTTTATTATTTCAATGATACTGCTGTCCGCGGACGGAAAATTATTTTCATTGTGCTCAGTACATTTGCCATACGTTGATCTTATTTTATATTGTGTAAATTATGTTGAAAGTATCTTATATTTCCTATTGTTATTATTATTTTTCTTTTTAATGGCAAATAAAGTTTCATCTATCTATTACTAACTAGTGTAGCTTTTAGCCAACTGCTAACAGAATTTAAAATTTTTAGCATAACCAAAAAGTTGTCATTATTGATTGATTTATCTCTTAATTTAATTTGGTTACAGGGTCCGAGTGCAAGCGCTTATGTGACATATCAAAAACCGGATGATGCTCTGCGAGCCATTCAAGCCGTTAATAACATAGTAGTAGATGGTCGCACCATTAAAACATCTTTAGGGACCACAAAGTATTGTTCACATTTCATGAAAAATCAATCGTGTCCGAAAAGCGATTGCATGTATTTACATGATTTTGGTGAGTCGCAATAATTACACTATTCAATCGTCCATTGGTCCATTCTATTGTCATTGCTGGATCAAAACATGTAACTTAGGAAGTGTTTTTCATAAGTTCTGCGATGGGTCTCCCAACAAAAAAAAAATGGTGAACTTGGAATTATGTCCTAATTTTTTTAGAGAATTTGCATTTGATTATACGCTTACTTCATTCAGGTCGAGTGGCGGCTCTAATTGCGCAGTTGTTTGGAGCGCTTGTCTGTGATATTTATATTTATATAACTTTATATTTCTATTTATTCGTTGAAATTACAATATGAAAGAGCACCAGGATAAACCGATTGGTTACCAGTAGCCCTACTCAGCAGTTGCCCGACCCTACCAGTTGACCGACCAAAACAAACTACGATTTATCCTAACCTAGCCTGACAATGTTATGAAATGCACGCTTCACTTCTTTCGTAAAATTTATTTGGTCGGTCAACTGGTAGGGTCGGACAACTGGCGAGTAGGGCAACTGGTAACCCGCCGGATAAATCCATTATTGCCCTCCTAAAACAACAGTTCAGATACAATAATTGCAATAGCTAGTAATATGAATAGAGTTGATAAGTATATGAACAGTTGATAACTCAATTACGGAAGTATTGAGATAGAATAATGCAGTAAACAAAAAAACTCCATTGTAAGATCATTTTGAAGATACTCGCGACTAAAAAGTTCACAGAAGTTCTTGAAACTATTATTGAAATAAGATATAAAAAGACGAAAAGTGATTAAATTGAAATTGTTGAAGAAAAGTAATTATTTACGAGAACAAAGACACAGTTATAAAATTGATAAAGGCAATATTAAAAACAATAATAATTTATATAATAATAGAAATGTGCTGTTAATAACAGTGATCATTATTACTAAATTAAAAATATATGAAATGTATCTATGGAATACGGCAAGTAACCCGATATAGAATAACAGACAGCCCCACTAGAAACGTTAAGGATACACCTTTAAATCCCTTCTAAAGCTATTCAGTTTGAATAAATCAATCCTCGGACTCAAATTGTTGTAGAGTACTCTGAAAAGAAGAAATGATTTTTAAACTGTAATTAATAATTTGCCATTGATACTAATGTCCAATTGCTGATGATAAAGCTAACTTTCCAGAATGAAATAAAGTAATTATGATATTTCAACTTCTGCAATTCATATAATATCACAAAAGAATGGTATTAAAATGTTTTTCTTTATTCAAGATAATTGTATTAAAATGATTCATGTTAGCAACCAATTCATTTTTATTTAATTTCTACCAAACTATTAAATAGTATTTCGAATGTTATTATATGTGACAACATCTGTATTGTTCGTTATGGATAGCTACCACAATATTACCATCACCAATACTAATAAGATCATTTTTATTTGTTCCCATCAATCTTATTGTTAACATTTAGTACTTTTTTCAACATTAGGTGACCCTGAAGCCAGTTTCACGAAAGAAGAAATGCAGCAAATGAAACATCAGGAATATGAGAAAAAACTGCACGACCAGTTGATCAATAGCACCACAACAAATACGGCCACAGCTACAACAACGCTAAATAGGTACAAGTGAACCAATCTAAAATTACCTTTACAGTATTAACAGAGCTCGTTAAAAAACTATAATATTCATTACCTTGAAAAGTAGGTAAAGGTGCTGTTTAGTTATTATATAGTAATAACGAACTTGTAAATGTAGGTTTTTATTTTGGGAAGAGTTGCAAGACTGATTTGGAATGAATTTGGTTTGTGTTTAATGATAAATTAAATTTCTAATTACTTTATAAATCATTTTTCTGCTCAGAAATCTTTCTTTTCAAATCTGACCTACACTACAGATTTTTAATTGTAGAAAATTTATTTCGAAAATAATAATTAATATCAATTGTTATTAAAGAATAGTTACCACAAGATGTAAAGACTATGAATCTGGTACTCTCAAAATGTTCTTTTTCCTACAGTTACCTAACAAAGCGGCTATTTATGCACTCAATGTAATATGCAAAACAGCTGATCGTGTTCTGATGCACTAATTCACTTTGCCGCACTCCAGCTAACTTTATCAGCTTCAGGTGCGACAACTGTTGGAAAAATGTAATGTTTGACTCGTGCTCAGAGTATCGAATGAAATTGAAAAACTAATGTGCACTCACCTGGGGCTCGTGCGTAATGCATTTCTCTTGTACAGCAAAGTGCTTCTTTGTGCACTAGTTACACAATTGTTTGTATAACTAGTGCGCAAAGTAGCTCTTTGCAGCATGACAGAAATGCATTACTCGAGAAATGAATAGTTTCTCGAGTGCAGCAAAGATACTTTCAGCACGATTTACACATTACATTTCCCTACAGCTGGCACACCTGGAGTGCGACAAAGTAAAATTAGTGTGGCAAAGTGGGAAGTGATAGCCGTGAGCCGTAGCTGGTATCTGTTCAATCAGATAGAGATCAGCTGCGTTCTCCTGGGCTCTCTTTGTAAGGGTGACCGATTAGATTGGCCAGCAAAAATGACACTGTTCTCTGCTGTAAAATCACTTTCCGATGGTTCGGAACCCCCCTAAAACTGTAGGTCCAGCTCATCAATCACCATCATCCAACTCATCACCCACGAACAAAAAAAGTCAGCTGGAGTGCGGCAAAGTTGAGTAGTGTAGGGATCAGCTGTTTTGCTTACTACAATGAGTGCATAAATAACCGCTTTGTTGGGTAACTGTAGGAAAATAACTTTTCCTACAGTTATCTAACAAAGCGGATATTTATGCACTCATTATAGAACGCAAAACAGATGATTCCTGCTTTCTTCGTCGCACTCCAGGTGTGCCAACTGTAGGAAAAATTTAATGTGCAACTCGTGCTGAAAGTATCAATGCTCCACTTGAGAAAGTATTCAGCACTCGCCTTCAGCTCATGCGTAATGCAAAGGTGTAGCAAAGTGCTCCTTTGCGCACTAAGTACACAAATAACTCTCTGCTCTATTCATAGCATTTTCTTCCTTATTTATATCTATCTGAACTTAAAATTGAATTTTTAAACTTTTCAAAATATTTTTCAATATCAAGCCCCCTTAAAAATGGAATGTTTTGGAAAAGCCGTTCTTTCATCTATTGCCTCTTTTTCTTTCTTTTTTCAAATTCAAAACTAGAAAAAATTGTCTCGTGTGTGTGCTCTGTCTTTATATGGATGTTCTGTAGTTTTCATATAACTTGCCAGCAGTATGTTGGGTTCAGATGTAGCATGTCCCATCTGCTGCTACACGCTGCCAAGTTATATGAATACTATAGTATTTTATTTTTATGTTTGCTGTTTTTAATCCTCACATTATCCTGCAAGTTACTATCGATTATTATTTCCCTACTATGCTCTCACTATGAAAATCCTCTATTGTATTTATGCATGTGTATATATTGTTTTGATATGCATGTTAATTACCATTGTAAGCGTTAATTGAGCTTGTTGGACTTGAATAATGAAAACAGGAATTAGATAACTGCTTCTGCTATCACATTCATTTTCTATCTTTGTGTATTTTAACACTATTTGAATGATTATGTGGCTTGCTTGATGACTTTAAGCTTTTCCTTTTTACTGCTTATCTTTTTAAAAAATCTGCTGCAGCTCAAAATTGTTTTTTATATCACTGTTATTTGTTTTTTAATTACTGTATCCTATAAGAGAAACCTAAAACACTTGGCTCTTTCTAAAAAAAAAACATGAAATTCTGTTTTTGTCATTATTGTCTATGGTTGAGTGTTTGGGAAAAACTATGTTGACGATAACGTTAACGCCAACCTGAACAGTCTATGTATCTGCCTGATCATAAAGCAAGATGGTTAGAGTATTCAGATGAACGTTAACTTAGTTTTCCCAAACTCTCTAGTGTATTTTTACTTTGTTATTATGTATTTACTGAAATAAATTTCACTCGCTTGTGGAAACTATTATTTAAATAACCTATTATATAAAAAATTCGTGACTCGGCTAAGTTCGATTTTACCTTGGGAGAAATATTTATACACTGTAAATAAATACATTACAGTTTTAAAGTTACTAAATAATAGCATTGCATTATAGTGCACAATTTAGGATTTGATTTATTATTAAATTTCCTTTTAATAGCTCGTTGAAACTAGTAGATTGTAATGGAAAGGACTTCTGTAGAAATTATTTGTTTTGAACTTGAATGTATAGTATCTTATGTTATAATACTATCATTTATACACTATTAAAAATAATACTGGAATGTATATGAATTCATTTATGAATGACCCATAAGACAGTCTTCTTTGTCCTTGAAAAATTTTCATTTTTCCCAGCTTTGTTTAATATTTTGTAATCTAGGATTGATGTAATATAATACCATTACAATGTATTATAATTCCATTTCATTGTAATAGAATTACAATATAGTTACATTACATTGTAATGTATTTTTTCAATTGACTGATCAACATATACAATTTATGTATAAACTTTGAAATTAATGCGTATGATTCTATCGCAATTCACAGTGTCTAATGTTGATTGCATTAGACTATATTTATTTTGATATCATCTTGGTATGAGTTGATTTTGTGAAATAAATATAACAATGGAAAAACAGAATATATTATGTAAAATTATTACATTAAGTTTTAACAACATATAGTGGTGATGGCTGTAAATGCTCTGTATTGTACTTCAGATATACTTAAGGCTGATTATCCAATTAAACTTTACCTAATTTCAATATTGAATATGACCTACTGGGACATGCTCTATATTTATTCAGGATTTCAATTATTTATCGTTAATTCTAGTTGTTTTCCTTAATGAACCACTTGATGAGTAATGGACTGCAATACAATATTTAGGTGAATACTGCATTACTATGAGTATTATTTTAGTATCTGTCATTACCATTACTGAAGATCATCATATTATGCTAACCCTCAAAACGTATTAACTAAATCGATTTTTTCTAAAATTTCAAAAATAATTTGAAATTAATCATGTTTTATAATTTATTGTTATGACCCAACTCTTGAAATAAGAGTTCTAAAATCCACTAATATAACACAGTAAACGTTGAAGATTGAAGGAACGTTCAGTTTACATAATTAATCACGAAAGAAGACTGTATCATCCCAAAGATTATTATCATAGAATTTTTAAGTTCGTCTAAATAAATTTTCTCTTCTTCGGCTTTAATGCGATTTTTACATTTTCTGTTGCTGAGCTTTTATTTACCAAAAATCTTCTTTATAAAATTTGTGGATTGTTCAATCAACATTTTTCTAACGTTATAAATGATTGAAAGAAAAGACTGCGTTATCCCAAATATGATAGTACAGTAATATATTAAGTTATCAATCAAGAAAGTTTATTTTCTATCTTTGAATTATCTACTGCTGAGTTTTTATCTGCACAAATTTATTGATTTGATAACTTGATCATTATTTAAAATGATGAGTCAATAAAAAACAAAGAAATAATGGTAAGGGAACAAAATGTTCCCATATTGTATTATACATCTGTTCTTATACAGTAGTCATTTCGTTACCAATTTTTTTATTTTTTAAATATTATCCTTTTTACCGATTCTGATTCAGTGCAGAAAACTCACAGTTATCAGTTTGTCAAGTTTGTTTTGTATTTTAAATTTTACTTTCGCTTCTGGAAATATTAGAAAAATTCCAGCGGAGATCATCAAATGTGTCTATACGCCTCAAAACAATAATAATTGATAATTTGTGTAATATACTCCTCCATACATATTAAAATATTTAATTATTGATCTCCATTATACGTTATTAATAATTATAGTTTGAACCAGTATTCATAGTAAGATGAAATATTTATTTAATATTCTTGTATATTTAGTCTTATAGATTTATTTATTTAATTGAAAACATTTTTAGAATAGTATTATTGTGTATTCTGTATTTATTTATTCTCTTATTTATGATTTGTTATTCTTATAAGATTTATCCGGTTCTAGATGTTAATTTTCATGAATTTGTCCAGGCCTAAGATGAATTCTGATTTTACTTGATATATTATAATTTATTTTCTTTGATTAATCTGGTCCCAAACTTCTAGTCCTTTCAGTGATTAATTTACCAAGAATTAAAGATTTGTCATGATTAATCTATAAAGTGCATTTGAAAATTAAATTTTTTATTCTTGTTAATGCTAATTGAAAAATCGTGTATCAAGTCATAACCTGTTTTCACCAGCCTTTGTCATGGAAAGTAGTAAATCTGGGGGAAAATTATCGTAAATTTGTTGGAACAATTATATTCTCAATGTTCAATCATTATTCTGTAGTATTTTATTATTATGCCAAATATTTACTGTTAAACTTGCATTTTTTTATTTATTTGTACGGTTTTTTAATTATTGATTGCATTATGGACTGTTTAATTTTGTAACTATCAAAGACTTACAATAAAAGTATCTTGCTTTCCGATTTTTTAAAATTATTTTTTATGGCTGTCTCTTGCACCTTTGTGTATTTTGTGTTCGTTGTCCTAGGTATTTAGTAATTTTTTCAAAATTCTATTGAGAAAATATATTTGAACTTTCATTTTCTTGCAAGAGATAATGAATTACAATTGCTGCAATACGGATTTAAAAGAATCATAATTTTCTTTCACAATATATAGATGTAATTTTCAACTGGTCATACAAAATAATACTCAAAAATAATTAAATGATAATATTAAAAATATATGCATAACTTATATCTAGCAGTACAACACAGAAATCTCTTATCAAAAAATTAAATAACGGTTATGAAAGATTTAAAAATATTTATTTTTTCTTTTGCAGAAAATGGTAACATGGTTACATTGAACATTAGAAGAGATTCATTGAAGATGTTATTTTTTGTTTGAATAACTACTTCACTTTCTTTCTTTGTACATCTAATTTGTATTATTATACTTTTTATTATTGCACTAACAGGTTTCCAACTCCAAGATTACATAATTCTTTAGGAACAGTCCGAATTTTTTTCAAATATTTCAATAAAATTATAACTTCTCAATTTATTGAATCATTTCATTAGTGTTCTTCGTAATATTTTCAGTATTATTATTGTATGCTAACTAATCTTTTATTATTATTATTATTATTATTATTATTATCATCGTCATCGATATAAAATGCTGAATACTTTATAATATTCTAATGTTATTCTACATAAATATTGAATTTTATAAACAATATTTTGAAATATAACAATATTCTGATTCATAAAATAAATTTATTTCAAGGGTTTGGACCTGTTTTTATAAAAGGCATGAGTTTTTCAAATATATAATTACATTAGTCATTTGATTCATAAAAAGTCGCCGAGCATCATTAATTATATTTTGCGTACGATAATGTTCGTCATATATGTATCAAATTGTTTTTCATCAAATTGTGCACAATAACTCACCTCTCAATACTGAAGCTTACATCATAAATTCAGCGAATACTCTGAAACTTTTTTATGAAATATCAGTGATATCCATACAAATTTACATTCAACGCATAATTAATTTCCTGCTTTATTTAGTACAATCTTTTCCCAAATACAATGATTACTGTAATAAAAATTGATTGAAAAAAGTGATGTTTCATACTGATGCTTAAATCAACTTGAATTGAAGTTCAAGGTCATTTCTGTTGATCCAAAGAACTATCAACTTATCCTCAAAATTATATGCAAAACAGTCATACATTCATTATAATCAATTCTACATATCTGATTTAAGTCTAGAACAAACAATTATTAAACTAACTTGAATTTTATTAAAAAAAAAAATTTCAAGTTCAGGTTATATTTCTTTGTTTTGTTTACTAATAATTCCGTCATAATTTCTTCGCAATGCTATCAATACATTTTTCTATCTAATTATACAATGTATTTCATTAACATAATTAATCCGGTGGTTCGGAACCCACCTAAAACTGTAGGTCCAACTCATCAATCACCATCATCCAATTCATTACCCATGCACAGGTCTCAGACCTATGTGGGCTTCATCCAACAAAAAAAAATCAAATATATAGATGATTAATAATTGATTATTTTTTATTAATAATTATATTACCCCTTAATTAATATTATTGATCATTTTTTTAATGCTAGTGAAGGGTGAAACAGAAATAGTTTTATCTGAAAATTATAATATTGAAGAGATATAGCATACTTTTTGAGTGGTTCAAAATTGGAAAAGTTGACTAAGGAAACATCAATTTTCATGAATTATATTTATGTTGGATATTTAGACCTTAAAGTTTGGTGAAAATTCTCTATAATTTACTAGCCGGTTGCCCAATTCAATTAACTCTGGATTTCTAGAACGTGATTTGTGAATTTCTTAACGTCAATTTGTAACCTACTTACAAATTCAACCCTTGTTTCCTCTTCTTTGTTTCTCTTCTTCTATTTGAACTACTTTTTCCCCTCTTTATTGTTTCTCTTCTTCTACTTGAACTACTATTTTCCTCTTTCACGTTTCTCTTCTTCTCCTTGAACTACTATTTTCCTCTTTCTCGTTTCTCTTCTTCTATTTTATCTACTATTTTCCTCTTTCTCGTTTCTCTTCTTCTATTTGAACTACTATTTTCCTCTTTCTCGTTTTCTTCTTCTCCTTGAACTACTTTTTCCCCTCTTTCTTCTTTCTCTCTTCTTCTACTCGAACTTCTTTTTCTCCTCTACCTCGTTTCTCTTCTTCTACTTGAACTACGTTTTCTCCTCTTTCTCCTTCTCTTTGTCCTCCTTTTCCTTCTTTTTCTTTTCTTTCTCCTTTTTCTTCTGCTCTTCATTTTTCACGTCATTCTTCTTCCGTTCCTCCCCTGTTTCTCCCCCAATTCTCTGACATTCCCCCTGACAGAGGACAGCATTAAGACGTTTATTTATTATATATATTATTATATTGAGTTAAGTTAATATTATGTTGTGTTTCATATTTTTCTAATTGATTAATCTCAATTTAATACTGTTTATTAACTCAATTTCCGTTTGCCCTCCAGGAAGCCGACTCCCTCTCCCCCCGCAGTTCCCATACCGACGTCGGCACCAGTCAATATTCCCAATGCGACTCAGCCGCACCAACAGTCACAGTCACAGTCGGTAAATAAAGAAGCCTGGCCCTCTCTTCAGACTGGCCTCTCGCCTCCAAACAGTGGTAAGTTATCAATCTTTTCTTACTTACATGGGGGTGCAAGCAAGTGGTAGGAGCATAACTCAAACCGACAATGTTGAAAAAGTTTAACCGGAAATGGAAGCAAGCAAGGAATCTGACGCCATTCGCAGATATATAGCCGCGAATTTCAAATTAACAGTGTGACTAGCGACCGGGAAAACCAGGGAATTTTTAAATTCTGGAAAAGTCAGGGAATTAAAAAAAAAATATCGGGAAAACTTCGTAGTAATTATATACTTGATAATAATTATACTAATTATAGAAACCCTCACATGAAATGCTCCAATATCGAACTTGAAATGCGTTTTTATATTGACAACCAGACAAATAGCTAGGAAGGCTAACAAACATAAAATTTTTTTGATTATTCGCTAAGGTATTTTTGTTTTTCATCTATATAAAAGCCAAATACCCCTGATTCACTGACTCATTCATCAGCGTTTCTCAAAAACCACATGGCTAAAAATTTTTACACATGTCCCATTGGGGCTCTAGTTGCATGCTCAAAAAGAATTCTGAAAAATTCCTAAAAACGGCCAAAAGTGAAAATTTAAAAATTAGATATAAGAAATATGGAGTTGTGAATTGAATTACTGTGCCTGTATTCATGACTACAGATTATCAAAAAACAAAAGTGCTGGACCGATTCACGATTTTGTACGAATTTTAAACCACCCCCTGGGGTCCAAGGGGGACTCTGCCCCCTGGCCGCCGGCTAGTACCTTATATTGGTCAGGGAAAATTTTATTAAAGATCAGGGAATTTTGTAGCTTACTTTGCTAGTCACCCTGAATTAAGTAACTTAGTTCACGTTTACAATATTTCTCTTTCATGCCAGTTCAAATGTTTATGCGTAGCATCTGCGGAAAATTATTTTCTTCTCAAAATGATTTTTTGAAAACATTTATCAAGATTAATCACTTTTACGCTAATTAAAGCTACAACGAAGTGTAGAGTGGCGGCCATATTTGAAGACAGTCATGTTAGAGTTCATAGATATATATAACAACTACAACAACATTGGTGTATATCTATAGTGGAGTATAGCCAACGGATAGCCGCTTAAGATCAAGGTTAATAGATGACGTCGGCTACACTTTTCTGACTTTATTCTCCCTCGAATTTCTTAATAATAATAAATGGTAATAATATATTTACTTCTCTGCATAATGAAAATACAAAAGCTTAATTACACATTTTTTACAAGTAACACTGTACAATAATAATAATCTTGGTAACCTACATATAGTTTACAAATAGCTTATATACCTCTTATATGCCTTATACTCTTATATACTACTTATATACCCTCTTATACCTCCATGCTTACTTCAATCACCGAAATTAATCACATTTTTAAATAGTTTATATTTTTTTTATATTTCTTTATTTGTAGAACATTTTTTAGAGTATATTAGCAGGTTACCCGATTCAATTGAATCTGGATTTTTAGAACTTGACATAACCTATTTACGAATTTAATTATTCTCCTTTCCTCCTTCCATCTTCGTTTGCTTCTACTTAATAAATAAATAACGAACGTTTCTTTATTAAAACTAAATAAGTTCCTGGATTTCTTGTTCCATGACGAACTGCGTTGTTAATATTAACACTAAGTGAGTTATTATACTTATTCTTAACAAATATTTGACTGCAAGTCGTTAAATTTCACATGAAAAGTTAATACTAAATAAGTTTCAAATGATCTCTTTCTAATGTGTTGTTTAATGAAATTGTTGTTAGTCCATTTCTTTATTACAGGGTTAACTGTTTTTTTTTAACATGTGTTTTTTACAACATTGAACAGTTTATTGGATAGTTATTTATTAAATTATTGATAGTTATTTACCAAGGCGTTTAAAATATAGAAAATTAGTCAGACTGAAAAATTTTATCCGAAATGACGTAGCCAGCAGTCCAGCAGCTGATTGGGATTGCAGCCTGTCCGATGGGACTGCAGCTGCAGCTGAGGAGTGCAGCTGTCATTTTGGCATAATAGTGTTACGGCTTCTATCACTAAAATAATTCTGGCAACAATGAACTTTATTTACACAAATTACTTACAACCCGCATTAATCAGTTAAATATCACACAAGAAAAACTAATAAGAAACAAATAGATAACGTTCAATTAATGATGAATTTTCTATATCACAGTACAAAAACTAATTACTAACAGTCGTAGGCCGATCAATAATTTAATAAATAACTATCCAATAAATTGTTCAATGTAGTAAAAAAGACATGTCCAAAAAAAAAAACAGTCGAACACTTAATAAAAAAAATGAAACGAAGCACAGTCTGTCACTGTATTGATATGCGTAATCACCATTCATAGAAACAGCACTACGTATATGTACTGTAAAGGAAGTCTGCCACTGTCAATTTATCACATTAAAACGTTCGAATCACACTGAACTGAGGTTTAAAGATCATCAGCTTGTATAAGTTTTTGTAACATTCCAGGAAACTCGAAATCTCCATAGGCTTCTAGAGGTCTCTATTTACGCAGATGTCTGGGACATTCTAGATCAGGGGTTCCCAACCTGTAGTACGGGGGAAGATTTCAGGTGGTACGCGTCACGTGGCCTAAAAAAATAATGACAGAAAAAACTTGTTCTGTGATGAAGAATGGTTGTCAAGATTGGCATATCTAGCTGACATTTTTGATAGACTCAACAAGCTGAACATGAGTCTTCAGGGAGCAAATTCAAAACCCTTCACAGCCAATTACAAAATAAAATCTTTCAATAAAAAGTTGGCCCTTTTAAGTTTGCAAATACAAGAGAAGAATGTCTTACCATTTCCTACACTGTCATCATTTTTTGAAGAAAATGATTTACCTCCAAAGCCAGATATGTTTTTTTATATAATTCTGCACTTGGAAGCTCTTCGAGAAAGCTTTAATAAATATTTCTTCGAAGATTATTCCAAACTTGACTGGATCAGGAATCTTTTTTCAGGATCACCAAATGAGATCTAACTTCTGGAAAAATGTATCGGTTTAACAGAAGACAGTTCAATGAGAGATTTGTTTTAAGGATAAATCATTAATAGACTTATGGATCGGTTATAAATCCGAGTATCCAATGCTCTTCTGGAAAGCTATGCTATTTTTTATGCCATTTGTCACTAGTTACTTATGTGAGAGTGGTTTTTCTGAACTGATGTATATCCAAAATAAATATAGGAACAAACTACAAGTGTTTTTGAATTGTTTTGTTTCGACAGATTGGTTTCTACTTTCTTGCAGATTTGACGCCTAGTGAGACCGGACTCGTTTAATTAGATATAACGTTTTATTATTTATTTAATAAAAATAAAATGAATAATAGACATGTTTCTGATAGGTAATGCTTTTCTAAAAAAAATAGTTTCAGGGGGGTTTCTTCCCCCCAGACCGGCGATGGTGGGACGCCAAAATCTTCAAAAACCTTCAGGTGGTATGCAGTTGCTAGAACGTTGGGAACCCCTGTTCTAGATGGCCATTTGGTAGTAAGCAAGATGAAGGGAAGAGGAGGGAATAAGCAAAAAATGCCTGTTATCAACTAAAACGGAAGTATATTGACACAATGGACAGCGCAGAAATATTTTCTTTTCTTCCTTGCGTTTCATAGCAATAGTTTTCAGTCCGACCCACTTCCTATATTCAGATCGCCGTGTTGTATTAGTCAATTAACTTGCATAGGATTACAATTTTCATTCTCTGTTGTTATAGCCTCATTGTAGTAGTTAATTAACTGGCATAGGTTCCAATTTTCATTCTCTGTTGTTATAGCCTTGTTGTATTAGTTAATTAACTTGCAAAGGATTACAATTTTCATTCTCTGTTGTTACAGTATCTGCTCCTATGGTGGCAGTTCCACTTCAAACGTCACATTCGACATCTCAATCGTATCCATCGCCGCCGAATATTCAACAAAATAACAATAATAAAAACGAAACTCGAAAAAATAATTCAAACACATCAAAAAGCCACAAAAAAAGGCCACCAGCTTCAGAAGACAGGTGAGTTGATTGATAATTATTTACAACATTTCCATTCGTAGGAATATGATTTTTTTATTGCTGATGATGCCCACATGAGTCCGATACTTGTGCGTGGGTAATGAGGTGAATGATAACCCAAATAGATGCCAGACGGAGGAGCGGGATTTGAACCCACGACAGCTAGCTGGAGTTGTGACGTCCCAACCAACTGCGCTAAGCAGCGATTTGCTCTTGGACTTGATAATCCTAAATGCACAGAATCTCATGAAGGGGAAAAAGTTTGAACATATTGATGACTGCTGGAACTTTTTCCAGATAAATGCAATTACCTTCTAGTGAAATAATTTATTTATTTATTATGACAAATTTACAACGAATGTGAAGGTGCAACAGACTCAAGTCCAAAACTGCTCCCTTCTCAAATTTTGAATAATTATGTTACGTTGTCCGAAACATTGAGGTTAACACAGACTAAAAATTTAAGATTTGCTAAAAACCTTCACTCGAAAAATAACAAGATGAATCTTCTCACTTAACCACTATTAAAAGTTTACTTGAAACGAAACACTAAAAACAGTTAAAAATAGTTTATAATATAAAATTTTTATAAAAATGTTTGAGCCGAAAAATATTGTCTTGTTGCTATGGTAAACATGTTCTTAATCCTTAGATATTGCAGGCATTCCACCATTAAGTAATACTTAGATTTGCAATTCATTGAGCCTCAGTTGTCATTTTTTCTTTCATTTTTCCACTCCGTCAAGTGCTTGTTAATATAAATGTTATTCAAGCTAAGATGCAAATGCGAAGTATCTATTTTGTGAAATTTATAAAGCAAAAATAATTGTTTCGTCACAAATTTATTATTTGTTGTTCTGTTTCAGAAAACCTAAAGAAATTCACACAACACATTCTAGTGATCAAAATCAACCGCTATGGGAACAAGAAATAGAGTGTAAAGACAATGTATTATTACAAACTAGCACAGTATCCCATGTTCCACCAGCAGGTTAGTGATTGTTACCATTCTCATTCGATTAATAGTAAAATTAATGTTTAAAAAATCTTTTCAAACTGCATCAGTTTTGTATTAGTCATATTATCAATTTTATCATATTAGTCCTTGATAAATGTTCAAATATTTGTTTATCTATACTATTGTGTTTAGTATATTGATAGCTGATTAAGGGTATATTATTTTATACAGTTGTTATTATTCTATTGAAATGAATTGTTTTTGCATGTATCATTGTTGGTTGTTAAGCTTCTTTGATCACTGTTATTTGATTTAGTATTGATAAGATAAGATATCTTTATTTCCAATAAACTTACAACAGTAATAGGCAAAGTCACAATGTAGTCACAATACATGAAAACAAATAATACATTATAGAAAATACAATTGCACAGATGCTGTTGTCACAATTAACCCTAAAAACCAGTCATATCACATTCAAAATATTCCTGTATTGAATAGAGGGATTTGGATGTAATCCACTTGCCAACTACAAGATCTACTATGATCAATAGTCTCATTCTGCAACTAATTTTTATTTGAGCAAAGTCTGTATATCAAATAAATTTATTTATCTATACTATTTTCGACAAGGGTAATTCAATATTATGTAATACATATTGCCAATGTTTGTATTGTTAATGCAACTCTGTTAGTATATACTAGAGTGGCATAGGGAAGTGATAGCCGTGAGCCGCAGCAGGTATCTGTTCAATCAGATAGACATAAGCTGCGTTCTCCAGGTACTCTTTGTAAGGGTGACTGATTAGATTAGCCAGCAAAAAAGGCACTGTTCTCTGCTGTAAAATCACTTCTTGGTGGTTCGGATCCCACCTGAAACTGTAGGTCCAGCTCATCAATCACAATCATCCAACTCATCTCCCACGCACAGGTCTCAATCCTATGTGGGCTTCATCCTCTAAAAAAAAAAAAAATAGAATGGACAGCGAAAATACTACAATATATAACACGATTTGCTTTCGAAATATAGTTTATAATAATATAATGTGATAAATATTAGATTAATTATACATAATCTGTTATTATAGGCCTATTCATATATTTTGTATCATGCATGGTCTGCTTTCGATAATAAGTTGAAAGTTGACCTATCATTTCCTATAACACGCCATCTTGATTCATGATCGGTCCCGCAGACTTCAGGCTGATAACCTACTTATTAAACTACGAAAGTGGAAACACGCTGAAGGTGAAATTTTCCATCTTAAGCGTTTATCGACTGTTGTAGTGTTGTAGGTTACAATACCGGTATCTCACCTAAACGATGGACAGATCAAGATGGCGTCTTGTAAATTATAGCTTTTCTTCAACATTATTATTATTAGTACAGTAAAGCGTCGATAATCCGCATTATTTGGGACCAAACCTCATCCGGATTATAAAAAAATCCGGATTTTCGAAAATAGGCTATTTTCATGATTTAAAATGATAGAAACTCAACAGAAACCCTGAGTGTATGTAAACAAGTACAGTATCTAAATACAGTTGAAGCTGTGGTGTATTAATTAGTACTGTACTTTAATGAAACTGAAACAATACAGAATACAATACAGCACAAAACGTGAAGTACAGTACAGTAAAGAAAACTACAGTACGAAGTTAAAGAATATTACACTATACATTTTCAGGGCTCTTAAAAAGTATTTAATTGATTTTTGTACTGCAGTAGTTGTTCGCAGCCAAGTCTTTAATACGTTTTAACAGAATGAGCTGGAAAGGTGTACGTGAATCCGGATTATCGACGGTCCGGAGTTTTGACGTTCCACTGTATTATTATTATTTTGGGAGGATGAAGCCCACATAGGTCTGAGGCCTGTGCGTGGGTATCACAGCCCTTTCAGGACATTTGACACTTGGCGAACTGATTGCGGACTGCCTTGTATCTAAGTAGTATTTAAATTACAGTAAATATGTAGTTTTCCAACATATTTTTAATACTGTAACGTTCATTTTGTATAATCATAACAAATATAATATTCGTTTGTTACAGAAACGTTAAGTGGTCAAAGAACCAGGGCAGCTAATCTCTTCGAACCGGATAATAATTCGTTTTTCTCCACAAATAACTTTTCTAAAATCAACAATTGCACATCTGGATCAGGTAAGAATGAGAATATTACTGTTCTTTGCTATATATCATCAAAATTTTATTTTATTAATTTCGCTTCTCGAAAATATTATATCAATAAGAACCATATATCATGCCTATGGCCACTCTTTGTTTGAATATGGGATAGAGTCGTGGGGGGCACCTTTGACACACATTTCAATAAGATATTCACTTGATTAGAGCAGCTTTAAGAAGACCCAGATTATATCCCAGCAAATGTCTATTTGTTGAATTTAAAGTTCCTACGCTCAGACAGGTCTTCGCTATAAAAATTAATACTCTTATTAATAAAAATAAAGATCTTCTCACATTAAATATTAACTTACACAATATACGTCCATCTGCATTCAATGTTTATAATAGATCATTCACCAGATTAACTATAAATAAACACCAATTCACATATTACATGGAGTACCTTGCCAATAAAGTCCCCAATCACTTCATAAATAGTAGATTAACTAAGAAACTCAGCAATGAAATATATAGAATAAGAATAAGATTTATTTCCCAATTAAACAAAATACATCAATTTAAATAAAGATATTAACTAAGGTTCTAGACTATTCAGTTACCCATATTTCGACCCAGCAAGGCATAGCTTGAGCGCCAGACCGACCAAGGAAACATGAAATAGTAAAAATCACTACTGCTACAATATAAGAAATAATAAAATAAGCATAAGTAAAAAATAAAGAAAGATAATAAATAAAAATAACACATATCAGATCAAGAAACTAGATTAAATTTCCTATTTTAAAGAAGATGTTCTCTTTGACCCATTCTACAATTTTAAAAGATGAATGGATAAACACTAACATTTGCTACAAAATAGTTTAATGTATTCTTAATAACATGTCTCCCTTCCTTTTCCTGAATTTTCTTTCTTATTTTTCCAATTTCTTGCTTTTCTGAACTTATCTAAATCTTGTACTCACTGCTGGCGATCAAGTCCTACTTCTGCCAGTAGTGCCATATTTAATGTATAGATATAGTTTTGCTTGGATTTGATATTAACTTTAAGTATGTATGTTCTTTGTTTTGTTTCATTGTTAATGTTTTTTGTGCATATGGCAAATAAATGAATTTGATTTTGATTTTTTTTCTAATAATAAATCTAATAATCAATATTTTAAACACTAATGCTCGGGTTTTCATTCGTTCAGTAAATCATTCAATAGCTGCCCTAAGGCTAGTTTCACACATACCTGACAGTCTGGTAACCGGTGTTGTTTACCCAGCTTTAGGGACATTGTATCATACATGGAGTGCTTCACACTGAAATGAAATAATTCTTTATTAGACAGAGTTGAGACTATAAAGTCTTCTATACTACTCAACCTTAACCCGATTTTTGAAATCATATGATGAATAATAATCATTCCTAGTAAACGACGCCGGTTAGCTGACTGCCGGGTATGTGTGAAACAAGCCTTTGGGCCGCTATTAAATCAATAGCTGCTGAATGATTCAATGAACGACTCAGAAACCGAGTAGTTAGATGATCTTATGTATATTATCGACATATATATATTAAAACATTTAATAATCTACGTTGTATAAAAGATGTGCATTATGTATATTGGGGAACCCAATTATTTTTGGGGAAGTAATAATTGATTGAAACGAAACTTGAATTTTTATTCAATTTCAATATGTAATAATCGTTAAACTTTGTAAAAGTTTAATTGCTAACCACATGTTAAAGTTACATTGAAAGTTTACTTTAATTCATCTCTGTATGATTGAACACTGATAGTTTAAAACATATCAAGATTTTATTCTGCCATTTAAAATACAAATTTGATATCAAGTGTAATAAAATAATTAGTATAGCAAAGGTAAGACTTTCACTATGTATTAAATTTTTTTTAAAAGAAAAAGATGCGAGAGATAAAATACTTGTTAATTTTTCTAATGGGGTAACGCTTGGCATACGAGAGGTGTTTCCGGTACTACTCTAATCTCATGGGGAAAGGTGCTACAATTAAAATGACTTCAGATTGAGTTCAGAAAAAATCTTAATATTTATTTTAATGGTATAATAAAAAAATGGTAAATGCTAATGAGCTTATCAAGAATTATCAAAAGAATTTATTTTCCTTACAAAGGATCACTCGCTCAGCAGGGAAGAGTGGGCGGAACATCTGCCGTAGATGTAGTCAGCTTTCTTACTCGACACCGACTGCCCCGAGCCACTCGGTTTTTCAGCACAATTTTACTTGTCATGAATTTTCACTGACCTCATCATTTTTCTTTTGATAGATAACAATGGCTCTCTCCTCCTTTTCTGAAAATTCATGGCAAATAAATTAATTATGCTGTTACATTACACAAGTAATTTGAAAACATTTGTCAACGTTTAAGTAATTCATATGACTAATGTTGTTGTAAATGTTATCATATTCGATTATTTAGCATTGCTAACATTATTGTTATGCTAACTTTTCAGTCACAGATTGGTCCGTTAATGGTGTGACAAACAATATGCCGGATGTTCTGCCTCCGGTTCACTCTAGCGAAGACTGGCAAGCGGCGTTTGGCTTTCCACCTGGTCAGGAAGAATCTGAAGAAATGGTAAATACATTTCTCATTCAAGTTCACTTATTATCAAACACTGTTTCAAATTTTTTCATTTAATAAAAACTTTAAAAAATTGTGACTCACGTTATGGTTTGACGGCCTTTTCACTCTGCTCTTAACAACCGATTGAAACGGCCGTCACGCCATAACGTGTGTCACTTAAAAATGTTTTTTCTTTAGTTTTTATGATATAGTAGTGAAAATAAGATGATCTTCAACATCATGTATTCATTTCCTATCGCTGTAGAAGTCTCAAGAAGCAACATCAGTTTTTTAAGAGAAGAAAACTTATATTAATTTTTCACGGATTGGTAATAAGAACTTTGGTTTTAGAAAATATCTTGAAATTATTTATGGAATTTTCATAATTTATAACTTATAATTTATGTTTTTTTTTCAAGTTTTTATGATTTACTAGTGGAAATAAGATAGATCTTCAACATAATGTAGCCTATTCATTTTCTAACGCTGTAGAAGTCTCAAGAAGCAACATCAGTTTTTTCAGAAGAAAACTTTTATTAATTTTTCACGGATTGGTAATAAGAACGTGGGTTTCAGAAAATGTCTTGAAAATATTTATGGAGTTTTCATAATTTATTCCTCTCACATATAAAAGATTACAGAATACTCAGTCTTATTGACATATAGGACATTTCAATTACAGTTCACAAAAAAGAAATGAAAATGATATAATTCTTTACTTAAGAGTTAAAATAATTAGATAGATCTAGGTAAACGAGAAGAAATAGATCTTTAAAATATTTGAAATATGAAGATTGAAAGTAGCCTACTAAGAGAAAATTTTTTAAACAAATAGAAAAAAGAGTGAGGATAGTATTTATGTATGAAATAGACGGAGTTTGATGGATTAAAGCTGGAATTTAATTATTTAATTAATAATCTATTGAACGGTATATCTCACTGTATTCTTTGAATTTACTATAATGGTCATTAAAATAATCAATGAATATGTTGAGCCTATTGTATAATTGTATCGTTCTGTACAAGGAAGAATTATGCTGAGTGGTTCAAGTACAAGCAATGGTGAGTGGTTTTGATAAATATATGATGATGATATTAATATGATATAAATATGATGATTTTTTATATAAATATGATGATGGTGAATCATCGTTCACCCATTCTCCTCATTACCCACGCACAAGTCTCCAGACTCTGGGCATCATCCACAATAAAAAAGTATAACAACAAATACTCTGAATCTATCAGGTAGAACATTAAAATGAAGCAAATTTGAGAAGCCAGGCATGACTATTTAGAATGGTATTATATAGAACAGCAATAGGGACTTATAATGTTTTAACTTCTTAGATTTCTTTTTGCATAACGATCTGCGTTGTTAATATTAACTTTTTATTGTAAATTCAATGAAAGTGAATAAATAATATTACTACTCACGTAGGCCAAACGTTTTCGAATCATGGAGATTCATTTTCAAAGGTTCAATTTTTTAAATCGTGGAGATTCAAATTCAATAAGATTCAAAAATTCAAATTTGTTCATTTTCGAATCGTGGAGATTCATTTTCAAAGGTTCAATTTTTAAATCGTGGAGATTCAAATTAAAAAATTCAAATTTGTCGATTTTTAATAATAATAATAATGTTTATTGCCAAAAAAAGAACTTACAAAAAATCAATACAAATACATCAAATACATAACGAAGTACAGATGAAACAAAATAATATCATTGATCTTACTAATTACAAATCATTGGCAAAATTACTGGGTGCAAAAAAAATGAATTTTTCCGTCCGCGCCCAGGAGTTATATGTCTAATTTTCAATGAGGAAAAAACATTAAAAATAAACAAGAAGCAATTGTTTGCTTGAGTGATTTATAACTGAATAGTGAACATTCAAGTAAAATTATCAATAATAATTATAAAAATAAATTAGTTTTGTATATATAATATGCTGAGGAGAACAGCACAAAACAGAGGCTATTGATTAAAACAGAGGCTACTGGCCTACTGAATAACATGGAACCAACTCTCAATCTCATCCAACTCACGAGCCATCAAGAAATTCTTAAGTCTCCTTTTGAAAATATGCATGGAATTAGTGGGAATGAAAAGTATTTCCTGAGGCAACCTATTAAGAAACTTACCTTCAAGAAAACAAAAAGATTTCTGAAAAAATGAACTGTATGGTCGGGGAATACAGAACCTATCCGTGTTTCTTGTCCTGTAGTGTCTATCATTATTTTCCACTGCAGAAGTCCGATTCCCACTGGACCAATAGAATTGTATAATTTTGAATCGTAGAGATTCATTTTCAAAGTTTCAATTTTTCAACATTTTTTGAATTATCGATGGGAAAAGAATGCGTGGAATTTTTTTCAAGTTTGTTTTGATTTTTTTATTACAATTTATTGTATTATATTTCAAGTTTTTTGTTCAACTTTGCAGTGCGTACGAGATGACGATCTAGGCTTTGATCCTTTCCACGAAACACAAAAGGCATTGGCTGAAATGATTGAGAAAGAAGAACAAACACACCATCGTATGTATCAGCAGAAGCTGCTCACAACTATGCAACACAATCAAAGGTATGCGTATGTGACTGCTTTGAACTCTTTTATCGCTGAATCTGTCAGACTATTTAATGCGCTCTTACAAATGCAATTATTTTTGAAATTCAAGTAATTTCGGGTCATTACGATACTCGAAATACAAACGATATGATGTGTGTTATCCCTCGGTTGAATCATTTTCATGAAAAGCTTATGCCACTTTTATTTGTAAACCTTCCTTCATAGTATTTTGACACGTGGAACTCTTTCAATGCCTATATACAGGTTGGCGGAGACCTAATGACCACATTTGAAATGAACGTCTTCCCTTTAATTTTAGAGGTGTCCAGATGAAAAAATCACAATTTGTTGATGAAGAACGGAAGTTTTATTGCAATGCACAAGAAATATCAATTGTTGAAAATAATTTCTGATAAATGCTGTCCTGCTGTAACGCATTCCTGTACACGATTTTAAAAGTTTCCTTCCCCGGATACTCGGACACAATCCACATTCTCAGGTGTCACCACAGTTGGAATGCGAGTTGAAATGTTCTTTGGAACAACATTTCCGTGTTGACAAAAATGTTCACTTGGAAATTGAACGGCGACTGCGTTTTAGATACGCAGCGTATCTATACCGCAGCGCATCTATTACGCGTCTAGGAAACCAAAGCAGCCTTTTATGTATTACATTTCAAGAGTTCCTCAAGTCAAGGAACACTAAAGTAACGTTTATAAATACGTCGAGTTCATTGAATTCCACAACATTAGAGATTAAGGCCCGTATTTATGAACTACCTTGAGGATTACTTTAGTCAAGGAATAAAAATTTTACTTAGAGGAGGGGATATTCAAGTCTCTTTTGATATGAGTAAGCCTCAAGGCAGCTTCAAAAATACGGGACCAAGGGCCGTATTTATTAACGTTCCTTCAGTTTCTCTTGACTCGAGCAATGCTTGAAATGTAATGTATCTATAAAGGCATTTCAAGAGATCCACGTGTAAAAATACTCTGAAGGAAGGTTTAAATCCAATCTTTTTTACAGTAATTTGAATTTGGTATCTAAAAGTACTGGACGAATAAACGAAATAATAATAATAATAATAATAAGCGTATGGCTTTTATTGGTGGGGAGACTCTTATGGGTAGTTGCACCTCGCCGTTTGAATAAACGGAATGAATAGTACTGAAAATTAATTCAATAATTAATAATTATAATTATTTCAAACATAAATAAATATTGTTTAAATTCATATTTGTAGTCGAATCGTTTATCAGATATTTTATATCATGTGACGAAATACTTTATGAACAATCTAATATAAAAACTGATATAGTATTTCTATTTAATATATGATTTTCATCCACTTTTACTGGAGATACTGGACGGATGCATTTCACTTCTAAAGAGAAGCTTCATCAGCCTGCCGCCAGGGGTCTTTTTTGTTGAGGTTAGGATGAGCGGCCATTATATAGTTGAAAATTGCGTTGGATTAGAACTGTGTTTGGTCATCGCCATATTCACATTTCAAAAAAAGCCACAAACTAAATATACTGGAACAGTACGAAATATTCAAACACTATAAACAAGACAGAACCAACTTACTCAATGAATAAACACAGTTCAAATCCAACGCAATTTTCAATTATATAATGGCCGCTCATCCTAACCTCAACAAAACATGACCTCTGGCGGCAGGCTGATGAAGCTTCTCTTTAGAAGTGAAATCAATCAATCAAAATTTATTTATTCCCAATAAAACACAAGTACAGTACACTGTTCTCTGCTGTAAAATCACTTCCCGGTGGTTCGGAACCCACCTAAAACTGTAGGTCCAACTCATCAATCACCATAATCCATTTCACTACCCACGCACAGGTCTCAGACCTATGTGGGCTTCATCCTCCAAAGAAAAAAAAATCACATAGAATAAATGAACTCGCAAAGACTGTCAGTCTGTGAGCGGGAGCGGTCCTCATCTAAGTACCATATAAGTACAATTCCAAGAGATAAATTCAGTATGCAATAAAAAAATTTAAATTAACTTACTAGAGATTCAAATTCGGATACTATAGTAATATACACACTAGAAGAAAAAATACACTTCCAGTCCAGTAAAAGTGAAAATCATATATTAAATAGAAATAAAGTGTCAGTTTTGATATTAGATAATTATAATATCAGTAAGTTTTCTGTTTTTCTAAAAACCTTTATTCAAACGCTGCATCGCATTTTTAATATGAAAATTCATGTTTTGAGACTTTCTGAACTAAATAGTAAAAATAAGGAATACAAATCAATGAAATGGGTCATGGCTCATTCATGCAATTATATATTAAAATAATAATTATATATTTTATTTTAAAGTGGAGATATGATTGAGTGTACATTAAATAAAACTGTGTAAACACACATTCAACAGTGGTTATGTTTTATAAATCACTTCGATAACATAGTTCTGCCAGCCTAGATGATTTTCTGTAGCTTTGATATAATTAATCAGAAGCTTTCTTGGTGTAACAGGTATCGCAATGGCTCTCATGAAAAAATTAACTCAAATCCATCTATAGAATGTCTGAAGTCTGGAGATTATGCTGCAGCATTCAAGTTCTAGAAAGTACAAGTTACAAGTTCAAGTTTAATACAAGAAATACAAGTATTCAGTGAATTTCATGCCCATTCCCCCCTTTAATCAAAATTGCAGATTGAAAATTCGATTTATTAATAACAAATGCTTAATAAAGATATGAATTTTTGTTAACGTTATTGTCAAAATTATAGTAAATAAATGAACAGTTTCTATTTCTATTGAGATATTGATTATTATTATTATTAAGGTCTTTTACTAGGTATTCTTCTGTATAAAATGGTTGAAACTTTTTTGTAAGTTTCTGTAACTTAGAAAACCAGGTGATAGTAATCTTTAAATTATCAATATTGGCAAATATTATCATATTATTAAGACATTAAGTTAGATATCAATTTATCAGCGTTAGCTTCAGTTCCACTGCTCCGTACGGTTGGAAACCTACGATCAGATATTGTCATTTTAAAGCATAATATGATCGATAAGAAAGTTGTAGATTAAAAATTATTTATACATAATATTGTTATGAAAAATATACGGAAAAAATTAATAGACAGCATGAAACAGTAGTTTTTATAGGATCAATAGTCAGAAGTGATAGCCGTGAGCCGTAGCAGGTATCTGTTCAATCAGATAGAGATAAGCTGCGTTCTCCTAGGCAGTCTTTGCAAGGGTGACCGATTAGATTGGCCAGCAAAAAAGACACTGTTTTCTGCTGTAAAATCACTTCCCGGTGGTTCGGAACCCACCTAAAACTGTAAGTCCAACTCATCAATCACCATCATCCAACTCATTACTCACGCACAGGTCTAAGACCTATGTGGGCTTAAAAAAAAAGTGTTGGGAAGGTTTTTTTAATAACGCCAGTCTTATTTAGACTAGTTACCATTCTGCGTTTTTTAGCCCAGTAAAGCATAATCATGAAAATTAAATCATTATTTGTTACTATGGTTTGCAATATCTTGCAGCCATGGACAATGTCCCAGAGAGGTTCATACAAAGTTTTTTGACTTTTTGATTTACCACAGTGATTTGCTGTTGATAGTCGATTTAAAGTTGAAATAATATTTATCTATGCATTCCACCTCGCGTAGCCCACAAGGCCCCCTCCCATGACGGGGGGGGGGGGGGGCAAGTCAACCTTACGTCCCCGAATAGTGTGATGCCACACCTCGTGTGGGCTGTGAAACGTACGTCCTGAGTTCCCTCTGTTAGGTGTCATAATGCACAAAAAACAGACATGATTCTCGTGTATTGAGAGAAATATTTATTTATCCATCCATTTAATGAATACATACACATTCACAAACAGTTTATTTTGACTGTTTTATATTTTTATTTTGTTTTTAAAATTGTGCTAGCCATCACTACTCGTTCAGACAGCTAGAAGTTCCATAATATTCTTTATATCTCATTATTTGTAAAAATTTAATGGAAATAAATTCACTTTACTTTACAATAGAGTCTTACAGTTTAACGCCAAAACTACCCTCATTTACCTGTAAGACTGTTCTATGCTATTTAAGAAATAAAAAAAAAAACAAGAAGATTATAACACCATTTAATTCAAACTTAATGAAGGATTGGGAAAATGTTAGAAAATACAATCAATCATATTTACAGATTTTATTAATTAATATTAATACAGACTCTAAAATACAGTAATATTTACATATTTTGTGAATTAATATTAATACAGACTCGGTTCTCTGCTTTAAATTCACTTCCCGGTGGTTCGGAACCCACCTTAAAACTGTAGGTCCAACTCATCAATCATCACCATCCACGCACAGGTCTCAGACCTATGTGGGCTTCATCCTCCGAAAAAAATAATAAAGAAAGAAATAAGAAATTGCAAATATGACAAGAAAAAATTATAATATAGTATATTCATCAGAGGTTTATGTGGATAATTTTGGCTTCAGTCATGCTGTTTGATAACAATTATTTAATAATAATAACTTGTCTACCTTCCTTTTCTTCTCATCTTTCTTCTTTTATAATCGTCTCCAAAACCTTCATTATTTTGCATCTATTCTTGATTGATCATGATTGACCAATAATGGCATTGCTTTGTGGTGGATTTCTGATGCCATACTGTGTGGTTTTTGTGTGCAGGATTACAAACTGTTCGAAACTACTAGACGGACTCCGAATCAGCTCGTCTGTGGCCCCCCGCTCTCGGCTCCCCCCTCCCGGCTTCACTTCAACTCCAAATCATATGAATGCCTTCGGTCTGGGCATTCCTCGTACAGGTATTTAATATAAACGTATTCTCCTTGTAATAAAATGAATAAAAATTCACCTCGATTTGTGTGTTTTTTTTTTTATATTTTAATTGCTGATAATGCCCACATGAGTCCGAGACTTGTGCGTGGGTAATGTGGTGAATGAAGGAGGAGCGGGATTCGAACCCACGACCGCTGAAACGACAGCAAGCTGAAGTTGTTGTTGTGACGCCTCAACCAACTGCGCTAAGCGGCCCGCCAAGTTTAAAAATGTAACTTTAAAAGAATGAGTATTGGCTGTTGGAAATTAAAAATATATTTATCTACGTTATAAAGTAGCCTATATACATAAGGGTTAAAGAGGTCTAGAAATAGAATGAATAGAAAATCGGTAAATTATAACGTTTCGTTAATTTGGCGATAATTATGAAGATTCATCTTTCTTCAAAGCTGAATTTAGGCTGATCATTAGACAGTATTTTATATTTATTTATTTCAAGTACATGCATGAAAATTACAAATAATAGAGGCTTACAGTTAATGCCAAAACAAATCTCATTGAATGCATTAGATTGTCTCAAACAAGGAAATCACAAAACAAAAGTTGAAACGCTAAGCTAACAAAGAAATAAAGTCAAAATACATACAATAAGAAAACGGCATGAAATAACAGCATAAAGAAAAATAACCCTAAACATTAGTTAACTCTAAACAATGAAATAATAGAATAGCTAGAAACAAAATAGAAGTATAGGAAAGAAGGAAACAAGGATTACAAAGATTTTTTAAAATACAAACAGAAATTGATACAACTAATTTATTCGAGTAATTACAGAATAAAAATGTCTGCTTTAAAATATTTGGCACCAACCAGCAGAAGGATAAACCTTGTTCGCTGGTGGGAGTAATACAGTTCAAACCTAATAAAAAAGTATTTCCCTTACAAGCCAGCCTCTCGTATCAAGCAAAAAGAGAGAGAAAAGAATGAAATAAAATAAACAAAAGAAAGAGAATCAAACCAAAGACTATTATTTCCATCATTCCAAATTTTCCAATTTAAAAAATATTCATCTTTTTACCAAGACCTCTGTTTACAATTATTAAGATAATACTTTCTGTTATTCAAGTTATGCAAAAATTCAGATGGCATCAAGTTTATTAATCTGCTGCTAATGTATCTTATTCGTCTTCGTATTGTAACTATAGTCTGTTCAACGAGCCTACGGAGTGACCAAAACAAACTTTGCATGTGTGTGAGTGAGGAATTCCGAGAATTGTAATGGCATCGGTCGGTTGGCCTATTCACACTCATTGCCACCTACAGTTCATTCTTAACAGCTGTTGTCGCACTTCAAGTTTGTGAAATAAATAATTATTATTGCATTATTTCAAGAACAAATTAGATTTTTAATTCAGTTATCAAGTCAGTATTTTCATTTCAAATGTATAGGTAAAAATAATTCAATCGACAAATTTATGAACAATTCTAATAGTAGTGATACCAGTGATTGCTGAATAAATGTTTGGATACATTACCTAAGCATTGAAGGTAAGAAAATAGCCATCTTATTCATATAATTCATTAATCTCATGTATCTATTTCCATTTACAATAAATAATAAGTATTATCCAAGTAGCTGTTTGAAAATGATTATTGAAAGTCGTTTTCAAAGGGTAGGCCTGTTGCCTGTTTGATGCGTTTCGAAAACTAGGCTATCTGTGAATCGGGCTTCGTTGAGTCTTGGCTTGCACGCACGCACATGTTTGTTTACTCCACTCCGTGGGCTCGCTGAACAGACTATAGGTTGGAATATTTAATTGTCCACAGAGTTAATTCTAAGGTTATATACATTGTTTGGGACCTGGAAAACAAAACTATTTCTGTTTCTGACTATGTATCTGAATAGATTTTTATATATAATGTGTTTCGGAGGACACGTTAAGCTGTCGGTCCCGGCTTCCTAAAAAACAGTCGTTAAGTCACTTGTCAGAGGCCCTGAACTTATTCAGGTGCGACCTGATAACTCTGACACCAGACCTGAGCCAGCCAGGTCACACGATATTATTATAATATTATTTATAGACAGAATCAAACGTATTTTCTTCCAAGGCACAGATATTCACACATTAAATATACTCAACTTCAAAAATCTATACAAATACATAATTCTAATCAGATACTACTTTGAAAGCCGATACCGTAATACAAACGAAAACAGATACAACACAAGACACACACATTATAGAATACCAGATTATTATACAGAAATAGGGAAAGCAGTACCAGAATACTTCGTACCACAAATCCTGAACAGTATCCCTAACCATCTTAAAAACCTACAAACATATTCCGCAGTAAAACATGAAATCAAAACTTATTATATTACTGAGCAAGGATAACATATTCATCACAGAGGAATTATTCATCACATACAATCCATAATAAAAACCTGATTAAATTAAATTTAAAACTTAGCAAATCACCCCAATACAAGCTAAAATTAGCTTCTGGGGTTGCCACCACTAGAATTATTATCATAATTACTATTTATATATTGAATTTTGTTAAATTGTTGTATATTATTTATTAATTGCATGTACTGTTATTTACATTCAATAAAGCTTAAAAAAAAAAAAAATTAGTGAAATCATTGAAAATATTAAACACCTCAGCACTAGGAAACAAACGATCAGCTATTAAAATTGTCCGGATTATTTTCTTTAATTAATTAAGTATTTAATTCGTTATCTACGCCTACGTTTTAAAGCAGACATTAGAGGTGTCAAAACAGCTTACTTTATCAAACTAGTTGTATATTGAAGCTCTTTTAACAGTATTTTCACTGTTTAGTACAGGAGTTAGACCAATCAGAACTCAGGATTTCTTAAAAACAGTGTCGAAATGAATGTTATGCAATAGTCACATCAGCTGATTTAAACATATCGAAATTAAATACTGGATTTGAAATCAGAACTGTCGAGAACTTATGCTATATTTTGGGCAGTTTATCTGATGCACTAGTAAGTTGAATTAAACGTAATTTATTGGCAGTCAGAGATAAAATATTGTATTTGTATTGTATGGGAAGTGATAGCCGTGAGCCGTAGCAGGTATCTGTTCAATCAGTTAGAGATAAGCTGCGTTCTCCTGGGCTCTCTTTGTAAGGGTAACCGATTAGATTGGCCAGCAAAAAAGACACTATTCTCTGCTGTAAGATCACTTCCTGGTGGTTCGGAACCCATCTAAAACTCTAGGTGATACTCATCAATCACCATCATCCGCTTCATCCCCCGAAAAAAGAATTTTATACACTACTACATTTGAAAAAAATTAATTAGTCTTTCCTGGAAAATTTCCTACCTAGTACAAATTCACATGCTCAGATACAGTATAGGACAATTAAACGGATAAAATATAGTAACCTTGTTCTTTTTGGAAGTCGGTTAAAAAAGGAGTAATAGGCAATCTTTTTTCATTATTTCTTTTAATGTTAATTTTCAATTTCTTGAAAAAAATAATGATCTTCTGTTTTCAGGAACAAAAGTTCTACCTTTCATGCAGCCTACTATTTCGTTTCCACAACATTCTGCCCCGCCAGGTAATATATTTTATTTTTTAAGTTTAGTTTGGTATGGAAGTAATATTTATATTTCTCGTAACTGATTTCTAGGATATCTTTCATATGGAAAACAACAATTATACAATAAATTTATTAGTGAAGTTCTATTTAAATATTTAGGACCAGGATTGGACCAGCCTTACGATTGATAGGCTCGTGTGTCTAAAGGCCTTAAATGAACCGGTCTATTTGCCATTGAAGAAACATCTACTTACATGCTAATAAACGATTAGCACATCTTAATAATTTTTATTAGCAAACCGTGCTACTCCAGATATTATAGATATAAGATACAATGAATGACAATGTCAATAAAGCAGGCGTTATACAGAGTGTTTCGCATAAAGAGTTACCATTACTTCGTGGCCGTGTTGTATCACTAAAATAATGTAAAAAAGTTCATATAAACATATGCTAGGAAAAGCTTGGTTACAGAGTTAAAAATGGTGGTAGTTAGCAGCCAGCTCCATCAATTTACTCATTCAGAAGTTTTTCTTGTAATTTGGTCAGGCTCTGTGTAAAATGAGCTGATAAAATCGAAAGTCTGTAACGACAGTGATTTCTGAAATATGCAAAAAAATTATAATTAAGTTCTTATCAACCCTTGGGGCATCTATCGGGAAGTGATAGCCCAGTGCCGTAGCAGATATCTGTTCAATCAGAGATAAGCTACGAAACTCCTGGGCCATCTTTTTATTGGTCACCGATTGGATTGGCCACCAAAAAAGACTGTTCTTTGCTGTAAAATCACTTCCCGGTGGTTCGGAACCCATCTAAAACTGTAGGTCCAACTATTCAATCACCATCATCCAGTTCTTTACCCACGCACAGGTCTCAAACCTATGTGGGCTTCATCCCCCGAAAAAATCTCTGAAATCAAAGAAACAACTCTTCTTGGTGTTTAGAGATTATAAAATTTATTAAAACTTCATGAACTACAGCATTTTAAGAATTTGAAATAGAATTTTTTTTTATATTCTAACATTATGTTGAAAAATATTACATTTTCTGTACTGATATCAGGGATTACTTTTACAGCTTGGGATTGGACAGCATTGGACCCTGCTATAGTATCCACAGGTCAACACTGCGATATGTATTCCAGTCCACCTCCACCTGGTTTCGCAATTCGACAGACTCTAGATAGTAAGTAAATAGGTACTAAATAAAGTAGTATGTTTGAAATTAATAGGGAATCTTCAAAACGTTTTATATTATAATTCTAATAGAGGAAAATTGAAACAATAAACGTTTTATTCATACTGGGAGTGGGAATTGTACGGAATAAACTCGAGGCGACTTAACACTAAACTTCTAAGGCCTGTATTTATGAACGTGACTTACGTTGCCGCTAAGTCTGACTTATCCAAGTCGATCTTTGGTACGTCACGTTCATAAATACGGGCCTAAGTTTCTTTTAGGTGAAACCTGATCCACCATATTTTAATAAGACTACATCTAAGTTTCATCGATTAAAAAAAACTGCCGTTCAATACAGATATGATTCAATAGTTCAGTCTAAATGGGAAGTAATAGCCGAGTGCCGTAGCAGGTATCTGTTCATTCAGAGATAAGCTATGAAACTCGTGGGCCATCTTTGTAAGGTTGATCGATTGGATTGGCCAGCAAAAAGACTGTTCTCTGCTGTAAAATCACTTCCCGGTCGTTCGGAACCCACCTAAAACTGTAGCTCCAACTCATCAATCACAATCATCCAATTCATTACCCCCGCACAGGTCTCAGACCTATGTGGGCTTCATCGTCCGAATAAAATCTTCCACTCTATTTTTTAAATTACTTTATTGTCTTGTGGATTGCAATAAGTTACTTTTAATGAAGATGACATTGTCCCTATAAAATTGTTTTGAATTAATTTTAATTACCTGGAACTTTTGCGTGGGAGTAATTTGTTTTTCGCGCTTGCTTTTTCTGTACTTTTGCTGTTTTAGTACTATCGTACTATTGGTAAAAGTGAAATTTTAGGCAATCGTTTATATTTAAAACCAGCCAAGCGGCAAGTAATTTAAATTAAAGTGAAAATGGAAAAAAATCAATTAACCTGATTTTCTTATATACTAAACAAACATTTCTAAGCTTTGCTTGTCGGCGTACTGATCATGCTGTCACCGTTACATTGGTTGAGTTCATGAAAGTCTTACACTTTACAATGCGAATGGAATTTTACCCAAAACCGAAGTGCATGATTGGTGTATTCAAATTTTTAAATGTCTATGAATTTGAATAGACCAATCAGAACCAATCCTTGGTTTGCGGTAAAATTGTATCTACCGGTAAACGGCAAGGCTCCCATGAACTCAACCATTATAACAATTGCCAGTCGTTAATTTGAATTTTGCAACCTATGCTTTTTAATCTTGGGATGCGCATAGCTGATGTAGAAATTACTTCGGTAATAGACCATTTTGTTTCAATTTCGTACAAGGTGTTGGCTGGACACTGACGCTAGTCTTGTATAGTGCGTTTGTCTACTATGCACTCCCAGATACAAGATTCAGATTTTCATCAGATTTTTTATTATACCAGATTTTATTGTGTCAGATTTTTGTTGTACCAGGGTCCGAGAAAGATTGGCTGACCTATATTGACTGTCTTGCGAGAGATCATCCATTATTATTATAGTATATTCCATTGGCTTTATTTTTTAAACTAATTTATTTCATCAGATTGTGGATTGCAATGAGTTACATTTATTGAAGATGACATGATCCTTGTAAAACTGTTCCAAATAATATTTTCCAAAGTATTTATTTTATTTTCAAGCTTCGTATTAACTCAATGTCTCCGCTTCACTATGTACTACTTATTTTCTCTTACTTACTTTTGACTCTTATCTGCATAAGTCAATAAATATATGAATACTTTATTCATCTACTATTAATAATTTATTTTTTCAGATTTATAACAACTATGCGAAGTTTGAGGATCGGCAGGCCTGATGTCATGATCATTATAATTATTATAATCTGGTACTCTACTGGTAAACTTGAAATTCACATTAAAATTTAGATAATTTATTTCTCTTATGGATAGGCATTTGAATATTTTGATCGTAAATATCTATTATTATATGTGGAAATTAAATATACAGTTTATTCTCTCCAGTATCTTTTGTGTATAATATCTTATTTATAATAATAATTCTTGAATTTTAATAATGAATCACATACTTTTATCTAGATATTATCTCTTAAACTTACTTGAAATTGATTGGAAATGATCAACATTCAGAGTGGCAGATTTAGGGACAAAATTTGTTCCCAATGGTAATTATTTATTCAAATTTTCGATAAGAAAGAAGCAAGATAAAATTTATGTTTTGTTGATTGTTGAAAATTGTTTAATTTCTATGTTGTAGGCAAAGTATAATATAAACATGTTCTAACTGAATTCTTTGATCCTCTGTTTATTCAAAAGCTATCATTGCTCCATTTACCGTCATTTATTATTTCTCAATGAATCTCATGTAGCAGAAAATAAACCGCAAAACACGGTAAGTGCGTTGAATTCATGTAAATTTCTTGGTCAAATTTTTGTTATTTCTTTAACTAGGCACTCTACTCTTTGTCTTTCCTGTACTTTCTAAAATGCTGTTTAGTTTTAATTTTTTGTGCAATAAAGTAAAATTTTATTAGACTTTATGTAAATTCCTAGCATAATAACAAATTTCAATAGCACTTGAAAGTGCCGAACTGAGTAACCTTTTTTCTCGTAAGCAAATATTTTACTCTCTTTTCCATGACTAAACAATTAATATTAGCTGAATAAGAAAATAATTCTAAAAGTTTACTTTAATTTATTACCTTGTTCTACCTCAATGTAGAACCATGTCAACGAGGTATTAGAGTTTCTTTGGCTGGACTTAGAAACTACATTAATAAATCCACTAGCCTACATAGTCCTCATGTACCAATGCAAGGTACTAATATTACTTGTGATGTACTGGTTTTAACTTACACCCTTGAGTGCATTTTGAAAATTAATGAAAATCATTCTCTACGAATTTTTATTCAATTAAGTATTTACACATTTTTTCCAACAACGAAATGTATTTTACATCATTTCATGTTTCAACAAAACAAGTTCTGAACTGAAATTATTTTGGAAATCCTATAATTTATTGAATAATTTGAATCATATTCATTAGTTCTTGTTCAAATACTCGCTTCATAGTAAACAGTTGACTGAAAATTTTGCAAGTGCCAAATGTTAATTAATTTACTGGCATTCTTTGTGTTATGCATGTGAAATCAAACACATTCTTGCTCAATTCCTTGTCATGGTTCGGTGAATATGCTTCTGCATCTACATAATTTTGCCTCACATAAAGCAGGCCGAAAGAGATAAGTTCTTGCTAGAAGTAAGCACATTGCTAAGCTAATTTATTTAAGAATTGCTTTATTAACTAATTCATTCAATAAAATTTATTTTTATAAGCTAATTTTTTTGGAAGATGAAGCCCTTATAAGTCTGAGTCCTGTGCGTGGGTAATTAATTGGATGAAGGTGATTGATGAGTTGGATCTACAGTTTTAGGTTGGTTCCAAACCACCGGGAAGTGATTTTACAGCAGAGAACATAGTCTTTTTTGCTGGCAATTAGCTCAACCAAATTT
Organism: Conomelus anceps; assembly: GCA_948455865.1. Lineage (NCBI taxonomy): Eukaryota > Metazoa > Arthropoda > Insecta > Hemiptera > Delphacidae > Conomelus > Conomelus anceps. The sequence continues at coordinate 11,976,493 of OX418224.1, forward strand.
TAAACTCTATTTTTTATTCATTTAACTTCAAACATAAATAATTGTTGATAATAATTTACTGGTGAATATAAACAATTATTTGTGCTTAAATATCAAGTGAAAAAGTAATGTTACGGGTTCTATCTCTAAAATAATGCTGGCAACACTTCAAATTAGCACTCGCACTTTACACAAATTATCCACAACACGCACTAATCAGTTAAATCACACAAAAGAAATAAATCAGAAACAGATAAATCGATAATGTTCAGCTATAAATGAATTTGGTATATTACTGTTCAAAAATCAATCACTAACTGTTAAAAGGCCGATCAAATATTAAATAATAACTGTTCAATAATTCAAGAAGAAAAAGCGTCTAAAACATACCTGTTGAAACACTACAAGCACTTACGAATCACTGTATAAACTGTTGAAGAAGCCTGAATAATAATCTGTCGCAATATACTGCGTTTATCACTTAACACATTAAACGTTCATATAACATAGTTTGTATTAGCGCTCACTGGTAATACGGTTTGTATGAGCGGAAACGATAACTGTCACTTTATCACCGTAACATTCGTATCACAACTGACTAATTTTTACGAGAGCTTCTGCTTTATATACATTTTTAATGTCCCAGTAAACAGTAGAACGTTCTCCATTTTTCAAGACTATTCTAATTACCGAGATAAGAACATTCAGGAATTCTCTAGATGAAACACAATGCGAGGGGGGAACGTGGAGAGTAAGCATACATGCCAATTATAGCTTCAACCAGAAGACTTATTGACACTGGCAGATAACGCTGAAAATTCCTGTCCTTTCTTGCTTGCATTCCATAACAGTGATGTTGATGTTTAGTATATGGAACTACAACATCACATTGAATCATCGTGATGTGTTTAAACATAGTAACTTATAGATTTCAGTGCTGGTCATCTGCCTCATTATTACCATTTTTGTAGTTCGGATTCCACCAAAAACTGTAGGTTTTATACTGTGAATAGTTCAATCTCTTTTTAAGAATCACCTCAAATTTTTTTTAAATAAATTTCAAACTGATAATTTTGCAAAAGTTATCTTCAGTCAACCTTTTACTGTGCAATACCTTTATTTGAAATTCTCTCCTTGTAAATTCAGATAATACTGTCATATACCTGCTTGACATGGTTTTATCTTGTTCAAAAGTGATAATTTCCATTTCTTTCTGTGTTGGTGTAGGGTTTTTCTTCTCTGTATTTTTCTAACAATCTATTATAAATGTTTCACTGTAAATTCTAAAAAATACTGTGTATCTTATTATACAGTGTTGAAGCTATCCAACGTATAATAATTTTACTTTGAGATATTGTTTCAAATGTGATATAATTGTAGTATTTTTTAATTTTTGTTCATTATATGAGGCTGCCTATCCTCAGTATTTATGCAGACTTCTCTGTTGACATAAATATATTGTAAGATGGAGTGAAACCAACAGTATATTGTAATAATATACGGCAATGTTGTTGAAAAAAGAAATAAAATGATCGATATGCGCTATATAATAATGATGAAAACTTGATTAATTTCTTTTCTTACATCACCTGTCCTTTTTTAATAATTTTTTTCCTGGATTTCTTGTTCCATAACGAACTGCGTTGTTAATATTAACGTTTTATGCTAAATTCAACAACTTACAGTCAAAAAATTGACGGCAAGTCTTTGAATTTACCATAAAAAGTTACATATTAGTGGAAACAAGATGGATGGATCTTCAACATCATAAAAAGTTATGATGTTGAAGATCCATCTTGTTTCCACTAATATATAATAAAAACTTGAAAAACACTCAAGTGGAAATTGTGACACGTTATGGCATGACGGCCGTTTCACTCTGATATTAAGAGCATCGTCAGACGACCCACAGTACACTCACAAAATCTGGGTTGGTTTTGGAACTTTGGATCTTTGGACTTTTGGGTTGAGTGTACTGTGGGTCGTCTGACGATGCTCTTAACATCGGAGTGAAACGGCCGCCACACCATAACGTGAGTCACAATTTCCACTTACATTTATTTTTTTCATTGCGTTTTTCAAGTTTTATTATAAAAAGTTAGTTTTTCCATAACTCAAGTCTAACATGTATATGTCTTACATTTTACTTAAAAGTTAACACCTAATATTTCTATTACAATAATGTATAGCATTTTTTTATCTTATACGTTTCCAATATAATGCTAGCGGTTTACGTTACTATTTGTTCGTTTTTCTAAACATACGATTGAAAAATATACTTACTATAAACTTACATATTATAAAACATGCGTGATAACGATGTTGAAGATCCTTCTTGTTTCCACTAATATATAATAAAACGTTAAAAACACTTAAGTGGAAATTGTGACTCACGTTAATGGCGTGACGGCCGTTTCACTCTGCTGTCAAGAGCATCGTCAGACGACCCACAGTACACCGATTTAAGGCATGAGTTTGAGGGATGATCTCTTCCAATATCCATATGTTGGAAGAGATCATCCCCCAAACTCATGCCTTAAATCAGTGTACTGTGGATTGTCTGACGATGCTCTTGACAACAGAGTGAAACGGCCGTCACGCCATAACGTAAGTCACAATTTAAAACTGTTTTTTAAAGTTTTATTAAAAGATGCACATTTAAAAAGATTTCTACTAATATCATATACAACAAATATATTTATTGCATGTACCTTATCTTATGCATTGTATTTACCACAAATTGTTGCGAATTATGAGTATGAAAAACTTCGCACATATAGTTTGTGAAAAGCTTAGTTTTGACATCCCTTTTATGTAATGGCCATTACAATGTAATTGTAGGTTATGTCATAACCTACCAACATAACATTCCAACCTAATTACCAATTTTTCAATTAATTTAAAACAATCGTTGATTTCTTATGGGAATTCAACGATTGTTTTAAACTAATTGAAAGAGAATCGGCACCTGTATTGAAATGTTCCTTACATCAAATGAAAGCTTGTGAAAAACTACATGTTTTGATGGACACCATTTTGAAAGTCCTTTTATGAAGCCTGTGATCAGTTGAGAAGTTTTTTATTCCATATTAAATTCGGCGCTCAGTATTCGAACGGCAGACTTGACTTCTGTCGGCTCTTAAATATTGTAAAATGTCATAGGTGTGGAGAAATTACATAAATTTTATATAATAAATTGACTAAAAAGAGTGTACAGAAAAGGTTGGCTTAGCCTACAAATATCCTTTGAAAAAACAGTGTTTACAACAACAAATTTAAAAGTTACCAAATTACAAACCAAATATGGAACAATAAACAGGGTAAACTTACCGTGCTTTAAATATCTAGGAGAATTTATCTCGGAAAAATATTCACAAGATAGAATACATAAAGTTCGTGAAGTTCGATAAATACAGAAAGTACGATGGTGCAATCTACAATAAAAAATGTTTATCCATACAAAAGTTAGACATTACTGAGGTGTAATTCATCTAAGAATCACAAATAAATTCTCAACTTGATCCGGTGACAGACTCCGCACCCACACACTCAGTTTGGAATTGGAAGGACCCAAAATTTAATGAATTTTTTATTCCAAAAGGGAATAAAAATTATCGCAGGGTTGAGTCATTTTTGAAACACCCGTTACTACCTGCACGGTATTAAGATGTGTGTCTACACATTTAGGCTTATCAAACTTCTCTTATCTGTTTCCAAATGCTTTTTGGTTTTATGAGACTAATAATGTGATGTATTAATAATAATGTTTAAGAGAATCACATCAATAATAATTACCGTATCAGTTAAAATTATATTGTATTCTGTACTATAGTACCATTCCACTGAACATTGATTGGAATAATAAGTTGATATAAGTTTAACTGTCTTACTAGGAGAAGCAGTCTCCCACTATTTTATTACGGGGGTAGTCGCTGTTTAGTAATAACAAAAAGTATCAACATTGGATAGATTATATAATTCGCTTGCTCAGATCAGAACTAGCCTATACACGAAAAAAATATTTTTTTCAGGAGAGCCATTACAAAGTTTTAACTGGCTATATAATCTGAACTGGTTGAAAATTCCAACTGATACTGAAAAAGCTTTTTTGTATTTTATGTGGATGAGGACTTTTTAGGTAATTTCCCCCCTCCACTAGTTTTCACTTGATATCCATCCCCGAAAATTTCTTAATTCGCTCCTGAGCACAACACAATTTGCCAATAAATTCTTTATTGCCCCATTTAATGTTTTCCAAGCAAATCAATAGTATCCAGGTAGATTTCAAATTTCGCGGGTGGTTTGAGCTTCCTTCTTAGACAAGTCGTTTGTACCCAAGTATGATCAAAAAATTTATTAGAAAAATAAAAATTAATTTTCAAGGATGGATCTAAGTTCAGGAAAAGCTCAAAATTTATTTTCGAAAATATTACTGCAATCTCCTAATTAGCTTTATATTGATGCCGTAAGGTAGCGTGCAGTTCAACTTTGAAACCAATCTATACGATTTTGTAAGCGTCTATGTTTATGCTATTGCTATTATCAGGTGAGCTTGATATGGCATTTCCTTCAAGTTTTCTGTTTTCTTTTTGCTAGGGGTGATGGTGGAGTTTTAGGAGATCAGCAGCCCGCACCTTTGTGCCAGTTATATAACAGTTTTACGTGCTTATTACATCTTTGAACAAAATGGTGAGTGTCAAAGCTTTTTTAGTGGCATGCTATCTAAAGAAGTTACGTGCTAGTGAACTCAAAATGTATCTATTTGGTGGTTGTTTCCCAATGTTAATGATGAGTTTTTAAAATTAATCTGCCAATTCTTCATCTTTTCTGATGTTGAGAAACTCGACGCTTGAACTCAAGTCATGTTATCAAAAAACTCAACAGTTATATGACGGTCAGTGAATTTTCTTGCCTAGGTGAGGTACCGTATTGAGCTTTTCCACAAACAATATTGTAAACATTCCTGCGTATTTACCTTTCTAACCCAATCTTGTTGTATTTTAATTTTATTTTTCTACTTGGTTATTCATTCAGATTGAGAATTATTCTTCCCCTATTTCAATGTCAAGTGTATTATAAATTTGTTTTGACATTATTTCAAAGGTTTTAGGTTAGGTCGGTATTGATTGGTTTTCTAAATAAGTAGAGTTGACACGTCCTGACAATCTTCAAATTGGCTATGTCTTTATATTATTATTATTACCAGGAGAATCAAACGATCAGTTTATACGTAAAATATAATTATATAGCATACAGCACAGTCTGTAAAATATGATTACCGTATGTACGGTAACTTACTACGAAATGTTTGTAACTAAACATCTAATTTGCAATTCAAATGAAAATGAGCAAATAAATATAAAGAAGTATGATATAAATTGGATTACGTTGTATTTGAAAGAGTGGTTTATAAATGGGGAAAGTCGTTGTAGCCAATTCCCTTACTTACAATTTTGACCGAGCGGCAGCAGTTGCGAAAAAATTGTTTGAATCTATTTAAATGATTGGAATATCATTATTGTGTGATTGGCACAGGTTGTATTTATTTAGCTAAAAGTAGTATGCTCGCGAGTGGTGTCCATAGTTAGTAATTGCTGTAATTCATCAGATTTAGTTTTACGTTATGTTCATTCACGAGTGCTCGGGGCTGCGCTTGGAAGGGGTACAGGCAAAAAAGGAACATTTTTTTAACTGCTTTATTATTACTTTGCTGGTGGTTCGGAACCCACATTAAACTGTAGGTCCCTCATCATCCATTACCCACGCACAATTATCGGACTTATGTGGCCATCAGAATGAAGAGAAAAGAGCAAAGAAATATCTACTGGTTGGAGGGAAACCCATTTCAGAGTCATAATCAGAGTTCTAATTCCTATAAAAAGATCCCAAAACCAAATCACTTGAAAAAATATTTTTCAGTAGTTGAACATGTGGTCCAAACCAAATATACAGATTCAAAACTTTTCCACTATTCATATTAAAGCACTTTTATAAAAAATTTATAAACGATCAAAATATTTCATAAATTTTGAGTCCGTCACCAGAAGCCACAGCATCTCATGGTAAACGAATTCCTCTCACACTCAGTTATATGTCCGGTGTTGCGGTCTCGATGTATTGTAATTATTTTTTGTTTATGCTCATAAAACAGTTTGATTGGTTCCCTCAATAAATTTAAAGAAGAGAAACACATTTTCCAGCAGGGTGGAACACCCTATAGTAGGGGAACATTTCCCATCAGGATGGAGCACCACTCCAGTTCGAAAAAGACAAATTACCGTATCTATGAATTGGCCGCAAAGGAGCTGACGATCACTGGTCTGAAGCCTTGAAAGAAGCCTTGATTCAATACCCTATGATTTTATCATAAGGGTTACGTTAAAGATAGAGCCTACTATAATTCTGCCAGTCATGAACTTACAGCGACAATAGTTAAGTCGAAACCTTCCAGACGGCAGCACCGGACATGCTGTGAACATTTATGGAAACGTTTGATCATTTATGAAAATTCTGAATGTGCTTTGTCATATGAATGATGCTGTATCGTTAATGATGCTCTTCAAAATTGGGGCATTCCTTTATAATCACCCGGTATAAAAAATTCTGTGCAATATACATTGAAAATAAAATATACATAGATATTCTAGATTCATCCCATTACATTTTTATTGGTAATTTCAATTTAAGCTATCAAACATTACGTGTTCACAACATGTCGTTTGTTTGACCTATTGTCATTTTATAATCTAGTATTACAGTGTAAAGTGATAATTAAAAATCAATTGCCAATCAATCATATAAATAATTATCTATTCGGAGATAATAACTTTTAATTGAGCAGAAAATTGTTTAAGGTTTATAAGTCTTCACATAACTTTTAATTGGTGATTTTTCTACATTCACTTCGAATCCTTTATGTTACTTCATTTTAGTAAAATTCAGTGCTAAATTTTGTTTGGGACAATTTTCTGTAAAATTGTAATAGGTCACTTCAAAATGGGTGAGTCCGTCTTTGATTTCCGTACCAGATTCAGATTTTAAATCTCATTTATAAATGGATGGCCTCTCAATCTTGCAAATTATTATCAACTGCTAATTATTCATAAATTGATTTCCAGTTTTGTTAACTGTATATTATATTCATGATTCGGTTCATCAAATTTAGTACTGGAATATAAACTATTGTTATAACTTATCATTTAAAACTATCAGTAGCCTAGTTTTTTAGTAGAATTTTATCAATTAAAAATTTAACTTCTATTTCCATTAAAAATATTTAGTCCATAGTTTAAAGAAAATACTAAATTTTGTTTATTTATTCATTTATTGTGGCTCTTCTCTTGCAGTAAAATATCGACATTATTAATTCATTTATTTTTTCTTGATTATTAGACTGGTGGAAATTAGAAGTAAATTAGTGTTTAAATTAGAAGTAATACAGTGCTTCAACAACCATAATTTTGATTCCAGCGATTCTATTGAGCTAGTTTGAAGTAACTGACAAAAACAGTATTTATTAATTTCGAATAGGAATTGAAAATTAATAAATTCTGATTCTATTGAGTTCAATAACTAGAATTAGAAGTTGACCTTCTTTTATGCAAAGAAGAATCATTGTTTTGGAATGATTCATCATTTTTATCACTTTAGAAATTGTATTACAATAGTAACTGCTTTCTAAGCAATTCCAGATTTCCGACATAAACGTGAATAATACGTTTAGATGTATGTCAGTAATGTCTAGAACTCAGTGATTATTCAGTTTTATATGGGTGTTGTGCATTAGTCATTACTTGAAACGTTATTCGTGTTTTAGTTATTGCGTAATCATTGTTGATTCAGATTGAGTGAGTATTGTGACATTACTTAATATATTTTTATTTAATTTTATATTATTATTAGCGTATGGCTTTTCACGGTGGGGAGACCCTTCACGGGTAGTTCCACCGTTTAGCCATGTTTTAATTTGATATAAGATGTTTTAAAGGAAATTTTCAAGTAGTATTTTCCATTCCTTCTTGGCTTGGAACTTACCTGTGGGATGTTCTCCTGTTCACCAGTGTTTGATGGAGTGTTTTTTTAGCAATCACCATATCAAATATGCAGACTTATTAGCTCTCTATTAGTGCTGCTTTATAATTTATGTCCCTATACGTGCAATTAGCTTAAAATTAGAGCTTATCAATTGGAAAAAGCTAGAGGCATCAATGCCGAAAACACAAAATTGTCATTTTAAAATTGAATTGAATTCATGCTAGTTTTGTGAATAATAGGGCGGGTGTCCACGGACGACTATCGCATGTGGTAAGTGGGTACTACTGACCGGGAATGCGAAGAATGCGTACCACAAATCGCACTCACTGGTGTCCACGATGTGGTATGTGACGGCTGCTCTGCTACTATAAGATCTGTAAGATAGGGTGGCATCTATTCCTTATAAAACAACCTCTCAATAACGAATACCTCCCTACAGCGAATTTTTTCTCAGAATAATCGACTTCGTTATACAGAGGTTCAACTGTACTTTGTTCAATCGTGATAAGTAAGTTATCGTTGAAAGTTGCATAAAATATGCTAACTTTGTTTTCTCTTGTCATCTTTTCGAAAAAGAACAAGTTTTCGTAAAATTTGGCAGCAAATAATTGATACGGCCTCCACTTAGGAACGGTTTAAGATTTTTAAGAGAATTTTGTATGAAAATTTGTTTCTAATAACAAAAATATTTATGCAAAATTTCAACGTTGTATCTCAAACAGTTTTTAAGTTATGAATTTTTTTGTAAACAATAACATACAGACAAACAGAAAACCAAGCATGGTAGATCCATGTTTATATTGTAAAAAATTAATTTGTCTCGATTTGTAATTAAATGTTCCAGAGAGTTCCGGGACACCTTGTATATTTTATAATATGATTAGGCCTTTCAAATGATAACAAAAAGTAAATTTTTACTCTACTGTTTTTGTTTCATTAATTTAACTTGTGTTTATATTTCACTACAAAGGCCTACTAGATAGTTACACATCATTATTTCATTTTGCTTATAAATAAGTTATTTCACAACAATGTTTTACATACATTTCTCCACCTTCTCTCCACTTTTGTAGCGACTCGTATCCCGGGACCATGATAGTGCACACATCTTCCCATGCTTGATGTTTAGAATGTTCATTAGAATATTCCGGTGAATGAAAATCCCAAAGCGCCGGCCTACACTCAATTTCTATAATGAAACGTTCTGTGTCAAATTCAACCATATTTATAACAGCAAATATAATATACACGCACAAACACTGGGACAGAACGCAGAAAAATTCGTCCAGATGACGAGGGAAACAGGCTGCGACTACCACAAAAGCTAGGGGACAGTGGTATGCACGGCGAGTCGGTACCACTAGCGCACCTCATAAAAAACCGACGACAAAACGCGTGGTCCGTGGACACCGATAGACGCGACTGCCATTGTTTCAAATGTACTGACCGGAGCTGCGTTTCCGGACCGACAATTCCAAAAATTGTGGTCACTACGTCCTTCTTCGATTGTCGTCCGTGGACACCCGGCCTAATTATTGTGCTTCAAGGTGAAATTTCAAGTGAAACAGCGACCTAACCTAAGATTTTGATCCTACTTTAAACTTTTGTAAAAACATTTTTGGGCAAAAGGCCTGTTGTATTCACATTGACTGTATTTTAGTTAAATGAATAAATAAATCTGTCATATTCGTCATCGCAAAATGAAACACATGCTATGGAATGGTGGCATTCATGCTGCCCCAATCTCTGTCATATTCATCATCGCTAAATCAAACACATGCTGTGGGATGGTGCCTGACAGATTGGACCAGCATGAATACCGCCATTCCACAGCATGTGTTTCATTTTGCTATTATGGTTATCCTCGAGTATTGAATGAACCACTTTGCGAGCACCCTTAGGGCGTTATTTTCAGTTTAAGCCAACAATTTTAAAGCTGATTGTCAATTTTGTGTCTACTCTACTAAATCAGCTCCTCCTCAAAAAGACGTGCGCCATTTTAAATGTAATTAGTATATCTATAGAATTCTCTATTAAGATCTGTATAGAGTTGATATTGACTGAATTTGCTGCGGTGTCACTGAATTCAGGTTTTAAGCGTTCATATGTAATCCATATACTTTTCTCTGATGAAAAATAAGTAATAGTTCAATAAAAGTTACTTTTATTGGCTCAAGATCAAGTTCACACAGCTGCCTCAGTTTTTCAGCAATGACGCTAGCAACATATCCGCTTTAGAATTCTCTAGCCAGCTAGTATAGCATTTCATTGCTAAAAGTCCACAGCAGTGCTGGCAATAGGGTATAGCGCAATCTGTCGAAAAGTAGGCTAGTCCCTTGTTCCCCTCTGTCCCTCCCCTTTCATTCTCTGTTACCTTTCATTAGCGCTCCTTTCATCTAATCTCTCTCTCACACTCGTCATTCACGTGTCAACCATGACGCTGTTACCATAGTTCCAAGCAAATCTAGTCCAGCCGGAATACATGCAGTAGTTTTTAGTTTTCCTGTCGTGCTTAGTAGTTAGCATAATGTGAATATTTCCTCCGTACTTCGAAAATAAATTATTTTAACTGATAGGTAGTTGAAGAAATTAGTTGGAAAATTTTATTCAATATGCGAATAGTGCTATTTTGTGACACCCGGATTTGGAGTTTATGGAGTCAGAAATGGTGAGTTTGCATTGAGATAATTATTTAAAAGTGAATAATAAGATTATTGTTCTCTGCTGTAAAATCACTTCCCAGTGGTTCGGAACCCACCTAAAACTGTAGGTACAACTCATCATCATCATCATCCAACTCATTACCCACGCACAGGTCTCAGACCTATGTGGGCTTCATCGTTCGAAAAAAACTTCAACCTTTTTATAGTTAGTTCATGTAAGTGATACAGGGAAATTGGAAAAAGATTACTAATAAATGCCAAAAGATAATCACTAATGATGAAAATATCTTTCAAATGAATCTGCGCAGATTAGCTGTGGAAAATAAACTTTAACGCATTAAAACAACTAAAAAAATGTGACTGTCATATTATTTAAAATTATTTTAAATAAAGTTATTTCACAGTTCATTTCATTGGTATTTTCCCAATGAAACCTTAAATCTGTACGTTCTGGGAATGTTGGATAAAATGTTTAATACAATTGTTAATAAGCACAATGTTGATGTTTCTGATGTTAGGAGGAAGAAACCCTTTGATAATTGAAATTTTATTTAAAAAAATTCGGAGGATGAAGCCCACATGGGTCTGAGAACTGTGCGTGGGTAATGAATTGGATGATGGTGATTTATGAGTTGGACCTACAGTTTTAGGTGGGTACCGAACCACCGGGATGTGGTTTTACAGCAGAGAACAGTAAATGGAGATAATATTCTTGTGAAACAGCAAAGTGCTTTTTTTTGGCTGATGTGAGCTGTTATTTTAATTTAGCATTAGAGCTCTCTCGGTAGACAAAAATAATATATCTGACAATCTGATCATTGTATTTACAGTAGTTGGCTACTTTCATAAGGAAATTGAAGAAAAAGTTGTTTATTCAATCTAGCTTGAAACAATATTCAGGTAAGGTAGTCATCAATTTTTGATTGCCATCTTGTCCAATTCAGCAGTTATTTTATGCAGCAATATTTTATTAAAACTAATTAGTTGAAAGGATATAATGGATAGAACGAGCTAATTTATCAATCCCTTTCAGTAAAAAATCTTGATTATGATTAATCCATATTCTGGGTATTACTTCAAATTTTTCCAACTTCTTTTCAACCGATTTATGTTGCAGTTCTCTATCCAGCGGTGCTTAACTAAAGAATTCTTGTGATCGTTCTTTTATACTTATTGTGCTTCTTTTCTATAAGAAGTCGCGAGATCGATAAAACAAGTAGTTATGCAATATTCTCGTGAAGGTCATTCCATTGGCGTCTTATATACAGTGCTGGTTACAGCGAAAGTGTGTTGTCTAGCGGAAAATAGCCGATTTCATGGCTTCAACCACCTGAGGAAAATCTGGCTATAAAATGTAAGGAAATCGTGCTCCAATAATACACCATTTTTCTTGTGATTACCAGTGGTGTGCTTATAGTGTTCTACCGGGTTTTGCCTGGTATTTTTTGTCTTGTTCAAATAAATAATTCTGTATTCCTGATTTTATATTATAAAAAGGTATATTCTATAGTTTGTTACCGGTGGTTCGGAACCTACCCAATACTGTAGGTCGAACTCATCATCACCATTATCCAACTTTCCCACGCACAGGTCTCAAACCCATGTGGACTTCATCCTTTCAAAAGATTCTGTACAAGGTGGAGGATTAGGTTGGCTCTAGGGAATGATTAATTGATTGATTTCAAATTGAAAGTGAAATTATGTTGAGATTGCTGAATTATTTGGTGAATTGCAACATGGTGAATTGAAAGTAAAAACCATAGGTGTATTATTTATAATATGGTGAATAAATATCTCGTTTAGAGATCCGAAAACTTGGAACTTTGAGTTTGTAGAAATGGAGGAGGATTGTATTCGACGGAATAAAATAGATATAGTTAATATTCGATTCAAAAAGACACTTACAAAGAGCCCTCTTCTCCTTTCACTCTTTTCTACTTTTTAAATAGATATTTTTTGTGCTCTCAAATAAAAATAATATTGGTATGCATATAAAGTAATAATAAAAATAAACACAAATTGATAAGTAAAATTTAAATTATGTTTGATAAGATACAGAAATAGAGTAGGTTATTCAGTAATGGATAAGCCAGTGGTCAAGTCCTGTAAGGAAAATATCAATACTTCGGTAGTAAACTTTCCAAATTGTCTGATTTCATCCGTAGTAAATGATATTTATTCAAATTAATAATTATTAAAATTATGGCTCTTGTCGGCCATACCATAAATGGATAATAATCTATAAATTTTGGGTAGTGACTTACATTTTACAAGCTAAATATTCTTTTGATATGCAACCGGCACTAGCGAACAAATTTTATCTTATGCTAGTGCTGCCAAATTATTTATGTTTGTAAGGAAAACTTTCTTTGTACACTGTTTGATTTTATTGGCGAAATAAATTTCAAATTCAAATGGCTGAAACATACAAAAAACAGGTTATTTTTTCGTATTTCTGGTCATATTTTCTCTGGGTTCATTTGAAATTGATGAAATTGCAAATTAGACAATCTTTTTCCTCAAGTTTCAGCTTTCAGTTATTAGCATCTCAATAGCTTGCAAGCTGATATTAATTTGCTATTCAAAATAGTACAACTAGGTTTCTGTTTATTCATTTATTCTTACCATACGTCATTATGAAGGTTCATTCACATTTACTGTACGGTGCTACGACAATATGTAACCACTTGTATCTAGTATAGAATTGTTTTTCTAACCAAAATAATATGCCTAGGAATCCTCTTATTTAAATAGTGGTGAAAACGTTTTAACCTATAAGCGTTGAACTTGAATGCTCGTGACACATGTGAGAATTAGGATGTGTAACATCAAAAGAGAAATTTAAAAACTTGATATCTATATAAAGGCCAAATATCACAGTTTCTCGAAAAGCTCTCGGCCAAAAAAGTTGAAATTCACCACACATGCTCAGTCGAGGACCTTTTTAATTTTTAAAACTTCCCAAAAACACGCCCAAAATTGACGGGTTTCTAATGTTTTTTTTAGCGTTTTCAAGAACTAAACCAAAAATGTTGAAATTTGGTAAATGGATCACTTGTATTATGTTACTGAAAAAGTTGAAATTTTAGTGAGAATATTCTCTTCTGCTGGCTTTGTACTAATCTATCCGCCCTGGCTAGACGAAGGTGAGAGAAGCGAGTCTGCCGGCTAGTGCCAGAATAATTAGCTCTACTTAACCATGCTAGGGTCTATCCAAACCCCCCCCCCCCCCTCTTATTTCACCAGCAGTTTCCAAGATCACAATGTTTAGAAGTCAAAGTGAATGGTCTAGCGTTATTCTATCAGCACTCAACCTTCTTGCTCTTGTATTATGTCCTTGATTCAGTCTTTTTTATATTTACCTGCATTTATGTAGTTAACAAATGAAAGGAGATGCTACAGCTATATTTATTTGCAACAGACAAAAATTATAAATGTTACATTAACATGACTAGAAAAGAAAGAAACAATATCATACATATCTAAGAGAACAAACCTTTTCAACCTATTGGGGATTTGATTAAACTGTGTCTAGGAGGTTCAATTATAAGGGAAGCGATAGCCGTGAGCCGTAGCAGGTATCTGTTCAATCCGATAGATAAGCAACGCTTTCCTGGGCCTTCTTTGTAAGAGTGACCGATTGGATTGGCCAGCAAAAAAGACTATTATTATCATCAAAAACATTATTAGGACTGTTATTATCAACTCTGTTCTCTGCTGTGAAATCACTTCCCTGTGGTTCGGAACGCACCCAAAATTGTTGGTACACCATGTTTTCAATACATGGCTCAAGCGGCGGTGTAAGGGTCTCCACACTAATAAAAGCCATACGCATTTACTTTGAATGCATGACACACTATACAGGTATAATTGTAAATGAATATTCTGTTCTTTTTATTAGAAACGTTATTATTAATATTATTATTACCTAATCCGTATGATTCAGCATGTGTAATCAGTTGAGATAATGATACAAAAGTCATGACTATCCAGGAATCGAATCTCTAACATGATTTTTGACTACACTGACAACTCAATCAAGGAAGTTTGCCAAAAATATGAAATTCTATATAACTGTCACATAGATTTTTATATGCTTTTGAATGCGGATTGCGACTCGAAGGCTGTCTGGGAAGAATGTACGCCTATAAATTGTTGAAATATTACATTTGTGAACGAAACTTGAAATTTTTAGTGAGTTTTTAAAGAGCATGTTTCTGAAAATAGACGAAGGACATGATAGGGCCCTCGATCGGAAAAGATCGGTTTTAATTATTATTATCAGCTCCTAGTGAAAGTTGAAATAAATAATAAATAAGATATTCGTTTCGCGTTGAATTTGTGAAGCTGCCAAATAAAAGTAGCTCATATGGAATTCCAGCTCAAGGAAAGCGTATAATTCTTTAACTCTTATTTTTAGACTAAACCAATTTTGAAGGGAATTTGGCGTGCCCTTGGTCAGAATATAGCTAATGGATGAAGAAGGAATTCTAGTTGTTTACTGCTGTCTAAAATATGTTAGTATAATAGTATACCCTCGATATGCATCTTTGTAATTAGCCCACCTAAATGTTATGATTTTTACTCTAATTTAGCAATTTATGCCGTTTGAAAAGTAATTCGTTTGTAATATTTTGAATTTGAAGTACATCTTCCATCTTCTTGTTGAGTGGAAAATATTTATTACTAAGTTAAATATTTTATTACTTTTCTAATTCTCTTTTACTGATTGTGGCCTATCACTTTATTATTTCTTTCTTTTATACCATTATATGAATTTTTACTTAAATTTATTATTTATTTATTATGCACTTTAGAGTTCCCTAAAAATATTATTTTTATGTTATTTTTGGTTTAAAAAAGATTTTATAATAGATGTATTCTATAGAAGTATAGTTTTCTTAGTATTTTCCATATTTTTTAGTATTTTGCTTGTCTATTATGATAATAATACCTAACATTTGAAAATATTGCTTCTTATGCATTGAAAAAGTAAAAAGTTTATCGATTTTATTACATTTTCCCCCCTGTATCAATATTGATACAATATATAAATATATCGCTCTGTATCTAAGTAGTGTACTCTGTATAGCAGTTAATATTCTATTTTCGCTGAGAATAGCACTCAGGTCCTTTAACGCGTCTGATGCTACTTGGAAAAGTCTGTGCTGTTGTAAAATGCAAGTTCGTTATCGTCATAGTACCAAAAATTCATGTAAGGATGAAAACCCATGGGAAATATATGCAGGGTGTTTCGGAACTCTCTACCAATACTTCTAGGCAGTGTTTCTGGACCACTAACAAAAGTAAATATTGTAATAAAATTTTTCTAAAATACCCAGTTACTCACACAGCCGCCATTTTGTTTTTTTTAACTCATTATTTTTTTATTCGAACACCTCTGAATGTAAAATTTTGAAATTTTGCATACAGCTTTATAACAATTGAAACAATTTAAAAAAAAATCAATCAAAATTTTCCGACATAAAAAACAAAATGGCGGCCATTTAAAATCTTTGAACAGGATTAAATTAATAATGGCTATGGTATCAAAATATGACTGGAATAAATTTTTTTTATATATTTTTTATTGCAAATCCAACGATACTTCATTTTCCAAGATTGGCTAACAATTAATTAACAGACATATGCTACTTTTTAGGATGTGCGGTGGTTGTGAACGGGTTGCAGTTTTTCACTTCCAACCACCGCACACCCTAAAAAGTAGCATATGTCTGTTAATTGATTTTAAATGGCCGTCATTTTGTTTTTTGATGTCGGAAAATTTTGATTGATTTTTTTTAAGATTGTTTTAATTGTTATAAAGCTGTATGCAAAATTTCAAAATTTTACATTCAGAGGTGTTCGAATAAAAAAAAATGAGTTAAAAAAAACAAAATGGCGGCTGTGTAAGTAACTGGGGATTTTAGAAAATTTTTATTACGATATTTACTTTTGTTAGTGGTCCAGAAACACTGCCTAGAAGTATTGGTAGAGAGTTCCGAATCACTCTGTATATAGTATAGGTGCCGCACTAAGCTAATAGTTTGTAGCATTCTTTTATCCCAGAGTACAGAGTTGAATGTCTTGATCTAGAATTCAGTATACCTTGCTAACAGATTTTTGTAACGTTTTATTGATTTACTTTGTACCATGTTTTTGTTGCTATGTATCTATAAATTAATAATAAATCTATATATTTACTAATTCCTGTATATAATATGCACTGTGCATTGTTGGAAATCGTTAATAACTCATTCAACAGTATCGTTTGGAAAGAGTTGCTAATAGCCATAGCTGTAAATTACCCATCACACCAGCAGTCAAAACTAATTGAGTTCACCTTCTAATTTCCATATCTTTCAATCAGCATTCTACAAACCTAGATTTTCCCCACTATTATGTGGCCGATTATGTTTCTTTCTCATTGCTTTTCCCCCGTTTTTTAAGTAGTTTTGTACGACAAATTCTCATAATTAATAAATAATTTTGAAAACTAATTGTTTATCATGTGAAGTCATTATCATTGGAAGTGATAGCCGAGTGCCGTGGCAGGTATTTGTTCAATCAGAGATAAGCTACGAAACTCCTGGGCGCTCTTTGTAAGGATGACCGATTGGGTTGGCCAGCATAAAAGACTGTTCTTTGCTGTGAAATCACTTACCGGAGGTCCGGAACCCACCTTAAACTGTAGGTCCAACTCATCAATCACCATCATCCAAATCATAACCCAAGGACAGGTATCAGACCTATATGGGCTTCATTCTCCGCAAAAAATATATTTGCGAATAGTATTTTTAATGGTGCTTTTACACTATTTAACAAATATTTGTTAAATAACCATGTTTACAAAAGAATTTTAAAAGTTTTGATATCTGTTCAATATCTGATTAAATATGTCTCATTATTGTTATTTTCGAATCGAAACCTTTTATTTAAGAGTTGGAGAGGTATTTCCATAGGAAGATTAATTTAGAAAAATATAAGTTTTATATTGATATTTCAAATATATTCATTTATATGTTATATTTATATATATTTGAAGAGGTATTTCGTGGAAAGGATAATCAGGAAAATATGTATTTTATTATGGTAATGATTTATTATATAATTTTTCCAAATTATTTGTTGTTTTTTTTATATTAATCAGGTCACTCTCCCATCAAAAGCTGTATAATAGCAATGTTTCGGTGGTTCGGAACCCACCTAAAACTGTAGGTCCAACTCATCAATCACCATCATCCAATTCATTACCAACGCACAGGTCTCAGACATATGTGGGCTTCATCATCCGAAAAAAAGTAAACCCTGACATTTCTGTTGGTTGAAGTTTATCATCTCAGTGAATGGTTTGCATGATGTGAAACTCTTTTCCACTCAAAATGCTAATGTTAGTTAGGATATCAGTGTGTTTTGGCCAAAATATGGATTTGACAGTTGGAAAAAATGTGTTTCCCAGATATGACGTCACCTCCGACGTTGGACAGGCCATCAGCGTCATTTTCCGTGTGTAACCTCGAGTAACTTTCACATATTTAGCACTTGATTCACGGCGTCCGATTTTAAATTATCTGGTTCTAATATTAGAGCGAATTCCTCTGCTGAATCTTTGATGTCAGTTACAAGAAATACTAATTGAATCGGGAATTTTACATGAATTAATCACAACTGGAGGTCTATTAAGTTACATTGGTATGAAATGATATATTTTCACCAATACAAATTAAATATTTTTAATTTTATATTTTTCAATTTATCCACCTAATATTAACTAACGTTATGAACTCCCAGATAAAACAAATTATCAACAGTTTTTTGCACACTTGTTATTTTTCTTTTTAATATTACTAATAGAAAATTCGTTGTGAATTTGCCTTTATTAGCTATATTACCTTTTGAAACATTAAATGAGTTTCCTCAGAAAATCGTGTGATATTTTCATTTCCTCAGCGAGTTCATAAAAAATTTACCTTACTAAATTTATTTTTCACCTTAGGCCTAAAATTAATGTATTCAAGGCATTGAGTACATAATTTCTTTCCTTTAAACTAATTAAGCTATCTTCATTGAAAATTCTAAAGGGAATGTATGTCTGTAAACATTTTTCTGTGTGAAAATTAAAAATTTGAATAAGAAGTTCGTTAAGAAAAAGATTAAATTGAAAGCGGAGAATCAAACCTACTGGTGACACTGCAACCTACTGGTGATACATACTCTATTAAATAACTCAACTTGAACTATAAATAAATTAACTGTACTTTTAAATAACTTACTATATTATGAAATTGAAGTTTAGCATGACCTTGTTCTAATATATTAATATATATTTAGTAGAGATATTTTAAAGATGCATAGTTGAAGATACATAGTTTTAATATACAAAGATTTCTAATTGATACCCAGTTGAAGATTCACACAAAATGAAAAATTGTTTTACCTTTGCCATTTGCCATTAATTATTTTTGCCTTTATACTTATATTCGCTATTTAAGATCATTTACAGTTACATTACCTAGGCCAATCATTGTTCCCCAAAATCAGTGGCGGATCCAGAAATTTTTTTTTGGGGGTGGCTGGTAGCTATACAGTTAAGGGGGGGGGGGGGTTTGTTGGAGGTGTACTGAATACAAGTAGTATTGTGAAAGCTTTTGAATTTTTCATAATCAATCAAACCCAAACTGTATTCAGTTCATATTATTGAGAAATGAAAAATAGCTCTACTAGTGCTAAGGGCACCCTCTTGTCCTTGGGGTAGGAAACTGCTCCTAGAGGCGGATGAACTCAGGTCAACGGCATAAGATGTTGAACGCAATGGGAAACGACAACATTAAAGATCCAATGGGATGTCCCTAGTACATCATAATGGCTTGTTTCAATGCAAAATATTCCGGAGTTTCAATTCCCCCAATCGGATCCCAGGGGGGAATACATTGAAAATAGCTAACAAATATAATCTGATGTCATCAAACAACAAAACACCTATCAAGATAGCCACGTGGAATGTAAAAACGATGGCACTATCAGGAAAAATAAATAATGCCATTCAAGAAATGAAGAGATTGAACATAAGTATTATGGGAATAAGTGAAATGAGATGGCCAGGATCTGGAAGAATTGCCATAGATGAACATATAGTATACCACTCTGGGACTGATAACGGAGAATTTCGGAGAGGAGTTGGGATAATAGTGGAGAAGAGTGTTGGAAGAGCTGTTTTGAATTTTGTGCCTATATCCGATAGACTCCTATTGTTGCAAATTTCGAGTTATCCTGTGCCAGTCAACATAATTCAAGTGTATGCACCTACATGTGATGGTAGTGATGATGAAGTGGAAGAACTTTATTCACTGATAACAGATACAGTGGAGAAACTCCCTAAACATAATCTAAATATAATAATGGGAGATTTCAATGCTAAGGTGGGAAAGGGTAGGACTGGAGATCATATTGGACCACATGGATTAGGGGAGAGGAATGAAAGAGGTGAAAGACTAAGTGTTTTTGCTTCTGAGCAGCAATTTACCATTCTAAATACCTTCTATGAGCTACCAGCAAGGAGATTGTATACCTGGAGGTCACCAATGGATGGAGTGGATGGGATTGTCAGGAATCAAATTGATTACTTATTAGTCAATCAAAGATATAGAAACAGTTTCAGCTCAGTGAAAACTTTTCCTGGTGCTGATATCAATTCCGACCATAATCCACACTGGTGGGGAAGATTAATATGAGAATGAAGAGAGTAAAGAGAAAGATTAAGAGTTATGATATGAGAAAACTAAAGGATAGTGAGATTAAGCTAGAGGTGAAAAGGAGTTTGGCCGGTAAATTTGTGGCAGCAGAGGAATTTGTGAATGTTGAGGAGGAAATTGGTAGAATGCAGGAGTTAATAGGGGTAATTAAGGAGGAAAAATTGAAAAGAGGAGAAATTATTGTGAGGAAGTCTTGGATGACAGAGGAAATTTTAGAAATGATGGAAGAAAGGAGATGTTGCAAGAATAGAAACTTGCAACAGTACGATAATATTCAGAGGTGTATTAGGAAAAAGATAAGAGAGGCAAAGGATGATGAAATCAAAGAGAAATGCAAAGAAATTGAGCATCTTCAAGAAAAGCATGATAGTTTTAATGTACATAAAAAGTTTAGGGAAGCAACAGGTAAATTCATGGCTAGACGAGTAAATAAACTCAAACAAGGAAGGAAAGGTAATAATTGATAGAAGTGAAGTCAAGAACACATGGAGGAATTACATTGAACAGCTTTTCCACGACAATAGACCAGATCACATTTATTTAGAAGAAGTGACAGTAATCACAGGTCCTAGAATTTTGAAATCTGAAGTGACTTCCATTATAAAGAATATGAAAGATGGTAAGGCCCCAGGTCCAGATAACATGCATGCAGAGTTTGTGAAGCTTATGGATGATGATGGTATAGAATGGCTAACTGGAGTTTTCAACCAAATTTATAACACCGGTTGCATTCCACAGCAGTGGCTTGTCTCCGAGTTCATAGCCATACCAAAAAGACCAGGAGCTAGAAAATGTAATGACTTCCAAACAATCAGTTTAATGATTCATCTGTTGAAAATATTCTTGAAGATTATCCATAGAAGAATGTATAGAAAGTGTGAAGAACAGATGACAGTCACACAATTCGGATTTAGAGATGCAGTTGGGACACGTGAAGCATTGTTTAGCGTGAATGTGTTGTTTCAGAGATGCCGTGATATGATCTGCGATGTTCATGCATGTTTTGTGGATTATAGTAAGGCGTTTGACAGAGTGCAACATGGAAAAATGATGGAGGTTCTGAAGGATGTAGGCATAGATGACAAGGATATATGCATCATAGCAAATCTGTACTGGAATCAAGAGGCTTATGTGAAGATCGACAATGATCAAACAGAATCAATTAGGATTTTGTGGGGTGTGAGACAGGGATGTGTATTGTCACCACTGCTGTTTAATATATATTCAGAACGTATATTCAGAGAAGTTTTAAATGATGCCCAGGAAGGAATTTTGGTCAATGGGCAGCGTTTGAATAACATTAGATATGCAGACGATGCAATTGTATTCATGGACAATGACAAAGATCTGAAGCAAATGATGAATAGATTGGTGGATATAAGTCGAATATTTGGACTTGATGTTAATACTCTCAAAACCAAGTACATGATAATAAGTAAGGATAACATCAATGTAAGGAAATTGGAGTTGGAATGTGGTACAATTAAAAGAGTGAAGAAGTACAACTATCTCGGCACCACTGTGAATGATCAATGGGAGCACTCGCAAGAAGTTAAAGCTAGAATTGAAAAAAGCAGATTTGTTTTTAATAAAATGTCATCCATTTTTAAGAGCCGTAACCTGAAATTGAAAACAAAAATCAGAATGATGCGATGCTATGTGTTTTCGGTGTTATTGTATGGGGTAGAATCGTGGACGCTGACAAAGGCTACAGAGAAGAAGTTGGAGGCATATGAGATGTGGCTGTATAGAAGAATTTTAAGGGTTTCATGGAAGGATCACGTTACTAACTCTGAAATCCTTAGAAGAATGAATAAAGAAAAAGAGTTAATGAATACTATCAAAACCAGAAAACTCCAATATTTAGGTCACATCTCAAGAAATCAAAACAGATATGGCTTTCTTCAGTGTATATTACAGGGTAAGGTCGAGGGTAAAAGAGGTGTTGGGAGAAGGCGTATTTCATGGCTGAAAAAGTCAAGAGCCTGGTTCTCCATGACATCAGCTGAATTGTTCCGGGCAGCTGTAAATAGGGTGAAATTGGCCAATATGGTAGCCAACATCTGGAACAGATAGGCACCTAAAGAAGAAGAAGAAGTGCTTTGAACCATAGCAGCGATAAAATTAATTTAAATAGAAAAGTATATATTGGAAAACTGATTGAATTATGGCAGAATCTGGTGTGTTTAGCAGTTTGTCAAGGAACATAGTATTATTCCGGTATTAAGGTCATATTATTCAATTTTTAAGAATGAAAATCAATGTTGGAGCTTTTATTAGTTACAAATTTTTCAATTAACTAATGTTTCATTTAGTTTTAATAGATGAACTTAATGTGAATTCTACACTGTAAAAAGAGATGTTTTTCTAAAATTTTTATCTGACGATTAGTCTCTTATAGAAATGTGGGATCTGAAGATACTCACCCAGAAAATGTTAGTATAATTTCTTTGAGAAATCAGTTAGAATGGTATTAGATCCATATTATATATAAGTAAACCCAATGCAAGCGTTCTATCTGGAATTTTTCCACGATATAACCTATATCAGTAGCTGGTTTGCCGACCACTGTGATGGAATGTTAAAAAAACATTGGTTGATATGTTAATGTAGTTTCTCATTACTTTTCATTAAAAGAAAGTTGGTACTGTGTTGATTCAATTACTGCAATTTTATGTTTCACTACTTTTTCTATTCAACTAGTACTGTTTCTATTCAGCAAGTACAAAAATCTAAACACTGAGTTGATTGGTTGCAGGCAAAGTAAATGTAACTTAGACAATATACAGTATTAAAACGTTAACGAATTTTATACAATTGAAGACTCAGTAGTGGAATTAGTTAATTCTTGCTAATGAATATTTTCCGAGCTTCAAACTGATTATATTGGTAAAAAAATTACACTCTTCCAAAAAACGTTTGGATGTTTCGGGATATCAGCCCGAAATCCGCCACTGCCCAAAATTATTTTGTTTTTATGATTCACTTGAAAAATAAAATTTTCCCAGTTTCACATATTATTGACATATTCGGTATGGTAGAGGTAGGTGAATGCAGGCACAATTTAATACCGTTACGAATGCAATTACAGTATTTCTCACTTGAAAGACTTCGCCATGCAACTAAACGAACAAGTTGGCTCATTCCATTCACCTGTTGAAACGATGCTCACAATAAATAACACCACCTGTCTAATTCTTTGTGACCTAGCCAGGCTAAAGCGCTTTTATTCATTGATTATTTCAAAGGGTTTCAATTTACAGTAAAAACCGAACAACATTGCTCCACATTTCAACAAAAATTTTGTAATCTATTAAAATAGTTTTTTTTTATTTCAGGTCGTTTACCACCATAAAATGGTTTATCATGTTTTCTGAAATGGATAGTGATATTTTATTCAACACAAAAATAACTAAAACGATTCAATTAAAAAAGAAAATATATTCTAAATTAAAATTCTGGACGTTGTGGGTTTGTGGGTTAAAAGTGTGGTTTCCCTTATACGCGTATTATTATATCCTATGAAAACCTGTTATTCACTTAATTTCATATAATGATTCAGATTTTATGTAAAAATGCATTCTATATGTTCGAATATTAAAACCTATTATTCACTTAATTTCATAATATAATTTTTTAGATTTTATGTAAAAATATACTTAGCTCGTTTGGATTTAATTAAAAGTTAGTTGAAGATAAAATTTAGAATTAAAAAAATTGTATAAAAATTAGAATTAAATTTAGAATTATACGGCCGATTGCACGAAAGCCAATTAAATTTAATCCCCATAGAATGACATCATTCTACGGAGATTAAATTTAATGCAGAAAATTTAGTTACCAGCGATACAATTACAAGCGATAACGCCAATTAGGCTAACCGGCATAAGAGATACTTAAAACCGCCCGTTCACTGTGAATTAAATTTCACAAACTCCCGTTAAGTGACATTTTATAGGTTATGTTTATTGTACCAGAACACGGAACTGCAAATTAGATCTTAGGTGTTAAAAACCTTTCAAAACGAATAAAATCTATTAAGAATATTATAATATTGGGATAGTTGAATAATTCAAATAATTCAAAATGAAATGATTCTAATTCATATTTTTTCTCAACTTCAGAATTAGCTGTTGATTAAATTACAGTGTAGTCAGATTGTGCCCGTTTGGTTAACGAAAATTAACTAATGGATCTTTGTGCAACAGAAATTAACTCGTCACACTTACGACGGTTAGTTAACTGACATTAAACTCCTTATTTAATTGGCTTTCATGCAACCGGCCGCTAATCTGTAATCTGAATATAATGGCTGTATAATAAAACTTTACTCAATGTATTATTTAATGTAATTCATTTGAAATTAGTATATTATGCTACTCAACTTTATGTGCTTAACTTATGTGCTGTACTTACTTAAGCTGTAAGCTTAAAAGCTTACTTCTTGATGTAATTTTGCTTACTGAAACCAATGTATACATTCCTCTTGCTATTAGTGCTGTTGCTGAAATTATTATTTGTTTACAGCGCTGTTTTTATCCAATGATATGGAGAAACATCCACTGAAGGGCAATGCTTCCATTCCTATGAGCTCTCCTGCTTCCTATCAAGCATTTGCGGATAAGGTATTTTCTACTTATTTATTATATGGTAGTAGTAGTAGTAGTCTTAACTGAATTAAACTGTGCTTTAGATTATTCTATGTTATTCAATGGGACTTGAGTCTGTTGTACCTTTACATTCGTTGTAAATTTGTCACAATAAATAAATTCCTTCATTATTTACATATACGACCAGATTGGTGTAGGTTGAACGTATAAAACTATTACTTTGTAAATCTATAATATTTTTAAATATATAAAATAAACTTTTAAAAACTACTTTCAACCTTGTAACACTTTTGAAAATCTTAGGTTGATTGAAAACCCAAATCTTGAAAATCTTGATTGAGTCATCTACAATTTTTATTTTAAGAAACTCTGTGTACGAGCTATTTAATAAGAAAGTCACCTTGCCTTCCATCCAGCAATACAGCTTTTAATTTCTGGTGTTTTGTTTTAAGAATAAATTCTATGTCTCCCCGAATCTCTATATTTTTACACCGGGGAAACTTAAAATCTAATATTGTTTAACACATTAAATACCAGAAGACGAGCATCCAAAAATTTTAATCAAAACACGCCAATTAAAATTTTTTTGGAAACCACTACAAAGTGGCAATAGAAAAACTCAAATGAAATAGAATTCTTTTATATGGTTTCTTCGCACAAATAACTTAAATAAAGTAGTAAAACCTTGATGTGGAAATAAACACTCACATGCTTATGTGTCAACTATATTATGTTTTTTTTTTGAGGATGAAGCCCACATAGGTCTGAGACCTGTGCGTGGGTAATGAGTTGGATGATGGCGATTGATGAGTTGGACCTACAGTTTTAGGTGGGTTCGGAACCACCGGTGTAAACAAACAATAATTGTCAAACATAGAAATGATTGAAATTGAATTGATTTTTGTCAAAGATGCATCTACACAATTTGAATCTTCATCATGAATGTAAGTTGAGTTGAGTTGACACTGTTCTCTGCTGTAAAATCACTTCCCGGTGGTTCGGAATCCACCTAAAACTGTAGGTCCAACTCATCAATCACCATCATCCAACTCATTACCCACGCACAGGTCTCAGACCTATGTGGGCTTCATCCTTAAAAAAAATCTAGTGCTAGGAGGATCATGGAAGCCTTACCGGTTACTGGTAAATAGAACTTTACCGGAAACTGGGGCGTTAGATTGGTCTATCAATTTTTTGGCCGTTTGTCAATTTTAATAGACCAATCAGACGCGTAGTTTCTGGTAAAATTCCATTTACCGGTAAACGGTAAGGCTCCCATGAACTCAACCAATGATCAATGTAAATCAAAACATGCAATATGCTTTTTAATCTGGATTATTCCCCCCCCCCCCACAATATGATTTTCATAACATTTCTAGGCCTAGGTGTTGGAAATTCCACACGATATCGTAGATGCTAGTTTCTCTTGTAATCTGCTAATTCAAGTTTTCTCCGCTCAGAATGGCCTTTGTATCTTTCGAGAGAGCATTGTACAGTATTAAGTAGGCATTTGATAAGCGAATGACATGGTCTGCATATTTCTTCTAAACCAATATCTATCCCATTATCTATTTTCCCTCCCACTCGCATTGAATATCATATTTCTCTCACATGTAATGTAAATCTATTATCGTGCGTGTTTGAGTGTGTTGCATGCCTAGTATATCGAAAGTATGTGCTTTAATTTGGTATTTACTTGGTTATTAATTGACTATTTTTAGAGTGCAATAAAATAAATATGTGAATAGATCAGTTGTTTTTGTGTTTCTCTTGACGTATCACGTATCAATGGTAGTGATTACATTAATTTTTAGTGTAAAATAAGTGTGTTTAATGTATAAAATATAGTGTGCATAAAATGAGTGTTTTCAAGAGTAGTAGGCAAATATGTAGCAATCTGTAAATGAAACCTTTATAGATTACTTACTGTGTTGATTAAATAAACGTTGAAACAACTAACAAAAATAATTATGGATTGGTTTGATACGATGCCTTTGATGGTAAGTGTGAATATTTGTCTCTTCTGATTTGTTTAGAAAATTGTTATATTTGAGATAAGATAGCATCTATACATAGCACCATGCATAGTAGGCCTACATAGAAGTCAGTCGGATACTTATAGTAGCCTAGCCTATCTTGCATAGTCTGGAATTCAAGACCTTTCATTTTAATCAATATAGTGCTACATAATATGTAATTTGTGATATAAGTTTTGTATTAATTCAGTGGTGGGAGAAAAGCAAGATTTACTTTACATTTTCCTAAAGAAGATTTCTTTTTACCACATTCAATTTCCAGATATTGAAATACTTTGTTGACAATACAGATTTTAAGATTAGATTTTCTATAATTTCTCTATCAAAAAACGAATGTTGTTGAATCACCTCTTCTTGTAGTAGATAATATTTCCAATCAGTCAATGCAAGAATAAGTTGAAGCACAATCTAAAAATTGCATGCATCTATAAATCATCTTGATTGATAAACTCATCATGATTTATAATGGATAAAGTAAGAACATTAGGGAATGATATTCGCCGTCATAGTCATTGCCATTAGAGGAAGAATTAAAAAATCTAAATTAAAATAATTTCAGTTACAATGAATTTTATAGGAAAATTCTATTTTTTTTAAATTTCTCTAAATTTCAATTTTAACTTACACTAGGAAAACTTTCTCCATTTAGGACTAATTTATGTAGGCTATTTACAGTATAATTGGATTTTTTGACCCATTCATGATTATCTGAGCTGAAAACCCCGTTGGAGCTAGTCATCAATTGATAAACGATAACCTTATACAATATATTGCGTGCTAACAATAAGGGCCTCTGAGTCACTGATTTGGGTCAATGATTTCTAAGAAGTGTAGTATTTAAACTCGTCAAATTTTTTAATTTTATCCAATTTAAATGCTCTACATTCGAATGTGTGTAATTCATTTGGAAACACCTACGATTTTAATTAGACTATTTTTGATGGAGTATGATGAAGTTTGAGGCACAGTAAAATGTAATTTTAATCAATATTTACATATTCAGATTAAATATTGAATTTTTCTACCAAAAATCAGAACAACTATTCAAGGTTGATTATAATAGAGGCTCTCCCGGTAGTTAGGAACCCACCTAAAACTGTAGGTCTAGCTCATCAATCACCATCATCCAACTCATTACCCACGCACAGGTCTCAGACCTATGTGGGCTTCATCCTCAAAAAAAAAACTGGTTTTATTGTTAAATAGTGGTCATTATGAGCCATTGGATGTTAAATGTTAGTTTAATGGAACTTCTTAAATTTTTTGACGCACCAAGAATTGATAAAATTAAAGATTTAAATCATAACCATTATTCTTTTTCAAATACATGCTAATGTATCATCTGATCTTTTTACGTGCGGATCAATGTTTTCATGCTTCTTATTCTGGGCGGCCATGTTATCTTGAGGATTCTATGATACAGTCACATCTCTACTGCTTCCAACCATATCATTTTATTCATCTACTGAGAAGATGCGGATATATCAACTGAGAAAATGTTTTGGGTATATCACCTAAAACGTTCCTTATCCCTATGATCCCTGTGACACACAAATAACGTTTTAGTGTCGGTTAAGAATTTCGGGGGAGGTATACATCCCCTTTATTCCCCCCCCCCCCATGTATTCGCCTGACCAAACGTAGCACCTCACTAGAGCCCTAGAATGAATGCCTAGATTGAAATTACCACGTGTTATTTATGAAATATTCAATGTATTAATATTCAAATAATATTTTCATACCATAAAAATATTAACTTGATATATTTCTTGTAGTCCAGTAGCTCTACCTTATTAATTGGCATAAAGGTTTAAGATTTTTTAAGGAATTAATGAAACTTTAGTGTAATAAAGAGAAATTTAAAGAAAAGTTGTCACAACCACATTTATCAAAAATGGTGAGATACTAGTTTCGGTTTTTATAGCAGTATCAATCTCAAACTAAAACTTAAGTACAGAGTAGCTTAATATATACTAAACACGGAATGATACTATTGGATAAGGGATAGGCTGACCTTCATTATGGATATCTTCCACAATATCCCTTCACCGCTACAAAGAAAGTTGTTGTAATAAAGAGGTTATTTTCTCTTTAATAAAATTCCATTTTATAAATGTCTTTAAATTCAATTGGCTATAAACAGGATCCTTAAGGATCTTATACAATTTCTTGAACAAATCTTGTTCAATATTCAATCGTATTTATCATAAATTTTTTCCAAATTTACATCCTACTAGAAATTCAAATTCAGGATTGCCTGATTACTTCCCTCTTTCACGTATTAATTACTGAGCAATATCTATAGTATTTTGCAAGTTTGATGAATTCTAATTCACTGATTGTTTCAATAGTGATCACTGGTATGTATGTGCCACTGTGACATTGAGCTGATTATACCCCAAGAATTAATGATTAGTTTGTGACTGTCTATAGTACGTTAATTATCAGATGTTCGTATCTAGCACTGAAACACACACTGAAGGTCACATTATTAGAATTGCCATAGTTGTTTGCAAATAGTACTTTCAATTTTCAATTCAAATGCAATTCTCGCATTAGCGTTCAAACAATTTGTAAAAGAATATACCGGATCAAACTTTGGAGAAACATTTCGTAATTCCATTTATTGTTTTAACATCGTGGCTTTTATTTCTCGTTTTTAATCCTTATTTTCAAATGATTTAAAAAAAATTAGATAGAACTTTCGAGAAACTTCTTGTTTTTATGTAATTCTATAAAATTGCATCGTGACTTTTATTTATCGTTTTTAACCCATGCACAGCACTCTGAAGATTAATATTTTCTATCAAGAACTGAAAAAATAGGCTATTTATAAATGCTTGATTTCACTTTATATGTTATTCATTTCGTATAGAACTATACGAACTTGAATATACTGTATCAAATGAATGCACTATAGTATTATAGTAATTATTATTTCCAGATAATGCTAGACGGATAGACCAACATCAAAAACAACATTGACATCAAATTAGTTTGAATTTTTCATAATCCAACTGAAATAATAATAATAATTACCTAATTCACGTGGCAGTGCCCCTGGATGGAAATCTATGGGTACGATTGCTGAAAAGAAAAGTAAATACTAGCCTCTATCTGTTGAACAGAAGGATGTGTGTTTGCTAAAGAAAGTTGAAGCTATTCCGGTTGTTGTGTCTGCAAATGGACTGGTATCAAAAGAATGGTTGTATGCAAAAGAAAAACTAGCTCTGGAAAACTGGCACCTTAGAATTATGCAAAAAGTGCAGTGCTTTGTACAAATATCGTGTGCAAATTTCTGTCATTATAATATAGAAGAGTAAGGGTATAAGAGGGACCCTCATAGAACTATCTCTACTCTGTGATGAAGCTTCATAGCCTTGGGATAATAATAATAATAATAATATATTTTATTTATTCAACACAATACTGCCAGAAACCATACAATTGAATATCGTCTGTTATCAATTTGTTCAGTTATATCCCTGGCTGCAGAGAGAAAAATTAAAAAACAAAAGTGAAATAATAATAATAATATTCTCATTGGAAATAACTACTATTATTTTAGGAAACTCTCCAAAGGTATCGCTTTATTTGAGTATTTCTAAGTGAAGAATATTTTGTTTGAAATATTATTTCTTTGAGTAATGATTATGAACTGCCTTCGAAATAAAAAATAGGGTTAAAATATATCAAGTTGGGGAATCAAGATAGAATGTAACAATTACTGCTTTTATGAAAATCTCTCTAAGTTGATAAGTTGCGATATTTAATAACACAAATATTACATTGGTGTCAACATGATTCCTTCTTTGATCGATTAAATGAGTCTGAATTCTCAACAATAAATGATATTATTTTTTATTTTTTTAAATTAGTTTCCAAAACCCATTAGATTTTTAATGGTGTCTATAATTTTTCCAGAACAAATGTATCGATACGGAATTTTATAACACAAGCTCTCCCAAAACACATGGAACTCAAATTGGACGAAATAAAGTTGAGAGATGTTGGCGATTCGTATTCTTCAGAAAGACAAGTAAAATAAACGATTTAAATAGAATGCTTTATTCTCATATGAATGGAATTGAACTAATTGTGCTCTTTCTTTAAAAGAATTAAGTTTCCAATAAATCCTTTGTAACTGGTTAGCCCCGTGTTGGTTTTGGTCTCCATTACTGTCGTGCTAGTGAAAATTTGTGTTTACCTTCGTGACTGTTCCTACCTTCTTCAAAATCCATGTCACAAAAATGTGTATTATGGATTTCATTAATTTGTTTTGTGTATGATAGTGGATGTTGGTGATTGGTTTGTGCAAGCGTTTTGATTTTTAATTGTTAAGCTGTTTAAGTATTCCTTCATAAACATTGGGGAAGTTACTCTACTCAATTTTAATTTCAAGAACCGATACTAATATATGATAGCAATCTCATAAAGATGATTGAATAAATAGTAATATTTTATTAAATATGATAAGGAAGTGGTCTATTTGAAAATCATTCATTTTAAAATTTATCGATCAACGATTGCTCAGTTTTTGGACGATAAAAAATGTTATTTTATCTGAAAAAATATCATGTGTTAAAAAGGAGGATCACCTTGATCCCATAATATGGCTAAATGGCGAGGTGGAACTACCCGTAAGGGTCTCACCACCATAAAAAGCCATTCGCTAATATATTAGTAATATTATAATAATATTAATTAATAATAATATAGAAGTATTCTTTTTAATCAGCGTAAGTAAAAGAGAGTCAGGAAAATGCTTAAAAGGAAGAGTGTTTAACCTGCACGTCATCTAAGTTGTTAGTGTCTCTATGAACAAAAATCATGAGGAAATGATAACTTAAAAACCAATGAAACTTAAATATGTGGATTTCCATTTCACATTCAGCTGAATAGACAATTATTATAATTTGCTCTTGCTTTGGACAAGAATGTATTTCTCTGTATCGAATGATAATTTTGAATTGTTGAGCAATTAGAAATACTTTTTAATAATTTATAAAAATAGTTGTGACAAATTTTGGAAGTATGATCCAAGTGATATAAATATTAGAAGGTAGGAGCATACTGATCCAGGCATTCTGCTTGCAAAAACCACAATTTTCACCTAAAACTTGAAAATTTAGACTACTGCATTCATCCCGTTTCTGTAATATTAGCAATAAATACAAAGTTTAAAATCAAGTCTTTTCTGGAACACTATTAAAAAAAATATATATAAATAATTATCAACTTTTTATTAATATTTTATTATTGTCAAATTCTAAACGATTTTGGTGCTTATTTTGTAGTGAACTTCAAAATTTATATTCTTCATTTGAAAAATAATCATTTATTGTGCTTCAGAGTGAATTTTCCAGTGAAACTTGAACCTAACCTAAGATAGGTCTAGACTGTAGATGAAATTTTGCAAAGAATGCTTTTTTGGGCTTTTGTATCTTCACATTGATTGTATTTTAGTCATGATAAATAAATAGATGAATTAATTAATGAAATTGATATTTTGTAAGCCCGTTATTTAGTGGTAACCTGTTAGAGATTGTGCCTAATTGGTACCTGGAGATCAATCAAATTTGATCAATTTGTCATATATTTTATCCAAATTTTCATTCTAATTATTCGTCTGTTGCAGCAATCAAACGGCCAACACTCAAAAGGCGGAGGGCAGGGTAAACCTGAACGGCGGGGGGTGTCTTTGAGTTCGGATGACGATATGCTAGACGTGACGGCATCAGGAATGTCCGATCACATCATTCAGGATGAACTCACCTCTTCGCCCTGTAAGTTGATTCAACTTATTCATAAATAATTGTGAAAAATTGGATTAGTCGAACGTTGATAAATAATAATAGGTGTGCTATCTTAGTAGGGGGTAACTCATCAAAAGAAGGCTTGATAGGGTGTTAGAGATCCAAAAGAAAGCTGTTAGGTACATGGAAAGAACGAATAGGTTAGATTCATGCAGGCCATTTTCCAAGAGACTTGGTCTCCAGTTAGATGTACTATAAAGGGTGAGGCAGAGAGGATCTTTTAAAAAAACAATATATCGTTACCTGTTAAAAAAAATATATTTACAGAATAATAATCACATTATGTTGCCATTTTACAAAATTAATGCTTGAAAACAACATCTGCCAGGTGACGGCCGTTTTGAGAAATGCACTTCACAAGCCGCTCTTGGAAGTTGGCTTCCACTCTCACCCGTAAATTTGAACGACTTCCACGCGAATTGCTTCCTTCAGTTCTTCAAGTGTATGTGGTTTATGCTCGTATATACGTGACTTGAGGTAACCCATCAAAAATTAGTCGCAAACTGACAAGTCTGGGAACTAGCCTAAGTAATGTCACCAAACTGGGAAATCACAGAGCCGCGAAAAAAGCGCGAATTGCTTCCATTGAAATTATTACTGTGCGAGCTGACGCCCCGTCCTGCTAAAACCATACTAAAAAAATGGCAGGAGCTCCCGAGTCAGTCGCCCCACTCCTACTACCCATGTTAGAATACTATCTGTTCTAAAAACGTCCGTCCTCTCTGCCTCACCTTATAAAATAACAGTAAAAATTGTTGTTAATGACATAATAATTGAGCTATACTTTGTTAGAAATAATATTGAAAAATGCAATAGCAGCAATTTGAAAAATGAGTGGAATACATTTGGAAGTATGAAAGTAAAATAGATTCTCAGCTCTATTAGACTATATAGAGTTTGAAAGTAAAATAGATAAAATAGATTGTTGAAGAAAGAAAGTATAATCATACAAAACAATAGATCGTTATTACTAAATTGCTGGAACACACAAATCATGGTTTTTCTCACTAGTTTATTATACGTTCCAACAGATATTATTTCAAACAGTTTTCCAGTTCCATCTGTAGAACCTCCGTGTGTGTTCTACCCGCCATTTTTTACTTCTTCAAATAAAATTTTTTTACTTCGAATAACATTTTTTTACTTCTGAAATCATTATGTTTTTTGTCTTCCTAGTTCATTCTACGCCCCTAACTGACACTTTATTCAACCAGTTTCCCAGCTGTATACATTACATACAAGAAATTCCATCAGCCTTTCCTGTAGTTTGGTCTTCTGACTTGGTCTCCTAATTGTACCCTGCTTATATGTGTATGAAGTTACTTTATATGTAAAAAAGAGTGATATTAACCAACACCTTGATGTACATGATTATAATACATGAAGCCGAGGAGATTATCACTTGGTGAGTCACAATAATAGCTTATTCAAACAAAAACTTAGTAAAATTTGTAGGAAATTCAACAACAAGCTACCACACTTTCTAAAGAGTCTTGGATATATCGAAGTATTTAAAAAAACAATTGAGAACATATTTAGTTGTAAAGCTTTTTATAGTGTACAAGAGTTCCTTTCAGAACAAAATTTGGGCTTTCAGATCAAATAATTGATAAATGGGCCTTTCATATCAATAATTGTAATTGTTGTAACTTGTGAGTAAGAATGGTAATTTTGTATATAATCGTTGATTGACTTGATTTGTCTTTTACTCCCTAATCGGAGTCGCCAAGACTTAATCTTGAATAAATAAAAATAAAATCCTGTATTGATTAAATGCTTTATTGATATTAGTTAGGCTACTGTAGTGAGAAACTTTTCTTCTAATTATAAAATAGTTTTGACGTGCA
Organism: Conomelus anceps; assembly: GCA_948455865.1. Classification (NCBI taxonomy): domain Eukaryota; kingdom Metazoa; phylum Arthropoda; class Insecta; order Hemiptera; family Delphacidae; genus Conomelus; species Conomelus anceps. The sequence goes on from OX418224.1 coordinate 12,011,230, forward strand.
TAAGTACAGCTCATGGCCCATAATTGTTCTTCTTGTGGTACCTCTCCTATCGGAGGTTCGCTATCATTGCAGCTATCCTAATATTGTTGTCTGTCGCCTTGAACTAGTCATTATTGCTGCATCCAAATCAATCTCATAGACCCTTATAATACATGGAGTATTAGGGCCCTTACACTAGTAAAAATATTGTCAATATAAGTTAGTATTGACAATAATATTGAGAAAAAAAGATAATACTGATGTATTGATGACTTGTATTGAAGAATATCTAGATTTCTAGAAATCCACCATCAATACCGTCTGTTATTGACAATATTATTGACGAGTTGTGTGTACATCAATATTATTGCCAGTAATAATAGTAAATATTAATAATAATCAGTAATATTATTGTCAGTAAATAGTATTAAAGCCAAACATGACTTTTCTTAATTTTTCATACTTAATTATTTGTTAATTTTTGATCAACTAATTAATTCTTAACGAAATAGGTTAACAAAAACTTCACAAATCATACTCGATGACAAATACTGACGAATTTTATTGACAGTATTATTGATAAGTGTAAGGGCCGTTTGCAAAAAAGCATCACAAACCAGTATTGTCGATATCGGTCCTTCAGTATTATTGACAGTATTTTTACTAGTGTAAGTATTTTTACTAGTGTAACAGTTCTCTGCTATGGATTTACATGATAATAATATTGAAAGTTTATTTTTGAGTGAATTAATTTTAATCGCTGTATAGTAGGACATATCCTTCATTTCTCTTCTTAATACTTGGGTTTGTAGAATATATTGTATCTGATGAATTTGGATCAGTCCAAATTGAGGCACTTATCACTAACGCAAGCACTATCAGAATCCAATTAGACAGATTGTACTGCGGGAGCTAGTCGATTCTAACAATTAATATCTGTAGACGTCCAGATGTAGTTGAAATACCAATTTTTAAAAAACTAGACCAATTTTCCAGATTAATTTGTTTTAAGTTTAGCAAACAGGAGAATAGTATTTTTAGAATCCTTGGTATCTATTCCGCATTTGCCATAATAATCACTGCACACATACAATGAAGAAAATAATACAAAATTTAATTGTTTTTTTAATTTAAATTTTTATTTAAATAAAATAAAATTTAAATTTTTTTAAATAAAGATAGGTTGACAAATGGAGTTGCTTTTTTCTTGGGTAGATGGATTGAACTGTGTGCAAATTGAAGTAATGCACCTATTGCGTTATATTTATTCATTTATACAGTCAAAGTACAACTTATTGTAAAGAAACAACAATTATAGATTTTTTATGAAGTACTTGTAGACATTTCGAAGATGAAAATTGATTTTAGTCCCTTTATAAATCATATTTTGTTGGATGGATTCTATTGTTGATGGTAACAATTGATTTTGATGGATCATGGATGCACAGAATTGCATATCATTGAAGCAATTCTGTTCTCATGAATAGGCTTTAAATTTGAAACTCTAAAAAAATAGTTTTAGAATTTTTTGTATCATGGCTAACAAAACCCCTCCTATAAATAACACACCAAAATATATTAAGCCAGTCTTTATTTTATAAAGACTATTAGAGAATAATATTATTCAAAATTATTCTTTCTGATAGTATTGTAATGCCATTATATTGCTTGTCAAGGTGGGGGAGTAACGTTTGGAGGTGTAGGCGGTAAGTTAATTTGTAAAAAAAGGAAAATCTTGTTGTGAGTAAAGTAATTTACAACTTCTCCATTTAAATACTTGCTACTCTTTGTAAAGTAACTGTTGTGCACATTCTTTGTAGATGATTAGTTGTTCAATTTTTATTCTACAAGTGATTTGCTAATTTTGTGTCCTAACTTTTTTAATGTCTATCTCAACTATCTTAATATGTATTCTCTTGTTATCATCATTCTGTTTTGCAATTATTGTATTTTTGTTATAAAATTTGTAGTAGAGTGTAGGCAACTATTAGTATTTAGTAGAGCTGTAGTAGTGTTACTCCTTAAAATAGTTGTTTGAAATGTTCTTCAGTTTTTTATTATATTTAACTGATTTTTACAATATTGTTGTACTGAATTTAAGCTTAATTGAAACGCATGTTTTCATTATTTCTCATTTATTTAAAAATTTTACAGCTAATCAACTGTGTGTGTTTATGCTTCTTTCGATATTGATTTTTTTCCGGAGGGTGAAGCCTAGGTCTGAGACCTGTGCGTGGGTAACAGAGTAACTATAATTTAACAGAACTATAATATAAACAAACCGAATATAGTTTTCTATTCAACGAAATAGAATAAAAATTCTCAGTAATATTATCATTAGTTTTAGGTGGGTTCCGAACCACCGGGAAGTGATTTTACAGCAGAGAACAGAGTCGTTTTTGCTGGCCAATCCAATCGGTCACCCTTACATAGATGGCCCAGGAGTTTCTTAGCTTATCTCTGATTGAACAGATACCTGCTACGGAACAATAAATAAATAAAAAATACAATACATTACATCCAAACACAAAAAAAATACCCTCTCAGTTCTTTAAACTGAATGGCCCAGTTGACTTATTAAAAGGATAAATTTGTATTAGACGGCAATATGTGAATTTTTTCAGTTGATATAATATTAGTTGATAATTAATATCATCGACAATTAATTGTCAATGCAATTCATTTAGTTATTGTAATTGAACTCTTACCCAAATTATCTGTGATTTTAGTATTGTTAAGTTACTAGTACATAGGTTGTTAGCTACTGTGCATGTTTAATAATTATTCATGCCTATAGACATTAATTATCATTATTATGTCTGTAATTGTGGTTTTTCAAGTTTTCCATAATAAATAATTTCACTTGTATTCGTATTAGTAAGTAACTGTTTTTGTTTACATTACATTTTTCAATAGTAGGTTAAGTTTCCCTTTCCTCTTGTTAGTCTCACATTTTTCGTGTACTGTGCTTTACATTTCCTTTCTTCCTACGCACACTATACCTTTTCTTTAGCTCTTGCTCAAATGAAACTTTCTTTTTAAATTTCTGCTTGCCGCATTATTCATAGTGTAATGTGTTATTCAGAGTAACTATAATTTAACAGAACTATGATATAAATTAACAGAATATAGTTTTCTATTCAACGAAATAGAATCAAAATTCTCAGTAATATCATCATTAGTGTGGAAGTTTCGATATTTACCATTTTCCTCTTATTATTCGTGAAGAAAGCAGTTTTGGTTTTAAAGACTGTTGCATCTTACAATAGGGAAGTGATAGCTGTGAGCCGTAGCAGGTGTCTGTTCAATCATATAGATAAGCTGCGTTCTCGTAGGTCCTGTTTGTAACGGTGACCGATTAGATTGGCCAGCAAAAAGACACTATTCTCTGCTGTAAAATCACTTCCCGGTGGTTCGGAACCCACCTAAATTGTAGGTCCAGCTCATCAATCGCCATCATCCAACTCATTACCCACGCCCAGGTCTCAGACCTATGTAGGCTTCATCCTTAAAAAATAAAAATAATACATTTTAATTTTATCTCAATAATTGTAAAAATTTGAAAAATAAGTAAATGAAAATGAAAACAATTCAAATGAATAGTAGTTTCAAGTATCACAAAAAATTAATCAAGTAAGGTTTTTTTGAAGAAAGTTTTCCTGAAAATCCATTTTTCACTATTACCCTTTCTAGAATGACTAATTCAGTTGAATGAATAAATTATTAGAATATTTTCAGTTTCTCACTTAATTCCACCTTTGCGTGAACTGTTATTGATTATCACAGAAATATCACTACGCGTCATTATGGAATAAAACCACTTTGTAATCTCATTCAACTGATTATCTTTAGAGATCATTGAAATCATTGGCATTGAAATTTGAAAGATGTCTAAATTCTTTGTTATCAAATTGCTCATTAAAAACTGGTAGGAGGTATTCATGACGTGAAGAAAAAATAATCATTCACTAGCTTAATACAATGCTCGTAGTGCCAGACTGAATTATCTCCTGCAACAGTTCATTGTTACTGTGCGTGTGTGCGTGCGCGCATGTGTGTGGGTGAGTATGTTTGCGCATACATCTGGTGTTTAAGAGCGAACTTATGATTAGTAGTCTCGATACTGTTCAACAGTGAGGATAAATTTCTATTTCATCATTAATCGCGTCTGTGTTTCTCATGACAACGTTGATGTGCAGAAAAAATATGAAATCTGCTTGTAATGTCGGTTCAAGAAGAGTTTAGCTGTCCAAGTGATTACACTGATTATATGTATGATGACAAGAGCCAGACAAAATCTGCGAAAAGAGTTAAAAACCACGGTAAAAATGAAATTAGTAAGTGGCTGTTTTGTTGAATCATTTTGAACATTAGCAGAAATATTTTTTATTTGATTTTATGTAATTTCATTGCTCACAAAATAGAATAATTGTTAAAAGCGATTTTTTTTCTAGAATTTTTAGATCTCAATGTTTGATCTCGTAATGTTTTGATCTCATGTAATTTCATTGCTCAAAAAACAGAATTGTTGGGAGCAATTTTTTTCTAGAATTTTTTGATCTCTCAAAGTAATTGATCTCATGTAATTCTATTGCTCACAGAACAGAATTGTTGGGAGCAATTTTTTTCTAGAATTCTTTGATCTTTCAAAGTAATGTATTGATCTCATGTAATTTCATTGCTCACAAAACAGAATTGTTGGGAGCAATTTTTTTCTAGAATTCTTTGATCTTTCAAAGTAATTGATCTCATGCAATCTCATCGCTCACAGAACAGAATTGGAAAGAGAGATTTTTTTTCTAGAATTTTTAGATCTCTCAAAGTAATGTTTTGATCTCATGTAATTTCATTGCTCAAAAAACAGAATTGTTGGGAGCAATTTTTTTCTAGAATTTTTTGATTTCTCGAAGTAATTGATCTCATGCAATCTCATCGCTCACAGAACAGAATTGGAAAGAGACATTTTTTTCTAGAATTTTTAGATCTCTCAAAGTAATGTTTTGATCTCATGTAATTTCATTGCTCAAAAAACAGAATTGTTGGGAGCCATTTTTTTTCTAGAATTTTTTGATCTCTCAATGTAATTGATCTCATGAAATCTCATTGATAACAGAACAGAATTGGAGAGTAGAGATTTTTTTCTAGAATTCTTTGATCTTTCAAAGTAATGTATTGATCTCATGTAATTTTCATTACTCACAAAACAGAATTGTTGGGAGCAATTTCTTTTCTAGCATTTTTTGATCTCTCAAAGTAATTGATCTCATATAATTTCATTGCTCACAGAACAGAATTGTTGAGAGCAATTGTTTTCCTTTACCTAGAAATTTTTGATCGCTCAAAAATCAACAGATTAGTTCAAAATCTTTTCAATATATATACGGTACTCATTTTAGTCAAACCTTTTAGAACAAAATTATAGTAGAAGCTTTTAAGAACATACTTTTTAGTACAAACTGTTCAGAACCAATTTTTACGGTTGGGTTTTATTACATAGAATTGATGACGTTATTGAAAGCTTTCAAATATTTAACTTATCAATAACCATTTTCATTTCAAATTCCAATGTTTTTCTCTGACAATGATTGAGAAACATTTCTATAAAATAATTCAACTGTCAATAATCTACCTCACATGGGGATATATGGAACAATATTTTTAATTTTCACAATTCAAAACTTCGAATATGTAGAGAAAATATTTCAAATTAAGTTCTTTTAAAATTAAATACTCAATTTAGCTTGAATCATAGGGGAAAACATCAATTTATAATATTCACATGTGTTTTTTTAAACATTTATTGCTGTTCCATATAGTTTTGGGTTGTATGGAACAGCTTCGAATTCAACAGAAATTCTCATAGAAAATTATTATTGTTCCATATAATAATTAATTTTTACTTTAAGGGACGATTTTGGACTTGAATTTTTTTCTGTCAATTGGAGAATGATAGAAGTTTTTTGATGTCATATGATTTATTATTCTATGATTATACATTATTGAAGTATATAAGCAAATTGAAAACAGTAGAAAAGTCTTGTTGACAGACCTGCAGGCGGTAATTTTGAATCAAGAACAAAAATTCCATATAACCCCAAGAGTTCAATATATACCCATTTTACCGTACCTGTCTGTCTGTACTTAATTATATTTTATCCAAGTAAAGTCAGGAGGTCGGAAGCATCTATTGAACCTATTTATTTTTTAGCATAAACTGTTTTACTATTATTATTTTCGCTAAATATTCTTCTGAACTGCACTAATTGTGTAATAAATGTATTCTGCATAAGAGCAAATAGAATTTTAACTCTTTATTTCTGAGATCTGGTTTACGCAAACGAAACATTTCATATCTTTTTTAAACCTATAAAAGCAATAATCTAACTTCATAAAAAAATAGTGAGTAGAGAGCTAGTGTATTGTAGTGTAGTGTGGTATTGCAGGACTCAAGAATTGGAAAATTTTAGTTTTGAAGATTATAGAATAAAATTAATGGTTAGTTCAGGTGACTAGTTTAAAGAATATATTTTAGAAAATGATAATTAAATCCAACTTCTTAATCGACAATTTATTTATCACATCTTCAACTCAAGAAACTTGGATTTAAATGCAATTTTCCTCTTCATCCAATAACTTCTTGTCATCAGTCCATTATATTACTACTGTAAAAGCATTTGGAGAGCAATATTTTTCGTATATTTTTTTCTAGAATTGAGATAAAAAATTCTATCTCCATTATAACAAATAAGCTTTAAAAATAAAAATTTATATAGTGCCTCATTAATTTGAATATTGTACCAAGGTTCATTATTACGTAAATATTCATTCAAATTGCTCATCATTGAAATATAAAAATCATGTTTTTTCATAACTTTTTATTGCATCAGTCTAGTTTAGTTTATCTCTCCATTTGTGCTAGTTCCTCAATAAATACACTTTTTTCACAGTAAACATTGTATAAAAACTGTAAATTTTTCTATAAGCATAAAGTTTTGAAAATTTTTTAGTATAGATAATAATATTATACGTGTTATTCGCTTGTCCACAGATTCAGATGATATACCTGGAATTGGTCAGTATGATGATTTCCATACAATCGATTGGCAAAGGGATATTGCTAGGGATCGAATGCGACATAGGTAAGTCAAAAATTGTTTTTCTGCTTGCATTATTTGCTAAAACCAATTTTAAATTTGATTTAACTGATTCCATGCATTTTCAATCATATATTCATTGTATTTCATCATATTCCTTGTATTTAAATTTCGTTATTCCATCAAAAACTAGCACAATTCTCACTTCTTACATTTTCTCTTGAGGACTGCCATATTATCCTTATTCTTATCAGCATCAATTTGAGTAATTCATTTTAAAACGATGATGATAATAGTGATGGTAGTTGATTTATGAACTACCATTAATTTAATTTCTTTGTAGTGGCGAAGGTGATATTGTGGAAGGTATCCGTAATGAATAATGAGACGAAATTGTCACAACTACATTTATTAAAAATATTGAGATACTAGTTTCGATTGGTATACCATTATCAATCAAACAAACATTTTTATATAATAAATAAATTATATAATCATTTGTTAGATGCGTAAAATGTATCTTTTCTTAATTATTATATGTGAAAAGTTATTCCTCAAATTCATTGCATATTATATTTAATTTTTAAAACTGTTAATTTCATTTAAATAAGTTACATTGTACTTTAGTTTTATTGATTTTATTTTTGTATTCTTTTATATTTAAACATAAATTTTTGTTTATTGTAGAATTATTCATTCTTTTTAATAATATTGTAATGTCTTTAGTGTTACAATAGGCTCTAGCCTTGAAACAATTGTACAATAAATATTCTATTCTATTCTCTCTCTCTCTCTTGAATATGCTTGAATATCCTCTTTCAAGAATGGACATTTATATGTTCAAACTTCGCCGTTTCATGTAGATACATCACAATCATATTATCGTTATCATATTGCGTCTCATATTCCTTCCGTTGAATAATTATTTAGTTTGGCTTTGTAAAATTCGTAGAACAATTACAGTACTTATATTTTCAACTATCATAATCAGGGAAGTGATAGTCGAGTGCCGTAGCGGGTATCTGTTGAATCAGAGATAAGCTACAAACCTCCTGGGTTATCTTTGTAAGGGTGACCGATTGGATTGGCCAGAAAAAAAGACTCTATTCTCTGCTGTTTAATCACTCTCTGGTGGTTCGGAACCCACCTAAAACTGTAGGTTTAACTCATCAATCACCATCATCCAATTCAGAATTTATTTCCCACGCACAGGTCTCAGACCTATGTGGGCTTCATTCTCCGAAAAAAAGAATCTAAGACTGTGCATTTTGTAATCTATACGAATAAAGTAAATTTTCTATAGTCTGTTCAACGAGCATACGGAGTGACCCAAACAAACTTTGCATGTGTGTGAGTGAGGAATTCCGATAATTGTACTGAAAAGGGCCTGGCATCGGGCGGTCGGCCTATTCACACTCATTGCCACCTACAGTTCGTTCTTAACAGCAGAACATCGATTTTAAATTCAGTTATCAAGTCAGTATTTTCATTTCAAATGTATAGGTAAAAATAATTCAATCGACAAATTTATGAACAATTCTAATAATAGACTAGTGATACCAGTGATTGCTGAATGTTTGGATACATTACCTAAGCATTGAAGGTGAGAAAATAGCCATCTTATTCATATAATTCATTAATCTCATGTATCCATTTCCATTTACAATGAATAATAAGTATTATCCAAGTAGCTGTTTGAAAATGATTATTGAAAGTCGTTTTCAATGGGTAGGCCTGTTCGATGCGTTTCGAAAACTAGGCTATTTGTGAATCGGGCTTCGTTGAGTCTCGGCTTGCACGCACGCACATGTTTGTTTACTCCACTCCGTAGTCTCGCTGAACAGACTATAATCTAATCCAATGTATTTCAGGTATATTGTGAAACGAAGACAGAACTCAATTTTGGATCTAGTGAAGGGGGCACACGACGCTTGGTCAGGATGGCTGTGTGTACTGCTGGTGGGAATCATAACGGGGGCGGTGGCCGGTGTCATCGATATTGGTGCCACATGGATGTCCGATCTCAAGTACGGCCTGTGTCCGCAGGCATTCTGGCTCAACAGGGAACAGTGTTGCTGGTCGTCGAACGAGACCTCGTTCAACGACAAGGGAAACTGTTCGCAATGGCTGATGTGGTCTGAAGTGCTCATAGAGGCTAAAGACGGTGCCGGCGCTTACATCATATCCTACGTGCTCTTCATATCCTGGGCGCTGTTGTTCGCCTTGCTAGCTGCCGCGCTCGTACGAATGTTTGCTCCATATGCGTGCGGTTCTGGTATTCCGGAGGTAAGCTCAATCAAATCAAACTTTATTGCCAATAAAGTAATAAAAATAAAATGTTTTTTTTCCCTTAATTTCTGGAATTACAAATGGAAATTTAACATGATAATTATTTAGCCACTAAAGTTTTTTCATAAAAATGATAGTGCTATTTTTGACTCGCTGCGAGCGCGCAAGCTTCGGCTTCTGCTGGCGGAATAAAAGACATTATTTCCAAGAATAGAACATGAAAAATTTTAATATAAAGGAAACGGGGAAAAGACAGTAATATATTTTAGGCGCTCCAGCAGAAGCCGAAGATTGCGCGCTAGCAGCGCGTCAAAAAATAGCTTAATTATTTGTGTAATAAGCTCTAGTGGCTCGCGAGCGAAAAAAAAATTATAATTTAAAAATAAGAAGAAGAAAAAGAAAAGGAAGAAGTAGTAAAAGAAAAAAAATGAAAAGCAGAGGAAATTATTGAACGAGCGTAGCGAGTTCTTAGTTTTGACTCGAGTCTCGCAACTGTGTCGATTTGTCTGTGTGTTTGTGTGTATGTTTGATGATAACTTTCGAACGCTTTGACCAATCACTTTCAAATTTAAAACACTCATTCTTGGAACCTTTATATAGTTCTAGTTTGTTTGCCAATGAAATTGACCTACTCCTTCATCCTTTTTGAGGAAAAACAAAAGGATAGGTTCTCAGGCAATCATCACATATTATGATGGAAAAATCATATGAAATTGTAAATTTGTTTTCAACCATGTAATCGGAGCACTGTTGGTTGAACCAGATGTTCCTTCCAGAATTTTCTTTTAGTCTACAGTAGATTTTAACTTGTTCTGCTTGACTTGCAGATTTTAAGAAATTGATTGTATGGGATGAGATGTTGTGGTATTTCTCCATAATAAAAGAAAAAGACAGAGATGTTGTCAATACCACGACATCTCATCCCATACAATCAATTTCTTAAAATTTGCAAGTCAAGCAGAACAAGTTAAAATCTACTGTAGACTAAAAGAAAAGTTTGGAATTGCTGAAAGGAACATCTGGTTCAACCAACAGTGCAGAGAGAGGAATGTGATGCCCAAATATGTGAACAATTTTTGTTTTACTTCCTTTTTGTAACCCTAGCACCTAACCTCAAATTGAACTTCTTGTTCCTTAAGTCAGTAATCATCAGTACAGTTGATGATGTGGCAGGTTATGCCATGAAACCTAGGTTCTAATAATTGTAAAATTTTAAAATATAAGTGGTATTGACAACATCTCTGTCTTTTACTTTTATTATGGAGAAATACCACAACATCTCATCCCATACAATCAAGTTGCCAATTTCAAAAATAATAGTTCGTGAGCGAGTTCTCCAGCCCGGGGGGCTCCCTAGTTATACTATTTATAGATTTAAAAATGTAATAGTTTCCTTGAAATATAATAATGATATTCTTAATGTAGTCGAAATCAGTGGAAAATTACAGAGAGGAACGTTTTTTTTTTTTAATCGTATAGGACACAATAATATATTAAGCTTGTTTAGGAAAGTCAGCTGAGAATGAATCGAATCACCTCATCCTTGTGAACTGATGTGTAATACTGATATTTTTGTATTGTGAAGTTCTTGATTTAAGCTGGGCATCCACTTTCCGATTTGCAGTACTACTTGTTGTCCAACCTCCAAGGTTGGATCCGATATTGGAACGTGAATGGGCTTGTTGGATAGTTGGAAGCGTAGATGGACGACTGGAAGGTCTGACTTCCGACTGTCGACGGTGTTGGAGCGTGAGTGGGGGAGTCGGATCAAAGACGTCCAACTTACCTCAGTCAGTGCTTGACCTTCGGGCAACTAAGGTTCGGCTCGAGAGCGACGTTCACAGCTGACTAGGAATAAAGTTGGATTGCAAGTAGGAGCTTGAGTGGAGTCGACTATCCAACTAGCAGTACTACTAGTCGTACTGCAAATCGGAATGTGAATGCCCAGCTTAGAGCGTATTTTCATTATGTGCAGTCACGTATACAGTGTGACGTCTTGTTCTATGCATTTCTTGTACAGAGTTAGAAAATAGAATTTTAGATTTCTTCAATTTCACCAATTATTTTTCATAGATTTTTTCAATTTTCTTTTACAGATAAAAACAATTTTGAGTGGTTTCATCATAAGAGGATACCTAGGAAAATGGACATTGATTATCAAATCTGTTGGCATCATGTTATCTGTATCTACTGGCCTTTCATTGGGTAAAGAAGGACCGATGGTGCATATAGCATGTTGTATAGGTAAGTCGGTATTCAACTAACAGAGCTGTAGGATTTCCTAAACTGTGTGAATTTCAAGTTGAAAAAACGTACAAATAGTATTATAAAAAGAAGTAAGGTAGTCTACTATTTTTTTTAATTTTTTTTGAGGATGAAGCCCACATAGGTCTGAGACCTGTGCGTGGGTAATGAGTTGGATGATGGTGATTGATGAGTCGCACCTACAATTTTAGGTGGGTTCCGAACCACTGGATTGCTTCCCTGGAACATGTACCTACTAGTTTTGGGTAGTTGAGAATTAATGTTGATTAATGAGTAGCTATTTACACGTATTAAAGTTCGCTTAGATTTTCTTTTGATGAGAATGAGAGCACATGATAAACTGTCCTATTTGTGTGATTGAAATATTTTATAATGTAATTACATAATTTCATCAGATATTCCTGAATATATATATATTAGTTGAGTAATAATGTTGTTTGTTCAGTGAATGTAGAATGATTCACTCTTATTAAGATTTTCTTTTGATATGAATTTTCATAACACATGATAAACTATCCAATCTATGTGATTGGAATATTAAAATAATTAGTCAGTAATAATTTCATCAGATATTCCAGAAGATAATTATATTGGTTGACCGATTAGATTGGCCAGCAAAAAAGACACTGTTCTCTGCTGAAAATCACTTCTCGGTGATTCGGAACCCACCTAAAACTGTAGGTCCAACTCATAAATCACCATCATCCAACTCATTACCCACGCACAGGTCTCCGACCTATGTGGGCTTCATCCTCAAAAAAAAAAAAAAAATAATAATTGATGCTCAATGAATAATGTTTCATAATGCTGTGAACATATTCTTTAATGTCAATTTTTTTTCTAGGTAACATATTATCGTATCTTTTTCCAAAGTATGGGAGAAATGAAGCGAAAAAGAGGGAGATATTGTCGGCAGCTGCTGCGGCGGGGGTGTCTGTTGCTTTCGGAGCGCCAATCGGAGGCGTTCTTTTCAGTTTAGAGGAGGTAAGAAGTCAGTAATGGTATCTTATCTATTAAAAACAATAATCATCTTGAAGTTCTTATTCATTTCGGGCTTCATCAGTGATAAAGTGTATCAACAAATGATGACTATGCAGTCAAATAATTGAGTTGGCTTGTAAATATTTCACTCTCTGAACAGATAGCAGTGGCGGTTGCTGTAATTGTTGCAGTGTTGCACAACAACCAATTTTTATTTATTAAAGTAATATCATACTGTAATTGTAATACATTATCTCAAGAAAAAATAATTTTGGATTATTTAAAGAAATTCTTATGTTTATCAGATAAATTAATAAGGAATTTAAATAATAGAAAAGTAAACTGCGGTATAACAAAGTTGTTGCTTGCTACTGCAACACGGGATTGCATGGGAGGAAAGGCTCGATAGCAATCTCCTATTCGCGTCGTACAGTAGCCAGGTTGTTGCATTGGGCTTGCAAGTTTAGCTGGTCACGTGCAGTCGATGTCAATTATCGATTTGCTTTGTCCTCAATTTAATGTTCATCAATTGTCGATTTGTCATTTCGTTTCACATGGGTGGAATTCAATGGGAGTCGTATGCTTCGTGCTACAAAAACATTCAGCTGTAGTTGTTGAAATCGATTTGATTCGAAGATAGGTATATTCGCAATACTTAGGTTATGTGAGGAATTGTCAGGTTATGTATGTCCTGTTTTGTTCTGTTTAAATTAATTTATACGTTACTGTAGGAAAAATTTAATGCGCAAAGTATTGTTTCTGCACTCGAGAAACTGTTTCTCTCGATGCAGAAAGACGCTATTTTGCACTCTAGTTACACAAATAGCTATTTGTGTAACTAGAGTGCAAAGTGGGGGTTTTCTGCACCGAGAGAAACAGTTTTTTCGACGAGCCGAAGGCGAGTGAAAAACTTTTCTCGAGTGCAGAAACAATACTTTGCGCATTAAATTTTTCCTACAGTAACGTATAAAGTAATTTAAACAGAACAAAACAGGACATACATAACCTGAAAATTCCTCACATAACCTACCTTCGAATCAAATCGATTTCAACAACTACAGCTGAATGTTTTTGTAGCTGAAGCAGAGTAGAGTAGCCAACCTATTTTTTAATACAGAATAGGGAACCTGCTTATTACATGCTCACTATCTTGTGTTGTTAGGTTGCAAATCTGGAGTGCGGAAAAGTACTTTCGCGCACTGGGATTTACTTTCCCGCACTGTTGCAGGAATATACTATTTTGCGTGCTACAGTTGGAGTAAAAATATGCACTTTTTCGGGTCACTGTAGGAAAAGATTTTTTCTCATGGCAATAGATAACATATTATCTCAATAATATCCAAGAAATTTCGTAAAAATAACCAAAAACCTGTGCACAGCCTTAAAAATTCTTTATTCCTCTGAAAGTATGTGACTAAGCTTTATTATATTTGTCTGCAGGTGAGTTACTACTTTCCACTGAAGACACTGTGGCGCTCATTCTTCTGTGCATTGGTAGCCGCTTTCGTTCTTCATTCGATCAATCCGTTCGGCAATGAGCATTCGGTCTTGTTCTACGTTGAATACAACAAACCGTTTCTATTTTTCGAGCTTATACCGTTCATTGCTCTCGGAATTATTGGGGTAAGTTGCTGCATTCATATCAATAATTAATTGAGCTCGTTTCCTAATTCTTATGAGAGGAGATTATCCTCAGATTTTTATTTGGGAACTAGCAGGTTGCTCGATTCAATTGAATCGGGATATCTGGAACATGACATAAACTATTTACAAAAAACTTGATTTGACAAGAAAAAGGCCAGGAAGATAAGAAGAAGAAAAAAGGGATAAGAAGAATGAGGAGGAGGAGGAGGAGGAGAATTTCACTCCTCCTTCTTATTCCTCGGCGTTAGAGCTTCGTCGACAGAGAACAGTATCAATAAATTTATTATATTAGATTATTAATATTTATATTAATATATTCGTTTTTTCATACAGTTGTATGTTTAACAAACGTCAATCACAGAATATGAAAAATCACATATTTACGTCATATACATTACAAATCCACAGTTTTGAAAATAAAACTTGAGAAATAAGTTTTTTTTTTAAGAACTAGATGGATAAATTTGGGTGGAAAATTGAAATTAGCTCCGTTATTTCAAATAGCTTTATCATTCCACTTCTTCACTTTTTTAGTATTGACAACCTCATAACTATAGAAGTCAAATAAATTACTGTAATTATTATATCCAAAATAATTTGATCAATGCTGCTAATAGATTGCTGCAATCCATCTCAGCTACCATATGGTAGCTGCTATAGAATATTGGTAGCTGCTAATGGTATCTTTCATTGATGTGCTCATTCAAATGCGGTTCTTACCTTATTCAAGTTATATTTTAATCAAAACGTAAACATAACCTATGCTTACAAATATTTTGACTCTTTTAAAATTTAGTAATAGAGACAGATTTGGGCTAAGAGCCTGTTGTTTCTCTACAATAAGATGCATTTTGACTGTTTCAATAAATGACTACTATTTTTGTTGAAAATTGTAAACTACTGGTCCATCTCTGTCACCATATTTACATTAACTTCATAGTGTAGAATGCATTCCCTATGATTTTTTTAAATTTTTGTGAATACAATAACATTGCCAATATAACGGCGGCGTTAACACGTCTTTTATTGTGGATTTTGCAGTGCTATTCTTCAATTTATGTGAAAAGTAAACTTATTAATTTATAGCCTACTTTGAATTCATCCATGTCCTACCGTACTAAGAACCAATGTTTTACTTTTATAGTTTGCTTTACAATACGGTTAAATATAGAATAAAGATATTTCTAGCAGTGAGCAAACTAATCAATTCAGCCATCATCAAAAGCTGATCTCCCATCGAACTGACGTACATAATTTGAATACGAATACCTGGTATTCAAATATTCAATTTATTGAATATTTTACACTTTGTAATTATTTTTTCATAATATACTGTAACTTTTGTGATTTTGTAATTTAGCATTGATATAATTTTTTAATTAGAATATAATGTTGTTATTTTCAAAATGTTTTCTTGTAAATGGGTTTGAAATATGTGGAAATAAATGTATTTATTTATAGTTCTTAATTGAATACATAAATAATTCTCCTGATTTTATATTGAGACATTTATTTAGTTTACGCAATCAGTATTATATTCTGAATCCGCATCTCTGACGACAATAATTTATTTACAAAACTCAGGTAAATACTGTAATTTAGTTGTTAAAAACGTATATGAGGAAAATTGAAAGTATTCGAAATCGTATTTCCTTTTTTCAGGGTGTGATTGCCACGCTGTTTATTAAAGCCAATATTCGCTGGTGCAAATTCCGCAAGGTGTCAAGGCTCGGCCAGTACCCTGTCACCGAAGTCCTCGTAGTGACAGCAATTACAGCCGTTCTGGCTTACCCGAATCCTTACACGAGGATGTCAACTAGTCAACTCATCTATCTGCTTTTCAGCCAGTGTGAACCGCAGTCATATGGACTCTGGTAAGTGGTCTATTATTGATACAATCAGCTATAGTTTGTTCAACGAGCCTACGGAGTGACCCAATCAAACTTTGCATGTGTGTGAGTGAAGAATTCCGAGAATTGTACTGGCATTGGCCTATTCACACTCATTGCCACTTATAGTTTATTCTTAACAGCTGTCGTCGCACTTCCAGTTTGTGAAATATATAATTACTAGCCGGCAGACTCGCTTCGCTCGCCTTAACCGTCTAGCCAGGGGCCTCCGCCCCCTGGACCCCCGGGGGGTCCAACTAATTTCCATTGTGATTAGATAAATTTACAGAAATAGGTGATTTTGGGGAGAATTTTGATACCATTACTTAGTATGCATCTAGGGTCTTAATCAAACAGTGGTATTTCGATTATATAGATATAGATTTCACTCCATGTGGCCTTGAGGTTCTTGATAAATTGTGATCAACTAAATTCCAAAAATCCTAAATTTTGAGATGAATCATGTAACCCTATTTTTCACGTGTTTAGCACCCCAGCTGAAAATTTGAACTTTTTTGGCCTTGTGGTTCTTGAGAAATTATAATCACCTAAATTTTCAAAATCGTTAATCTATGGTAAATTAATTTCACAACTAATTTTTTGTTGATTTTCTGATTAATACCTATTTACACAAAAATTCTCAGGCTCATGTACTGTTACAAATAGTATTTTATTAATTCCTTAATACTTCTTTGTAAACCTAACTATTGATAGGTAAGAGTTCTTATAAGAACTGATATTTATTCGATTTGAGCGTTGGTTGAAATTTACAAATACCCGGAGAACGATGTTAGCAGTCTGATGCATGCGCGATTAATCGGCTCCAGCAAAGTTGTACCGAGCAATATTGTACTAATATTAAAAATTATTGTACTTGACCTAACAGGCAGCTCGGCTACTTTTTTACTTTTCATAAACGTTGGCTTTTAGCTATTGAAATTATTTTGGTAGCTCGGGATAAGTTTGCTTTGTTTGAAACAAATTATTATTCATTAATAGACCTAGCCTACTGAACATGCCAGCCAAACAGCTTAAAGGAACAGCTGATAGAAGTCAACCGTTTTTAATCATATGGCAGACCCCTTAGCAGCGTTATTTACACTGTCTTTGAACAGCAAAAGACTTTGCACTTTGCATGTAGGCTACCATACAGTCGGAGCCTTGCAATATGTGGGAAACATATGATGGTATGATTAAATGTTATTATGCCAGGTTGATGACATCTATTAAGTGCAAATTTCAAAATATTTGGCTGTTTATCACCAAACTTTTCAAAAATCGTCGATTTTGGGGCTAATTTTGAAACTTTTTTCCAAGGTACATCTAAGGCCGATACTTAACATGAATACCAAATTTTATCTGATTTGACCGTATGGTTCTCTAGAAATTGTTGTCACCTAAATTTTCAAAAATCTTCAATTTTGGGCCCATTTTGGGGTAAATTTTGAAACCCTTTCTTAGCACGCGTCTAGTCCCCCTACTGAATACGTGTACCAAATTTTATCGTTTTTGGTCGAGTGGTTCCTGAGAAACTGTGATGAATGAGTAAGTGAGTCAGTCAGTGGTATTTCGATTATATAGATATAGATTATTGCATTATTTCAAGAAAATATTAGATTTTAAATTCAGTTATCAAGTCAGTATTTTTATTTCAAATGTGTAGGTAAAAATAATTCAATCGACAAATTTATGAAGAATTCTAATAATAGTGATACCAGTGATGGATATTATTACAAATTATCAAAAAATTGTCATGAAATGAATTTATTGAGTAATAACAGTTTTAATAGAAGAAAAAATAATAAATTTCTGGAATGCATAATGTAAAATTATTTCCTAAAGTTTTAATTTGAATTTTGTATTTTAAATGTAATGAATTATATACTAAAAAATCACTTACACTATCAGTAAAATCATAGAAAATGAAACATAAACAAAAATTATAATTTATTACAAATCAAAAAATTGTCATGAAATGAATTGATTAATAACTAACACAGTACTAATAGAAGAAAAAAAATAATAAATGTACTTGAATGTATAATGTAAAATTATTTCTTAAAGTTTGAATGTATATTTTGTATTTTAAATGTAATGCATTTACTAAAAATCACTTCCACTATTAGGAAAATCATAGAAAATGAAACATGAATTCAATAGACATTACCTAGGTAGAAAAGAAACAACAATGAAAACAATTATCATTATTATAAGATCAAGCTGGTTCAATATTATTGATATAACTGTGAGTTTCTCACTAATGTGGTTTCTGATCACAACATGAAGATACTATTGAATAGTCCATTTTCACAGTCAAATCCCAGGGAATAGCCGTGAACCGTATCTGTTCAATCAGATTAGATAAGCAACGCTCTCCTGGGCCCTCTCTGTGAGGGTGACCGATTGGATTGGCCAGCAAAAAAGCATGTTCTCTGCTGTAAAATCACTTCCTGGTGGTTCGGAACCATCTAACATTTTAGGTCCACCATGTTTCCAATAACATCGCTCAAACGGAGAGGTGGAACTACCCGTAAGGGTCTCCCCTCCAATAAAAACCATACGCATTTACTTTACTTACTCTACTGTTAACTCCATTTTGAAAAAATGGCTCCTGTATGTGATAACCATAATATCTACGTATATGAATTTTTTTCCTGAAACATGTGCTTGTTTGCAGCGACTACAACGTGGAGAGCATACCGGGCAAGTCGGGCGCAACGTTCTCGCCGGGTCCGGAGATGTTTTCGGCGGTGTGGATGCTGGTGCTGGCGCTAGTGTTCAAGTTTGTGACGACAATATTCACGTTCGGCATGAAGGTGCCATGCGGCCTGTTCATTCCGTCGCTGTGTCTGGGCAGCATAGTGGGCCGCATCGTGGGCATGGGCGTGCAGGCGCTCGCCTACCACTATCCCAACGTGTGGATATTCTCGGGCGAGTGCTCCTCGGCCAACAGCCAGTGCATCACGCCCGGTCTCTATGCCATGGTCGGCGCTGCTGCTGTACTGGGCGGTGTCACCAGAATGACAGGTCAGTCATTTTCATACAATCTGTTTCTTACGGTTTTTAACTACAATTTGAATTTATTGCCAAAAATCATACAAAGGCCTACATATGAACAATAAAACAAACAGAAATAATAACAATATATACAGAGTGTCTCTGAACTCTCTACCGACCTTTTGAGGTATTATTCCTGAACCATAGACAAGCCAAAATATCATATTCAAAATTTCGAAAACTCAAAAGTTACTCGTATAGCCGCCATTTTGTTTTTTTCACATAGGTAATTTTAATTCGGGAACGGCTAGTTATAATTAAATGAAATTTGCTATTTAGCTTTATTACCTAAATATCTAATTACAAGAAAAAAATTAATTTTTTACAATCATTATTTTCAAAATGGCGGCTGTCTAAAAATTTCAAATGTAAATATCATAAAAACCGCTCATAATAAAAAAATTACATTAATAACGTTTTATTTAGAGAATTTAATTGCAAATCTAATGACACCAAATTTACGGAAATCGGCTCATAAATAACGGAGAAAATTAATTTTTTCCATCAGACGTGGGTCACTAGCAGCAGTGTCACATGATAACAGTTGATATTGACAAGAATGCAATATCTTAAAAATGGATTTTCTCCGTTGCTAATAAACCGATTTCCGCAAATTTGGCGTCATTAGATTTGCAATTAAATTCTCTAAATAAAACGTAATGAATGTAATTTTTTTATTATGAGTGGTTTTTAAGATATTTACGTTTGAAATTTTTAGGCAGCCGCGATTTTAAAATTGTTTTTTTTTCTGTAATTAGATCTTCAGGTAATAAAGCTAAATAGCAAATTTCATTTAATTATAACTAGCCGTTCTCGAATTAAAATTTCCTATGTGAAAAAAAACAAAATGGCGGCTATACGAGAAACTTTTGAGTTTTCGAAATTTTGAATATGATATTTTGGCTTGTCTATGGTTCAGGAATAATACCTGAAAAGGTCGGTAGAGAGTGCAGAGACACCCTGTATAAAAGAAAAATATACCTAAGTTTCTTATGATCTATTGAAACAATTTTCGGCACTGCCAACATAAGATAACGAATATTGAATATACAATTATACTGATCTTCATAATAATAATAATAATAATAAGAGAGAGAAAAGAATAGAATTACTGCCTTTATTTATTACCTGGGAGGGCGAAGTTAGAGCGCAGCCGGCCCTCTCTTCCACTTAACCCTCCCCTACAATTCTAATTAAAATAAGTAAGACATATTAGAATAGAAGAACAAAACAAACAGAAGAACTGAAAAATAGGAGATAGAGAAACGATTATGTAAGTAAAAAATGAAAATAAAGAATAAATAAATAAAAAAGTACTGAAAAATATGTACTAAAAAGTACTAAAGAAAATTATAGAATGAGACAGCGGAAATTAATTGATAAAAAAGTAGTAATAATTTGAATTGAAAACTAAGAAAATATGCTTTGGATAAACCAAATTTAATAATGAGTTCAAGAAAAGTGTTCATGTTCAATAATCTAACCAGGTATCCTCCCATGCAAACACACACGCGCACACACACCACACCCTAGCCTCGGCTAGAGAGAGAGAGAGAGAGAGAGAGAGAGAGAGAGAGAGAGAGAGAGAGAGAGAGAGAGAGTGAATGAGAGAGAGAGAGAGAGTGATAGAGAAAGAGTGAGTGAGTGAGTGAGTGTATGTGTGTTTGTTTTTTCTGACGGATTTCACAAAAACGGCAATGATTTGGAACACTAAAGTTGGTACAAAGCTTCCTCTAAACTCGATTCAGTGCACATTGAAGCCCAATTTTTATTTTCTTTCTTCATTTTTCTAAATTAATGTTTAAATTTTATTATGTTTTCAAAATGTGTGTATGCATGAAGTTCATAGAACACCTGATACATGATACGTCACTATGATGCAAATAAGCTTCAAGTCACAAGCCAAAGCAACACATTTTTTTCCGTATCAATATTTTAGGTGCTAATTCCTTTTTCTGGAATTGTATTGGCATAGGCGGTTGAAATCCATGTATCAAATGTTTAATTTTTAAATCTACCTTAAATCCCGTTGCAAAGCACGGGTAATCCACTAGTGGATTATAATGAGATGAAGTAAAAATTGGCCCACTTTTTCATGTTTTCCAGTTGCAACCTTGATATTTATGAAGCTTATAATCATTCCATATCAATATTTCTTTGATATCCTGGATGTATGATAAAAAGAGAATTTTTTCATGTAGACTTTCAATAAATAATTTGCCTTTTTTAATAACTTTAATAAAAAATATATAAAAATTGGGCTAATTTTACCTGCACTTGGGGTAACATTGCCCCTCTCAAAAAAGTCTTGCTTTAAGAAGGTTCTAAAAAAGGCTGGGACAATGTTTGGCATTCCACACAACCTTTTGATGAAGTTAATTATAAATTGAAGCATCAGTAAAAGAAAACTGTAGATTTAATTGTATTGTAGAATTAACTGTAGAACAAAAAATAAAAATAAAGGAAATTACACTCAGTTTAATTGAAAAATATAAGAAAGAAAGTTAACTAAATATAAAAAAGGAAAATATCTCGATTTTTGCAAATCTATTCTCGCTATTATCACTTCGAGTATGAGAAAGTGATTTCAGATCTTTACTGCAGTTGAACATAGATAAATCAATCAGTTATTAAAATGGGTAATTAAATCTTAACTAAAGTAATGAAATTATTGAAAAATTACCAGCGATTTGACGACCAATTCAGACATGATAAACCAGTCAACTAAGGTAAATTAACTGGTTAATTGGTCTCAAGGCTGAATAATAATAAATAAATGTTCATTTCCATCAATAAATTACCACAGTTTTTTTTTTAATTTGAAGAGTAAATGGCCACTTTTTCAAGTAGTGTATCCATTGTTAGTATTACCGTGTTCAAATATTAATTGTGAAATGTTGCCAGTTTTGTTAACAGTTTGTGTTTGTAAAGCGTATTGGGTATTAAACAATTTATAATGATTTGATATTTAAAATTTAAGCATAAATTGTATCTTCAGTACTAGAGTGTAGTGTGTGCTATCCAGTAGTTTATGGATGTACAATTGTATCTCCAGTTACCTCATTATTATAAATGGTTTTAACCCTTAAAATGGCTTATCAAACACAAATATTATGTATTATTTTACACGCTTATATTTGATCTGAGCTGTTCTAGATTACAAAACGGTTTTAACTCTGATCTTTATTAATTTGTGCAGTGTCACTGGTGGTGATAATGTTTGAGCTGACCGGTGGAGTGCGCTACATAGTCCCTCTAATGGCGGCCGCCATGGCGAGCAAGTGGGTGGGCGACGCTCTCGGCAGAGAGGGCATCTACGACGCTCACATTCACCTCAACGGATATCCATTCCTCGACAGCAAGGAAGAGTTCGAACACACTGCGCTAGCTGCTGATGTTATGCAGCCCAAGTATGTACACTAATTATTATTATTTCATTAGTTTATTATTATTATTAGACGTAAAGCTCCCAAAGTAGAAGACGCTGAGTAAATAAAGTTTATTTTTTGGACTTGTTCTTCTTGTTTGCCCACCAGCTTTTCACTTTTTGTGCGAATTCAGCTTTTCTCTCTTCACTCCATTTTTTTTCAAGTCTTGGAGGTTTTGTCTCTGGTATAACTTCCCATTTATAAAGATTATTCTGAAGTTTTTTCTATTGTAAATTTCTTTGTTGGTTATTTTGGCCAGTACTAGGTCTTTTTAACATTTCGTATCCATTCTCCTCCATTGGCAAGTGATGATGCATAGTTTACAATTATTTTTGTTAGTCTATTGTCTGGACGCCTCATGATGTAACCATAGGTCCTTGTTATACGAGCAGCTTTGACGCGACAGATTTTACAAGCCTACCGGGCAATGGACTTCCCTTTGTGCAAGTTATAGGAGCGTTTTATCTGTTGCGTCAGACACTGTAAAGTCAGCATCAGCGTCGACAACGCGTCCAGACTGGTAAAACAGGCAGCAAATACGCGGCAGAAATGACGCAGTTGCTGTTATATGGGCAGCTTTGACGCGGCAGACCTGCTACCTCAACACCATCGCCGGTGTTGCCACCGTTATTTATATGAATTTTGCAGTAATTGTGGTGGAAGCACAGGTATCTGTTCAAACAAATTAGATAAGCAACTCTCTCCTGGGCCCTCTCAGTAAGGGTAACAGATTGTATTGGCCGGCGAAAAAGATTCTGTTCTCTGCTGTAAAATGCCTTCCCTGTGGTTCAGAACCCACCTAAAATTATTGTAGGTCTACCATGTCTCAAGTGGTGAGGTGAAACTACCCGTAAGGGTCTCCCCACCAATAAAAGCCATACGCATTTACTTTTTTTTATTGTTTGTCAGATGTTTCATGGAGATATGAACGTGATAGTTGGGTTTTAGGTTATTTTTATAGGGTGATTCGAATGTAGCTGCCTTTTTTTTATTGAATGGCTTGAAAACTTTAAAGGAATCATGATATCAATAATTGATGAATATTCCAATGAATTATTAATTGGCAGGTTGTTTTTGTTGAAATTTGGTAATGTAATAATGTGTTTTTAAGATTTTTCAAATTTGTCATTAATGATTCACTCTGTTCCAGGCGTAGCGAGCCTCTGAGTGTACTAACCCAGGACTCGATGACAGTGGATGATGTCCAAGCTCTGCTCAAGGAAACTGAGCATAATGGCTTCCCAGTTGTGGTGTCCAGAGAGTCGCAGTACCTTGTTGGTTTTGTCCTCAGAAGGGATCTCAATCTGGCTCTTGGTTAGTTAACAATATTATCCCAGAATGATGTACTATAGATTTTTTATTTTAGTTCTAATATAGATTTTATTTTAGTTCTAATATAGATTTATTATTTTAGTTCTAAAAAACACATTTTAAAAATAAATTAGTCCTAATTTAGTACAACCCATACTGCGTTTGGATGGGTGATGGGTGGCCGTGCGTCTATGGCTTGATATTATAAGCATTATTATCACTTACATGGTGGTTCGGAACCCACCTAAAACTGTAGGTCCAACTAATCAATCACCATCATCCAACTCATTACCCACGCACAGGTTTCAGACCTAAGTGGGCTTCATCCTAAAAAAAATTAGCGCCGTCGAAAACCCTGCGCTGTCCCAAAATTTTCGAATTACTAGAATTTTTTTATTTGTTTTCTAAATATTTCCTAAACCATACGACATTAACATGTATACTATTTTAAACATGACAAATAATATCCCGATAATTTGACAATAAAACGGGTTCAAAATGATATGAATTGACTTGGATACAGTAGGCTATTTTTGTAAAAAGAGCTTTTTTCAAAAAATGAGAAATTTAGATTTTTTATTTGTTTTAGCACATGTATTTAATGAACGATGAAACGCACATTGGTAACTTATTCATAGACCTCTAGAGTAAGTAGTAAGGTACAATTTGTTTAAGACTAATCATATGTGTTCAAACAACATTCTAAAAAATCAGAACTTCAATAAGTTTTGCAAGCAGACCCTCTTTTTCATGCATACCAATTATTTATTGAATAATCACTTCTCTATCCAATGATTTATTGAATAAAATGATGGATTGAATTATTATTTTTGAATTTGTATTTAATTTAAGGCTTAAGTGTATTTAAGTTATTTAATACGATGGTTCAATGACTGAACTATTCATGTATGTTATGCAAATTATTCAAAAATGTATTGATATTTGGATTTTGTTTTATTTTTTAGAAAATTCAAAACGAACGTTGGAAGGAATACGAGGTGATTCACTAGTGCTGTTTGTGACCACACCGGGCCTGGCACCCGCTCCCGGCATGCCTCCTCAGCTCAAACTTAAGAAAATCCTCGACATGGCGCCAATCACCATAACCGACCAAACTCCAATGGAGACTGTTGTCGATATGTTCCGCAAACTTGGTCTCAGGCAAACGCTTGTCACACACAATGGGTGAGTGAAAATGAATCATTTACCATTTATTATTTTTATTTTGTTTGTTCGTCACACAAAACCGCAACTAGAGAGCTACGCTCCAGCAGCATGTGACACGTCAAAGTTTTATACTGTTTAACACTAAGTAACAGACATGACCCAAAAATCATCTCTCTAGGAAGTCAGTTAGTCTGTAAGGACATAAATCCTTTTTTAAATGTATTAATACTATCAACTTCTTTTATTTGGTTGGGGAGCGCATTGAATATTTTCAACCCCATATAATATGGTCCACTTTCCAGTAAACTAAGTCTAAGTATTGGGTATACATAACCCCTAAACCTCGTATTATGAGGATGATTTAACTGATTTTCCTCATATATCCTATTTTTAAAAACAAAAATTGCTATCTCAAATGTAGATAGCTGGAGCAGTCAACAATTTCTTCTCCCTAAAGAGAGGCTGACATGAACACCTTCCATTGATTTTATAAATAAGTCTAACAGCATTCTTCTGTATTATAAAAATTCCATTATTTTCAATAGTTTTCCCTCAAAATATGACCCCACATCTCTGCAAAAAATAAACATGATAAACCATAAGAACAGTTTTTTCACTCCCCAATCTGGCTAATACTCGCAATGCAAACAAAGCTCTATTTAACTTACTAGTCCCATGTGAAATTTATAACTTCCATTTTGAATCATTCTCTACTTTCAAACCCAAAAAGGTAGTGGAGCTAGAAGTTTCAAGTCTGTACTGAGTATTCAAGTTTATTTCAAAACTTTCTTAACCACTACTGAAAGGGATTATTTTTGTCTTTCTATAGTTCAAACTTGGGCTCTTCTCCACAAAACATCTGTGCAATTGAAAAAGACACATTTTAAGTCTGATAATTGAAAAATCGGTGCCTGCAACGTCAACCTGTTTCTCAACGTTGAAACGCCTACTGTATTCCGAGTGGCAGATATTCTTTTAAAGCACCAGTTTCCTAGAACGCAGATTTGGACTAAATGACACTACAATATATATACAGCTCTCGATTTTCTTTCGAATTATAGTTTATTTATTCTATTATTTATTTATTTGTTTATCTATTTATTTATTTTCATCTTGAGCGTACGTCCCCTGTTGTAGTGTTATAGGTTACCATCCCGATGTCTCAACTACTCGCTGTTGGATCAATATGGCATCTTGTTGGAAATTATTTATGATAATTGTATTTGGTTAATTATATACAATCTGCTATTGTACTCATATAATATCTTCTATTATACATAATCTGCTTTCAATAATAAGTTGGAAGTTAACCTATAATTTCCAACAAGACGCCATCTTGGTCTGTCCAGTGAGTCTCTGACTTGTCTTATACTCCTTAACTGGTCTCCAAGACGTAATCTACAAAAAAAAAAAAATGGGATGGCGAGCCGTAGCAGGTATCTGTTCAATCAGGTAGAGATAAGCTACGTTCTCTTAGGTCCTGTTTGTTTCGGTGACCGATTAGATTGGCCAGCAAAAAAGACACTGTTTCTGCTGTAAAATCACTTCTCGGTGGTTCGGAACCCTCCTAAAACTGTAGGTCCAACTCATCAATCACCATCATCCAACTCATTACCCACGCACAGGTCTCAGACCTATGTGGGCTTCATCCTCAAAGAAAAAAACCCACAACCCTACACCCTACAACAGTGGACACATGCTCAAGATGAAAAAATTCATCTCCAGCGTTTTTCCACTTTCGTAATGTTGATAGATCAGCCTGTTATCTCGCGGGGTAGATCAAGAATGAATATTGTTGGAAATTATAGTTAAACTTCAATTTATTATTGAAAGCAGATTATAAAATTTATATATTTAATATATATGAATGTAATCGAATATATGATCTGTTAAATAAACTATATTTCGAAATCAAATCAAGTTTACATATTGTAGTGTATCCGGCCCTGTCCGCTGTCCATTTAGTCAAAATCCGCGTTCTAGGGAACCGATGCTTTATAAAGTCTGTACGTAAACTTACTAAACAGTATGCAGTTCCGTCTAGCTAGCTGGAGTATGGAAACTAACAACTCTGAATTAATGTAAATACTGCCTGAAGCTAATGTAAAAATTACCTCGCCACGATTTAGGTCTGTTTACCTAAAAATAAAGCTCGATGAAATATTAACATTTTGTAAGCCGCTTGTCTTACTTTTTTTTATTGCTGATGATGCCCACATGCGTCCGAGACTTGTGCGTGGGTAATGAGGTATACACATAAATGCCTGATGGTGGAGCGGTATTCGAACCCACGACCTCTTAAACGACAGCAAGCTGAAGTTGCGACGCCCCAACCAACTGCGCTAAGCGGCCCGCCAACTTTCATTAATCCAGTCCCGTTATTTTATAGCTGTTGTTCATCTTCTGTTGTGTCTTTTTTCATGTTTGTGACATTCATGTAAAATAATAATTATGTTCTATAATTCAACATAAAACTAACACAACATTTTTATGTTCGATCAACATCTATTACCCACAATATTATCACTTGAGTTGGAAAAGTCCAATCTCTTGTTATGGTCTGCTGGATTTCCAGGGTAGAAAATGGATCGATTTTCTTTGTCAGTATTATATATTCTAAAAAATGTTCAACTTCTTGGATTTATTTTGGTCATTGAAGATTTTCTATTTTTTATTTTCTAGGAGATTATTGGGCGTTATAACGAAGAAGGACGTGCTGAGATACATCAAGCAAATAGATAATGAAGATCCCAGCTCTGTTCTCTTCAATTAAATCCAGAATATTATTTCTAGCAATAGAAGTACATTTATTTGATCTATAATATCACAATGTATATTAATTTTGTGATGTTAATAGATAATTTCAATAAGTCTCTGTGAAAGGATGAATATTATGGTACTGTTAAACTGTATAGATACACGACAAAGTATTTTTAATTATATTTGTATATTGAATATAATGATGTCGTTATATAAACTCTATGAGTGTTAGTTTTATGTGTATTAAGTACCCTTTGGTAACTGAGTATTTATGAGAATGTTAATATAACTAATAATAATTATTTAATAATATTTACAATTGGCTATGAATATATAATATTTTGTACATATTGAAAAATGCGCATGTTCCAAATCTCTTATTGTTATTATTAAAGTGAGTTCCTGTTTTATTTCTGATTAGAATTATTGTGAACTTGTAAAACATCACGCAAATTTCCTGTTAAATCAATAAGTCTCTTTTTGTGTTACATCACTTCTTTTAAATCAGTATAAAGCCGTTTATGTTATGCTTCATACTAGGTTGTCTCAAAAGATATATTTTTTATATTTGAATTGTATTTTATCAGTTATTCATCACAGAAAAACATATCTTATTTTTAATTTTACTGTGCTGGTCATTTATTGTATTTATTTATTAAAATAGTTTAATATTTTTATCTAATAAATATATATATATATTAAAATGAACTGCTTCAATGTGTTATATTTTGTGAGAAGATAAATGCGTCATCTGGTTTCGTTACATATCTCAATCATGTTTATGGTTGATTAAAAAGTATTAATTTTGTATGCATTGATTTATTGTTTCATTAAAAAAATTGCCAATCATTTCCTTCATTTTTTTTACTACGGCCTTTTCAAACACTAATAGTACTGTAGAAATGCTCATAACTTCTGAAGGAAAGCGAATTTTTCCAATTTGATTAGCCTACATATTTTTGACGGTCTCTTCAAGTACTAACATCCATCACGCTAAGCATTTTTAAATATTTGAAGATTTTCGCAAAGAACCATGGACTATATACATCAGGTGTTTTTTAGGCAAAACATAAAATTCTCTCATATTTGGTAGACAGCTGGGGCTTGGCCCGAGGAATGCCCACACCAAATTTGGCACACCTGGCTATCATACATGGCGAGTACTTGAGACTAGAATTTTTTTTGAGGATGAAGCCCACATAGATCTGAGACCTGTGCGTGGGTAATGAGTTGGATGATGGTGATTGATGAGCTGTACCGACAGTTTTAGGTGGGTTCCGAACCACCGGGAAGTGATTTACAGCAGAAAACAGTGTCTTTTTTGCTGGCCAATCTAATCGGTCACCGTTACAAACATATTTTGTAACATATTTAGAAATGCATTGTTACATATTTAGAAATGCCCATAACTCCTGAAGGAGAGCGAATTTTTCAAATTTGATTACATATTTTTGAAGTTCAAGTGATAAAAACCACCACATTATGAGCATTTTTAAACATTTGCAGATTTTCGTAAGAACCATGGACTATTCATAAAGTGTTTTTTAGGCGCACCTGGCAACACTTAGACACACAAATTTGGCACACCTGGCTATCATACTTGAGACTAGAAAAAAATTGTTACATATTTAGAAATTCTCACAAGTTATTGACCTGGAAAAAATAATTACATATTTAGAAGTGTTCATTACTCCTGAAGGGGCCGAATTTCTCCAATTTGATTATATCTTTTTGAGGGTCTCTCCAAGTACTATCAAACACCACAGTATGAGCATTTTAAAATTTTTGAAGAAGTTATTGCAAAAAACCATGGACATTTTGGGCAAAAAATAAAATTCTCAGATTTGGTTGATGTTTAGGTCTTAGCCTGAGGAATTCCAACACCATATTTGGCGCATCCAGCTATCATACAATGTAAGTTATTCACCTGGAAAAAAATTATTACAAATTTATAAATGCTCATAACTCTTGAAGGGGACTGAATTTCTCCAATTTGATTACATATTTTTGAAGGTCTCATCAAGTACTATGAAACGCCTGAGGATTTTCCACACCAAATTTGGCGCACCCAGCTATCATACAAGTTATCAATCTGAGAAAAAAGTTATATATAAGGAAATGCTAATAACTCATGAAGGGGAACGAATTTCTCCAATTTAATTAATTTTTGTTTTAGTTCAATTACTATCAACCACCACAGTATGAGCATTTTAAAATTTTTGAAGATTTTTGCAAAAAACCATGGACCATCAGGCGCTTTTTGGCCAAAAACAAAAATTCTGTCAGATATTGGTTGATATTTGATACACAGATAGGCAGGGGTGCCCACCCCCCCTAAGCCTCATGACGCACCCCCCCCCCTAAAGTTAGCACCAATCCCCCCTCCCCCCATAAATTAGGCCCCCCCCAAAAATGCGAAAAGAGCCCCCCGTATTCTTTCTAAAACTAAAAGAAGATTTATAAAACTATTGAAAAAATTCAAACCCAGTCGATAATATACAAAATGTATAGGATGATAAAATAATAGATGCCTACATGAGAAAATAAAAAAATTAAAATTAACAACACCTATTACTTGGCCCCAAAAGGGAATTGAGAACAGAAAGGAAGAATAGTAAAAATTCATGAAAAGCGGTAGTGAGAGACCACCAAGATTAGTAGCAGATAGATCTGTCTACTAACTTTGGGTGTCCCTAACTTCGCCAATCGCCAGAGCCTTGTCGGCCGCAGTCACTGTGGTATCCCACCGTCAGGGGACATCTCAACACTGCCTCCAGTCAAGAGATGAACCAAACCGAGGGCACCCAGGACGTACGTTTCCCAGCCCACACGAGGTGTGGCATCAACACCATTCGAGGACGTAAGGTTGACTTGCCCCCCTTCCGGGAGGGGCCTTGTGGGCCACGCGAGGTGGATACTGCTCCTAACTACAACCCATTAACGGAGGGAAGTAGTGTTGGAGTTGAGAGGCAATCCCTGGGGTACCTCCAGAGATCACCTCTGTCCTGCCAACCAAACAGTATCCCCTGACCACATTTTCTATTAATAAATAATAATTGTTTTAAAAAGAATATATTTTAATATAAATCTCATTTGCTGGGTTTTCTGCAGTACTCCTCTGATACAACAAATAGACATCAAAAGCTATTCTACAAACTGACACCGTAGCAACACAATAGAACCAGTACCGCAAACAATACCCCCCTCCCTAAACACCAAAAAGAGAACATCATCAAAATACACCAGAAGAGCAGAACTTCAGATGTAATTCAAGATGGACAAAAAGAGCCTCTCAAAATTCTCCATCGGTTTGTACAGCAGAGAACCCAGTATAAGATTTTATAAATGAAATTCATACAAAAGAGAAAATAATTTTGAATAAATCATAACATTTAAAAAACAATGTTTCCTATCTATATAACAATAAAATATTATTAAAAGTGGAAATTAAATTAAATGTTGATCATTCAATATAATATACTAAGAAAGATGGAGAAGCCCGTGGCCTAGACCTCCCACCTTTCTCGCTTCTTCCTTCTTCTGCCCTTTTCATCCTGTATTTTTATTTATTATTATTTGAATTTTTTAAAGATTAAGCCTTGAAAACTCCACACACGGAGTACAAGACAAGTCAATACCAACAGTATTCTCACATTACATTAGTCACCATCGATAAAATTACAGCAGTTGAAACTTGAAATTATACTTAAATTATAAATCATTATCAACTAGATATATCTTCAATTGTTTGAAGTGGGAGCTGACATTTTTTAACAATGATTGATACAAAGTGTCTGGTAAAATCAATGACAAGAAATACACAATAAAACAAATAAACGAAGTAACAGAGAACTGCATGCCCTACCTAGTAGTGGATTGTACAAACTGTGTTTCAAAATCATGCCTTGAAGTATTAAGACTAGTCAATACAAACAGTATTCACAAATTACAATAGCCACAATCGATAAAATTACAAAAGTTGAGACTTGAAATAATCTGAAAAGGTCACTTGTACTCTATAGAAACGTTATCAACTATATATATTTTCATTGTTTGAATTTAAATAGAAAATGATTTTTTTGCTATTATTAATACATAACGTTTTTTAAATCAATGCCATGAAAAACACAATATAACAAAGAATTGTAACAACATAAATGCATGCCCAATTACAAGTACAATATAAAAAGTTGCTAAAAAATATTTTTTTAATTCCCGACATACTTAGAAAAACGTTCCGGTATAACCCTGAAATCTGCGTTCCAGAATTTGTGCATAATTCCTTCCCCACCAGTAGAAAAGCAAAAAACAATTATTATTTCAACATTAAACAAAAATTATTGCATTTCAATTCTGATTAAAAGGTTTATAATACCAACGAACTACTGAAACTGTGTATTGGTAGCCTAATCATATTTACAGAAATTTTCATCAAATTTCCTGCATCAATATGAAAACAATATAATCTTTTGAAGAATATTATTCTATCATTTTCAACAATAATATTTTTTCAAGTAACTGTCCAGCTAGCAGTTTGTCTGGATCATCAAATACCAAGCTTCAAACAAAAATTCTGTTCAGGTAAGCTACTGGTACTACTATATATCTTATCAGTTTTAGTTTTGGAGTTTCCATCCTCTTTGATAGCAATTAGATGAACACTTCTGCTGGCAAACTAGCCTAGAAAACAATCAGAGATAAAAGAAATTTTCAAAGCATAAAGTCCACTAAATAGTTTTAAAACAACATAATTTAATTTTTAATTCAAATAATCAAGAATAGTTTAGAATTGGATAGCATTTAAAAAAGCTAAGTCGGATTGGCTGGATTTATTATCTGATTTATTGATGGAGATTCAGAATCATCACTCATGGAAACATTCAATTATTACTGCGTTGAGATATCTGGACAAATCTCAAAATGCAATGCTTGAAACTCAGCACTGGATTAGATATTTGAATTGCTCTGAAACCGAATCTGTTTAGCTATGAAGGCTATTGTGATTTCTTCAGTTATTTAGAATAGATTCTACAAGAAAAGAAAAACAGTTAATTACCTAGTAGATGAAGCTTAAAAAAATACTGTAGCACGAATGGAGTTGAATCTGTTTGAGAAGAATACCCGAGAAGAAGTGGTGATGACAACAACACAGTGTGGGTGAAACAGACTTGAGCAAGAGTGATTAAATGGGGAAAATTCCTTATTTAACAATAGATAGTATCACATATTTGCACTCCTACCATCTGCAGGCAAGCGCCAATAATCTATCAATAAATAGTATCAAATTTTTTGCACCCCTACATCAGTAGGCAAGCGCCAATAATCTATCAATAAATGATTTCAAATATTTTTGCACCCCTACATCTGTAGGCAAGCGCCAGTAATCTATCAATAAATAGTATCACATATTTTCATTTCCTAGCAAGTATAGGACAGCACCCTTAAACTACCCTTGAATTATTGCTTCCATGCTTGAATGTACCCAAGTGAACTCTATTCTCAGTGTGGTAGAGCTTATGACATTTTCACTGCCAAAGCATTGCCAGAGAGAATGGCATAAACTCTAAGCACAAAGCCAGTAGCTGAAGCTAAAGTGAGAGCCACTTCCCCAAATTTTGAATAATCAATGTCTAATCTCATTTCTTATCACATTCACCGTACATGAATAGGCAAGAGCCAATAATCTATCAATAAATATGGTATCACATATTTTTGCACTCCTACATCTGTAGGCAAGTGCCAATAATCTATCAATAAAAAGTATCAAATATTTTTGCACTCCTACATCTATAGGCAAGCGCCAATAATCTATCAATAAATAGTATCAAATATTTTTGCACCCCTATGTCTGTAGGCAAGCGCCAATAATCTATCAATAAATAGTATCAAATATTTTTGCACTCCTACATCTATAGGCAAGCGCCAATAATCTATCAATAAATAGTATCAAATATTTTTGCACCCCTATGTCTGTAGGCAAGCGCCAATAATCTATCAATAAATAGTATCAAATATTTTTGCACTCCTACATCTGTAGGCAAGCGCCAATAATCTATCAATAAATAGTATAATATATTTGCACTCCTACATCTGTAGGCAAGCGCCAATAATCTATCAATAAATAGTATCAAATACTTTTGCACTCCTACATCTGTAGGCAAGCGCCAATAGTCTATCAATAAATAGTATCAAATATCTTTGCACCCCTACATCTGTAGGCAAGCGCCAATAATATTTCAATAAATAGTATCAAATATTTTTGCACTCCTACATCTGTAGGCAAGCGCCAATAATCTATCAATAAATAGTATCAAATACTTTTGCACTCCTACGTCTGTAGGCAAGCGCCAATAGTCTATCAATAAATAGTATCAAATATTTTTGCACCCCTACGTCTGTAGGCAAGCGCCAATAATCTATCAATAAATAGTATCAAATATTTTTGCACTCCTTCATCTGTAGGCAAGCGCCAATAATCTATCAATAAATAGTATAATATATTTGCACTCCTACATCTGTAGGCAAGCGCCAATAATCTATCAATAAATAGTTTCAAATATTTGCATTCCTACCATCTGTAGGCAAGCGCCTCTAAGCAATTGATAAATAGTATCACATATTTCCACTTCCTAGCATGTGTATAAGAGCCCCAGAAAATTTTTTGATTCTTTCAAATCATGATTTGTACTTTTGAAACTGGTATATAAATACCATATAAACTAGTTATATATTTGTTGATTTAGTGCAATTTTATTTTATATTATTCAGATGTATTTTTTATATTTTTATGTTTCTATTTTTGTTGAGGAAGATATATAAATGATTTGATTTAGTGAACTCTATTCTCAGTGTGTTGGAGCTTATGGCATTTTCACTGGCAACAGTAAATATGGCATAAGCTCTAAGCACAAAGCCAGTAGCCGAAGCTAAAGTGAGAGCCACTCCCACAATTTTTGCATAATCAATGTCTAATCTAATCTCTTATCACAATTACCAAACATAAAGGTGCTAACACCTGCACTCAACATATGTCGGAGACATCATTACTCCAGGGTTTTCACCTGGCAACCGGCATCTCTTGATCACAGGGTAACACAGTCCATGCACAATGAATGTGACATGAGAATCCTGACAGGGACCTAACAGCAAATCCCTATTTACATTTGTTAGCCTTATATCAACCCACCAGCTGCAATGAAATGTACCACACCATAATAAAATGGTTGTGGCGACTGAGCAGTGCACCCTGTTCTCCTTGTGGAACTAACAAGTAGTCACAAGGCCTTAGCGAGGAGAGAGACTCTCGAAGCATCCGTGAGAGCCACTGAACCCAGCCAAAAAACCATCAAGCGCGATAAGATTATGTCATGGCACAAATCAAGAGCCCGGATAGAAAGTATGATACATGATTAACAACTGCAAATGCCCTACAACCCAACAAATCTCCATTCACGATTGTTAGCCTCATAACACATCCCACCAGCTACAATAAACAGTACCACTCCATCATAAGACGGACGTATAGCAGCGTTATCTGACAACTGCGGTCATGAACTCTACAAGAGAGACATGGACTCTCAGATGCAGACCCTGCCATCGAAGCCACAAATATGACTTTGTGGCACAATCCAAGAGCATGGTTGAAGAGTGTGGTACTTGACTAACAACTGTAAACCTCCTAGCATATGCAGGAGAATGGTGGGAAACTTCTAACCTAACTGACTATAAAAGCAAGATACATAATACCAAATCTCCAGTTTCACGTCCAGGCCAGTTTGTACTCCACCATCTTGACCTACTGAAGAGGTTACCGTGAAGTTGAGTCTTTTCATATCTCCTTCTTGAAGTAGGTTGAACTGATCAGTCATCCTGTTGAAAAAAAAAATAGTTCAGTTAAGCTATTACAAATTTGGAGGTGTGTTGATTGCTTCAATTATATCAAAATATGTGGTGGTGTTACATTGATAAAAGTTTGTAAAGTTGATTGGAAATTGATATGTGCTGGCAATATTCAATTGACTATAGAATGTGTTTGAAGTGATGATGTTGATTAAGATCAAGTATCTTGAGCATTAAACAATGTGTCCTAATATACTGATACTGCATCATATGTTTTGCTGGATATAGTTGAAAACTCAGAAATACTTGTTCTTAAAAATGGAAAGCCATACAAAATAAACCAGTATCAATACGGCTCCAACAATAATTATATTGAAATTTTGATAGGGTAAAACAGCCACTTCATTCATCAAGTATATCAATGAACAATCTCTGCCCTTGAGAATAATGTTGGAGGATACTTGGAATGAATTAAAATTCCCTATTCAATCCCAATAAGACTATCATTAGTATATATTAGAATTAATTGGTGATCCAATGGAATTGAATTTGGGATGAGTCATTTCGATTCACTGGCATGGAAATAACATCATGATCAATTTAATATATGGTTCATGCCTGGTTTCTTAGTCGTTTAGAAAATCATTCAAAAGCTATATTGATTCATTAGAGGCCCTAAGGCTTGTTTCACACATACCCAGCAGTTAGGTAACCATTATTGTTTATCCGGTATGATTACATAGTCCCATATAATGCAATGTTCGTACAGCTGGGCAAACAACACCAGTTACCCGACTGTCGGGTGTGTGTGAAACAAGCCTTAGGGCCGCTAATGAATCAATAGCTACTGAATAATTTACTAAACGACTGAGAAACCAAACTTGAAAAAATATTTTACAAACTAGCTTCAAGTTAATAATCTTGCTAACTATATTCAGCAATGCCTGAAACGACGTCAAATAGTGGAACCCAATTTTATAATATCCTAAAAATAATTGTGAAATAATCAAAGAAATTGGTCAATTTGGGTTGCAGCAACATAATTTTGAGAAAATGTTGGATTAGTACAGTAGGCCTATCTATAGTCACTGAACATGTCAAATTGCAAGTGGGATGTGTATATATTTGAGTAGTGAGTAAGTGGAGTTTGAGCAAAAGGACAGAGATTAAAGATAATAATTAAATGAGACTGAAAAACATTTTCTCATTGAAAAGAATATGGATTAATTATCTATAAGGATTGGAATAGTTTGAATCAATTATTGGTAGATCATGGTTCAAATCAGTACGGTAGCTGCTGGCTTGTAAGAAACATTTCTTGAAATCATAAAATTAAATTAGCCCAGTATGCATACAAGTTCTAATAAGAGGTTTATCAATATAGTTACTAGTTACTTGGATGATCATCATGATATAAAAGCTCATTGAAATTCCACTAAGAGGCTACTAGTGTGATAACTAATTTTAATTTGATTATATAATATCACTATCAATTTATAATAATTATAATGTAGGCGACGACCAGTTCTGAACTTATTTTTCAAACAATGAATTATTTCTTTTTTCAGTCAAAAACAATTTAAATTCTCTGCTTTTGATTTTTGAAGGACGTTTCAATTGATGGATAGTTTTAAGATTGACTTTTGAAGCACACTGTCTGGAAAATAATGTCCAAGGGAAAATAGAAGCAATAATAAAAATAAATTCATGAGAAATTTGAAATCAAGCAGCATTGGTAGATTAAAACTATCAAAATGAGAAAATGCATGTTCACTGAGAATGTCCCAATAAAATTTATAAATTCTAATGATCTATAAAATAAATTGGTACCGTAGTCAAGGTCAATGTATAATAATGAATAGCGAGAAGTCTACCTAAAAATGAATAACAATTATTTCTTGGTTTTTATATTAAAAACTGTAGTTATTAAATAGTTTCTTAGCTTGGCTTTGAAATAAGTTAATAAAGGGGAAAACTAGTAGAGTTTACCCTACCCGAGTATTGAAACATAGCTATTGAATTAGAGTTGGTAACTGAAAATGACTAGACAGATTTCAAAGAGTTAGTGATGATGAACTTTTTAGGTTAAATTTTAGCCATTTCATTTTAGTTATTTCTCACTTCAAAATAATGGAGCAAAGCTATGCAATTAAGAAACTATGGTATTTAAGGGTGTCTTAAAATAGACTAAATTGCAAAAATTGATATGAAACTGCTTACCTTGTGAAAGATATCCAGAATTGATTTTCCATTTATTCATTACTAAATCATTTGAGCACTTCAGTATTTAATCAGTAGGCACTGTTTAAATAGCAAATTTAAGGTAACATTCCAGTGATGTGTGTTGAAAAATCTACTGGAGCACAAAACAGCTCTTCTCTCTATCAGTGCTAGACATCAACTGATGAAGGTTTGAGGTTTGATGATGACGTTGAAGAAAATGGAGGCAGTCAGCTGATTATGAAAGCCGGTAACTGGTAGCAATGCCAACTTGATTATCATGTAGTTCTAGTTGGTATTACTGGGACTGTTTTTGTTTACAGGAGACCGAATCAAAGTGGACCCGGTTCATCAGCTGATGTTACCATATTAACGCTCTCAAATCGACAATAACTATAATAATTATTGTACTTTTTAAAACTATATATTTTTGGATTTTCAAAATTTTTCTTAGAAAAATAACAGTTTTAGATCAAATAGTATTGTTACTAGTAATACAGTCGTCGCCCTTCCACTTCTTGATTGCCCATTTTGTGCCAAAAGCGTTTTCAAGCCCCCCCCAAACAATTTGTAAAATCAGGTTGAAAAGTAGATTATTGGTTGAGTTTATGGGAGCCTTCTCATTTACTGGTAAATGTTACTGGTGGAGTCTGATTGGTCTATTCAAATTCTTCAACATCTTTGAATTTTAATAGACCAGACGACAGGGAAGTGATAGCCGTGAGCCGAAGCAGGTATCTGTTCAATCAGATAGGGATAAGCTGCGTTCTACTGGGCACTCTTTGTAAGGGTGACCGATTAGATCGGCCAGCAAAAAAGACACTGTTCTCTGCTGTAAAATCACTTCCCGGTGGTTCTGAACCCACCGAAAACTGGTTAAGTGGTAGATTGGACATAACTGTCCAAACTTCGCCACGTCAACAAATAAAAAAGTCATTCTATTCTAAAACTGTAGGTCCAGCTCATCAATCATCATCATCATCATCATTCAACTCATTACCCACACACAGGTCTCAGACCTATGTGGGCTTCATCCTCCAAAAAATGACACTGGTAACATTTACTGGTTTTGAAATCTTGAAATTTGGTATACATGACGAACTGCGCGTATTACTAATAATAATTACAGTATTTGACTTTATGAATAATTGCACGACTATGAAGTCAAATATTTGAGTAGAAAATTAAAATATTTTACTCACTGAGCACTGCAGTGGCGGCCGGCAATCAAAAATTTTGGTGAAGGACTCTTATATTAAATTATTCCACAGAAATTAAATTATTTTTTAATATTTGGATTTTCTCTTAGTGTTGGAGACACATTTCGACCATTATGCTAGAAATGGGTGATCACATAGGGAGGTCGGCAGGATGGCTGTAGTATATTCGTCATTGAATTGGAAGTAATTTTATTTATGATGTTGAAGATCCATCTTGTTTCCACTAATATGTAATATAAACTTAAAAAAACCACTTTTAAATGGAAATTAACTCACGTTATGGCGTGACGGCCGTTTCGCTCTGTTGTCTAGAGCATCGTCAGACAACCCACAGTACACTGACTTAAGGTATGAGTTTGAGGGTTATGTATGTTGGAATGGTGCCGGGGTGGGGGGATGAGTAGGCGGGAGGTTTGAAATTGGGATTATTTTGTCAAATAGAGTGTGTGAGAAGAAGTTAAGTTGATCATTTAAAATGTTGTCAGGTTCCTGCTTTGCATGTTTGTAAATCTCATATTGTTCTAAAACATTGAGTTTATGGCTTTTGTGAGTGAAGTGTAGTGTGTCTAAATTAGTGTCAATGTCTGTATAACTGTGGCCTGTTGAAATGATGTGTTCAGCAAAAGTGGAATGTGTGTTTGGGTGTGAGATGGCTCTTGTGTGTTCTTTGAATCTAGTGGTGAATGTCCTGCCAGTTTGTCCTATATAGAACTTGTTGCAGTCATCACATTTCAATTTGTAAATTCCAGATCTGTTGTACTTGTTTTGAGATGTTGTCTGAAAATGCAGGTGTTTTTTGAGTGAATTATTTGTTCTGTAAGCTATTTTATGAGTTTCCTGAATGAAGCTGCTATTTTATGAGTTTTTTTTGTTGAGGTAGGTAAGTGTGATGAATGTATGGGGGTTGAAATTCTGTTTGTTGCTGGTGTGAGTGATTGGTTTTGTTGATATTCTGTGCAGTAGTTTGTCTATTAGTGTGTGTTTGTAACCATTCTGTTGTGCTATGTATTTTATAGTATTCAATTCTGTAACGTAGGTGGTAGAAGTAATCACAAACTCATTGTAATTGATGAAATACATTTTATTAAAAGAACGAATAGCGTAAGTAAACTCATTACATCATGAAAATTCAATCGACAATAGAGACATAGTACAGTAGGCGTTGTCTCTCTGGTGTGGCACAGTCTTGCCAACTGCATAAAATAAAACTAAAATTCATGTTGTACAAGGATATATGACACCTCCCCCCGTAATGAAACCTAGGGTGAATACCTTTCAGGAGGTTTTCTGAACCTAACAGGTCTAGCCTGTGGCGTATGGTAAATAGTATCTGTCACAATCGGTAATTTTGTAGAAACTGGCATTGAATGTAAAACATTCTTGAAAGAATTAGAAAAGAAAGTAGAATCATCAACATCATTGCTTGTAATAGCTTTCGATTGTTCAGAAAGTACTGTTGATTTAGGCACAATTACATCAGTATCATAATGAACATTAGGTATATCAGTTGAAAAATCCTTTAAATTAATTTTACAATCCTTCATTTGATTAGCATGTCTCCTAATAGAAAGATTATCATCAGTAATGATATTGTACATAGAAGAACCAATTTTATCAGCTACAATACCTGTATTCCATTTACCCTTATTATTGTAAATTCGGTACATAACTCTATCATTGATATTGAAACATTTATCTTTAATTGTCTGTTTTTGCATTTCCTTTCTTTGAGTATCTAACACTTTGTCAGTAATATTGGGTAGCATCAAATCTAGTCTAGTTCGAATATTTCTTTTCATGAGTAAATTACATGGACTTTCACCAGTAGTAGCATGTGGTGCTTTTCTGTAGTTCATTAAAAAATTATTTAATTTGAACCGTAAAGTAGAATTTACAATCATACCTTCGCAACATTTAATTAATCCTGACTTCACAGTTTGTACAAAACGTTCTGCCTGACCATTGGATGCAGGAAAGAAAGGAGCACTGGTAATATGCTTTATACCATTATTAGTACAAAAGGTTTGAAATTCACTAGAGGTAAACTGAGTACCATTATCTGATACTAGTGTAACTGGTAAACCAAATCTAGCAAAACATTCACGCAAATTTTCAACTGTTTCTTTGCTTGAAAGAGTTTTCATTATGTAAGTTTCAACCCACTTACTGTAACTATCAACAATTATTAACAGCCATAATCCTGGAGAAGGATTAGCAAAATCTATATGTAATCTTTGCCATGGTCCTGAAGGAAATTGCCATGGATGTAAATTCACATTAGACTGTTGTCTAGAATGACGCACACAATGTATACAATTCTTTGTAACAAGCTCAATATCAGAATCAATATTTGGCCAATAGACATAACTTCGTGCAAGGCCTTTCATTTTTACAATTCCTAAGTGTCCTTGGTGTAGTTCCTCAAGTACTTTAGATTGTAAAGATTTTGGAATCATAACTCGTAAGCCTTTCATAATACAACCTTGTTCAACTGAATATTCAGCAATATTGTTTGTATTTTCACCATTTTCAGTACCTAAAATTTGTCGAAGTAATTTACACATATCTGGATCTTTTCTAGTTTCATGAGCTATTTGTTCCCTTGTAACCGGTAAAATATTAATTTGATTCATTTGTACAATTTGAACCTCATCAATAGTATTGTCATTAACCATTTCCATAGGAAATCTTGAGCAAAAATCAGCATTCATATGTTCAGTGGTCTTACGGTATTGTATGGTGTAATCAAAACCTTGTAAAAATAATGAATAATGTAATAAACGTGTAGCACTGATGGTTGGAGTAGCAGCATGAGCATTTAAGATGCTTTGTAATGGTTTGTGGTCAGTCAGTAAAGTAAAATGACGACCAAACAAGTAATTGAAAAATTTCTTAACTCCCCAATAAATTGACAATGCTTCCTTGTCTATCTGGGAATAATTTCGCTCAGCTGCAGTGAGACATCTACTAGCAAAAATTATGGGCCTTTCCACACCTTTTTCATCTAAACATGAAAGAACCGCACCAATAGCATATTTACTAGCATCAGTAGCAACAATTATAGGTTTAGTGACATCAAAATCCGCAAGAGTAAGTTTTGTTTCAATATCTTTCTTAATTGTTTGAAATGCAGTTTCACACTCTTGTGACCACGAAAAAACAACATTTTTCCTGAGTAAGTTGTATAAAGGTGAGAGAGAATTAGCCATGCCCTGTATAAACCTTGAGTAATATGTAACAAACCCTAGAAAAGATTTCAACTCTGATACATTTGTAGGACGTTTTGCATTCTTAACAACTGCAATCTTATCATCAGTTTTATGTATGCAATCTTTGTCAATTTTAAACCCTAAATAAGTAATTTCAGATTTCAGTACTTCACATTTTTCCCATTTAAGTCTAATACCATTTTCACGGCACATACTAAAAAACATATTTTAAAACAAAAAAAAGAAACCGACTTCAGTGAAATGATTAAATACTCACGTACTAAAAAGTTTAAAATAAAGTATTTACTTTAAACTGAGAAAATTTTAAATTTCATACAAGTAATCTTTTGAAGTCGGTGCCAAATATTTTATGTAGTTGATAAATTCTATCTAATATCAAAACTAACAATGTATTTTTTTGGAGGATGAAGCCCACATAGGTCTGAGACCTTTGCATGGGTAATGAATTGGATGATGGAGATTGTTGAGTTGGACCTACAGTTTTAGGTGGGTTCCGAACCACCGGGAAGTGATTGATAAGAGATTCT
Organism: Conomelus anceps; assembly: GCA_948455865.1. Taxonomy (NCBI): domain Eukaryota; kingdom Metazoa; phylum Arthropoda; class Insecta; order Hemiptera; family Delphacidae; genus Conomelus; species Conomelus anceps. The sequence goes on from OX418224.1 coordinate 12,054,130, forward strand.
ATCTTATATCAAAACTAACACTGTATTCCAATTAAATATGTGATTTACACTCACTTTTACTGAAATACATAGTAATTGATAAGAAATTCGATCTAATATCAAAACTAACACTGTATTTCAATTAAATGTAATTTACACTCACTTTTACTGAAATACAGTGTCAGTTTTGACAGGGGTGCCCACCCCCCCTAAGCCTCATGACGCACCCCCCCCTAAAGTTAGCACCAATCCCCCCTCCCCCCATAAATTAGGCCCCCCCCCAAAAATGCGAAATAGACCCCCGTATTCTTTTTAAAACTAAAAGAAGATTTATAAAGCTATTGAAAAAATTCAAACCCAGTCGATAATATACAAAATGTATGTACCGTATATTTCTTGAGATTCTTTACATAGCTAACATTTTTTTGTAAAGGTAAAAAAGAAATATCAATGAAATGAATTTATGAACTTCTGCTCAATGAACTTAATTGCAAAATAGCTAAATAAGAATTTGAACCTAAATGGTTTTTAAACAATAAAATATTATTACAAATACACAATGTTCAATAAAAATGAAATACCTATAAGTTTATGTTCGGTGTCCCAATTACATTAAGGTTAAATAATTCTAAAAAGTTGTTCATTTAAAGGAAGTGAAAACAATGAGTTAATAACTTCATTTGTAAAAGACAAAAATTCAAAATACTAAGACATTTATTGGACAGTAGTTAAACAACAGGTTATTTACTTAGTGTAGTATCTTGGGAGAATTTATGTATGGATGAAGTACATAAAAGGCACACATTTCATGTATAGTTATTTACAACACACAATCGAAAGAAGTGTCTTTCAAAAACAAAATAAAGACATAGTTATGAAAAATTACTGAATTTTTAGTATTTAGTAAGTTTTTCAAAAGCAGTTCTTACTTATTAGTAAGTAGTTATCGTAAAATACATGAAAAACATCAACAGTTTGAAGACAAACATTTTAAATTTGTAGACTGTGACCATCTACAAGTTAGCTAGGCACCTTCTGTTTTTTTTTTTTGAGGATGAAGCCCACATGGGTCTGAGACCTGTGCGTGGGTAATGGAGTTGGATGATGGTGATTGATGAGTTGGACCTACAGTTTTAGGTGGGTTCCGAACCACCGGGAAGTGATTTTCAGCAGAGAACATTGTCTTTTTTGCTGGCCAATCTAATCGGTCACCGTTACAAACAGGACCTACGAGAACGCAGCTTATCTATCTGATTGAACAGATACCTGCTACGGCTCGCGGCTATCACTTCCCTCTAAAATCTATTGTTAAATCTATCTCTCTAAACCCCACATAGAAGTTTTTGGGATGAGGAAACAGAAAACCTTTCAATTATTTCTTCGTTAGAAATAGACTCAAGTACATCTGCACAAGTTCCTGCACAAATCCTAAACATTATTATTTTAGCTAATTCATATTCAATTGTATAATAATAATAATAATTATAAATATATTTTCATTAATTGACATTCTATCTGGTGACTTCTTAGTATATTTTTTAATGTTGTCACGTTAAACACGGTTTCAATCAACTTTACGACCCCCCCCAAAACGTTTTTTGGAACCCCCCCCCCCCCCCAAGAATTTCAATGACGCAGTCTGCGTCATAGCCCCCCCTGTGGGCACCCCTGAGATAGGTCTTAGCCTGAGGAATTCCAACACCATATTTGGCGCATCCAGCTATCATACAAGGTAAGTTATTGACCTGGAAAAAATTATTACAAATTTATAAATGCTCATATTATAACTCTTGAAAGGGACCGAATTTCTCCAATTTTATTTCATATTTTTGAAGGTATCATCAAGTACTATGAAACATCACAGTATGGTCAATTTAAAAATTTTGAAGATTCTTGCAAAAAACCATGGACTTTTTTGGGCTAAAAATAAAATTCTCTCAGATTTGGTTGATATTTGGTACACAGATAAAGCTTGGCCTGAGGAATATCCACACCAAATTTGGCGCATCTAGCCATCAAACAAGGAAAGTTATTGAACTGAAAAAAATTCACTTGTTTAGAAATGGTCATAACTCCTGAAGGAAAATTAATTTCTCCAATTGGTTTACATTTTTTTTTTTTTTTGAAAGTCTGTCCAAGTACTATCAAGCATCACAATTTGAGCATTTCCAAAAAACTCTCAGGAACTCAATCATTACGTTCCTTTATTTTCCCCGTTCCTTATTCCGTGTGCCGTCGTAGCATTTCCTTGTTCTATGTCGTCTGCTCTTTTTATATGGTAATAAAGAGTAAACTACAGTATCAACTTCATGATAATTAGTAGTAAGGTTTATGCTCTACCAAATTAATTATAAAAATATACGTTCACTGGAGAAAATGGTGTAATATTGATGAGTTTTTTGTCTTTGATCTGCTTTGATCATAGTTAGGTTATGTTAATTCAGATTACGTTCATGGCTAGGTTATGGCTTTGTTGATGGTGTTATGAATCACGTATCAAATTTATTTTCCTGTTCTTTCTTGAAAGTTTGGACGTAATGGATTTTCTGTTTGGTAAAAAAGTGACCCCAAAAGGTATGTACAATACTCATTTACTTGAGCTGAAATTGTTTTTATGATTTTAAAATAATGACTAATGTTTATGTAACTTGTTGCAATAATGCCCTTTACTACGGTAACGACTCATGCCCGGTTTCACCAACATTCGTTAAAGCAATTAACGATCATCAAATCGTTGACGGCTTGTTAAATAGCAGTTTTGCGTTTCACCAACATCCGTTAGCACTTACGAACGTTAAACAGTTCGTCAAAGTTGAAGACTGCTTTTGCAGCCCTCAAAATTTTAACGAATTGTTAAACCTCTACATTTAGGTTATGTTCCACGTTTAGGTGTAACTGTTAAAGTAACTCTAGTGACGAAAACAACGCATTAATAATTCATGAAATAAGTTCGTATGTTCAAGCAATAAATATCATTTATTATTTATTTCAAGTGGAAAGTACCAACTACCAACAACCCAACTATCCTAACCTTGCTAGCAATAAACGATACATTAAAATATCGACATTATGTTCATATCTCAACAATATTTTAATGTTTCGGTTTTTGCTAGCGAGTTAAGGTTAGCTTGGGGTGTTGATACAGATTTGATAATGCAGGGTGACTAGCAAAGTAAGCTACAAAAACTCCCTGACTTTCCCCTGATCTTTAATAAAATTTTCCCTGACCAAAATTAATAGCTGACAGGCTCGCTTCACTCGCCTTAAACGTGTAGGGTGGTTTAAAATTCGTACAAAATCGTGAATCGATCCAGCACTTTTGTTTGTTGATCATCTGTAGTCATGGATATGGGCACAGTTAATCAATTCACAACTTCATATTTCTATATCTAATTTTAAAATTTTCACTTTTGACTGTATTTTTTGGCATTTTTCAAAATTCTTTCTTAGCATGCATCTAGAGCGCCAAGCAAATTTCCAAATAATGTGTAACAATTTTCAACTTGATTAGCCATGTGGTTTTCGAGAAACGCTGATGAATGAGTCAGTGAATCAGGGGTATTTGGCTTTTATATAGATGAAAAACAAAAAGACCTTAGAGAATAATCACAACAATTCCATGTTTGTTAGCCTACCTAGCTTATTTGTCTGTTTGTCCATCTAAAAACACATTTCAAGTTCGATATTGGAGCATTTCATGTGAGGGTTTCTATAATAAATTAGTATAATTATTATTAGGTGTATAATTACTACGAAGTTTTCCCGATATTTATTTAAAATTTCATGACTTTTCCCGGTCGCTAGTCACCCTGTAATAAATATATCGATATTTATATTTACCGAAGTTGAAATGCATAAAGATAAACACTGACATAAACGAAATCCAAACTGATTAAAATTTCCGATTTGATGCAATGGGCAAAATTTTGCCTACAATGTATAACTACTTGGATATTTATTTGTGGATTCGTTTTTGTTTTACTCTACATTTAAAATTATCATAGAAACTTTTCAATTGCTTCACAGTGCGCTTACTCACTTCAGCATGACTGTTGAAGTTTTCAGTCAAATCTATCCATCTCCTTCTCTTATCCGTTTTCTTATTTTCTAATAATTTTGCTTTTTCAATAAGTCTAATTAATAAGCTCTTTCCCTCTGCCCTAAAATTTAAACCACGGTTTTATTTCACCTCTGCCATTTTTACAATTTACACAGTTTACTTCAGTCCCAAAAATTAGACAACAATCGCACAGCATAACTACTTTATCAACAATGAATATGACAATCCATACGAGAAACGAGATAAACGAGAAGCTTCGGTTCTCATAACCTAAAAAGATCACATGGTGTAACATATGTAGCCAATAGGAAAGCAGATCGAATGCAGACAGCCGAATTTCAATATAGCCAACCTACAGATTTGCAACAAAATGCTCCGGCAGATGTTGACGAACCGTCAAAGTTAACAGGCCGATTTTTTCCCCTCGTCAAAGTTGGTGCAACGCATTCCATTTTAACAATTTGTCAAATAATAACGTGTCGTTAGTTTGACGTCCGGTAGGCAATATTTAACAGAGGTTGGTGAAACCGGGCATCAGTATTATAAATAATTTCATTGTGAGTTTCTGAGAAAGTAGGTTCGATCATTGTATTTTCAGCAGTATAAGCCAGTGTATTTTCACCCCAATAGTGACCGGGTACTTCAATTATAATTTAGTTTATTGATAACAAAATCTTTTCTTTCTTTCTTTTTTTTTTTCGGAGGATGAAGCCCACATAGGTCTGAGACCTGTGCGTGGGTAATGAATTGGATGATGATTGATGAGTTGGACCTACAGCTTTAGGTGGGTTCCGAATCCAACTATTCAACATGAACATTTTTCTGCAAGCAGTAATGGAACATTTCGTGTTTCATTTTGTACCTTTACCTGAATCTACTAAATTTTCACTGGCAGCTTAATTGTTGGCTCACTCTGCTGAAAAATGATATGAGCCAGTAAACTAGCGAATTTCAAAGTAGTTATCGAGCTTAAATAGGTATCACATTTAATTTCAAGTTGTTACTTCGTCTGAGTTAGACTATTAAGTTCATAACTTTTCACTTTTTATTTCTTTCAGAACAACAGCGTGAAAATGATCGAGCTCTGCGAAAAGTGGGTAGAGACATCGAAAGAGATCGTCAACAATTGGAAAGGGAGGAGAAAAAAATTGTAAGCATTTCATTGCAATCTAGACTAATTCTATTTCCTGTTTTCTACAGCCAACTTATATAATTTAATTAGCTGTTTCAATTTCCTTAATATCAGAAAGATAAGTAGACCTAAGTTGAACGTTTTTATTACTTACTTACTTACTGGATGTGATACACACATGAGTCTGAATGAGAGTTGGGTTAGGTTATGGGTGGGTGATTAGGTGAATGATTAGGTACAAAAAATGATCCAGAATGAACAGAATCTCCCTAGACCGCAGGAGAGCTAGTCAGTCAGGGATAAGTGCGCCCACTGATGGTCGCACTACACAAACTTTGTCAGAAACTTGTATACAAAACTGAAAATGGGTAAACTTTCATGAAAATGTAGGCTATGTCTTGATTGCAACCTAAAAGTAGGTGTATAACCCTGAAGGGAGAAACCCCGTAGGAAAGAGCCAGCTCTCAACCCCTTCTATCCACCTCTCCTGCATGTAAACCAGCACACTAAAAAGATAACAGAATTATGAAAGATTTCAACCCTGTATTGTGAATACTAAAGAATCCCTCTTCTGTTTTATTATGGCCTATTTTATAACTTGATTGTCATTAACTAGTCCTATATAATTCCATAATATATTTCATTTTATTTTATTCAGGAAATGGAAATTAGAAAACTAGTAAAAGAAGGTAATAAAGAAGGATATACAATTCTAGCTAAACAATTGGTCCAATTACGAAAGCAGAAGAATAGGACGTTTGCTGCTGGAAGCAAGGTACGGTAATACAATCAATAGTAAAAAAAAAAAATAGTATAAGTTACTCAATTCACACATAATATAAATTATAATTAATTTCATTATTCCAAGTCTCTCCATTTTTAAGCTACAATCAGCAATTGACTATTCTACCAGTATTCCTCTACATATTATCGTATAACAGGTTCACAATCTCCTTACTTAAAGCGGCGATAACACTGAGCGAGGTTACAAGCTCACAAGACAGCGAGTAGCAACACTTGAAGCCGACGACCCAGCTTCACTCACTCCTGAGGCCTTGACCCCTGAGACTCATCTGCAAGACCAAAGACCTGTGGCCTGCTTCAAGTCGCTAGCTTGTCAGGTAGTAAACTCGCCTCGTGGCCTTTGTTGGGAGGAGCTAGGGCGGATGTAATTTTACTACTCGCTGACTTGTTAGCTAGAAAACTTGCCCTGTCCAATAGCGTTCACTATCTAAAGAAGTTCACAAAAGAAGTTGAAAGTCGGGCTACTTTTTTTGTTTACTCGCTGGCTTTTCGCTAGTAAACTACTTAGATGCAATCGAGGCTTCATGATCGTAATCTTTCTAATCTAAAATGTCAGTAATCTAGTATCTACTGTAATCAACAATGACCTATAGAAGTCTTCGCACTTGAAATTTTTGGGATGCAGAAATAGGATATACAGTAGCCTATAGTGTTTAGTATAGCTATAGATTATTATTAATGGCTATTAGAAAATAAGTATTATTTATCATGTGAATGGAGACAGGCTTGTATTTGTTGATTACGAAAAAGGGCGTTTAAGTATAATTATATTCGCCCAAAGAGATTTTCCTACAAGATGGTAATATTGTTAAGGTGGGTCCAGACCATGGATGTATAAGAAAGTGGAGGGAGCATAAAGGCTAGATTACATTTGCCGAGTTAGTAGCTAAGTGAGTACGTTACAGGCCGACCATGCTACAGCAGCTCGGCATGCCAAGCCGAATTATAGAAAAAATCAAATCAAAATCAAATTTTATTCAATCAATAACATAATAATTACAAAAATCCTTTTAGTTAAACTTCATAAATACAGAATAAATAAATGAAACTTCCAGAATAACCCCCGTACTATTGAATTTCAAAGACAATAAATAATATTGCAACACAAAATTAAAATATGAAGTTTACCAACTATTCAATAAAATTCGATATAAACAGTTCACAGAAAATTCAATATGTGTCATCTGAAATGTTATGTTGGCAGCCTGCTCGGTTAAATATCAGCTTTGGCCACAACATCGTATTTTTGTGTTGGCAGCCTCAACTTTTTTATGCTACTACCTGGCAGTGTAGTCCACACAAAAGTACGATGTTATTGTGGCCAAAGCCGATATTTAACCGCGCAGGCTGCCAACATAACACAACATAACATAACATAACTTCAGATATGAGACATATTGAATTTTCAGTGAACTGTTTTTTTTTTTTTTTTATCGTCTTCACCGCAGTGCAGTGACTGGGGAATCGTCAAATTTTCCTCATTTTTGAGGTCAGTGGATGTGGTCCGCTGCTCGACCTGCCAGATGCTGGAAAGTGTGATCTTGGACATACTCTGTCAGTGTGTAGTAAGGTCGGGCTGTCAGATATTGCTTGAGTGCAGCGGCAAAGAGCCTGTTTCCTTCCAGGGCCTTTAAGGATGTCGGCAGTAGGTTGAAAAGGTAGGCTCCTGCATAGGCTGGAGAATCTTTGAATTTTTTCAGGCGGTGCCTTGGAAGGTCCATGTCCTCGAAATTCCTCGTTTTGTACCTATGCTTATCACACCTCTTTGAGGGATTAGTTTTCCTTGCCAGGATTGTAGTTTCCAGGATATAGAGAGAGATCACTGTAAGTAGCTTGTGCTTCCTGAAAAGTGGTTTGCAGTGTTCCATTATGCTCACTCCAAGAATGGTTCTGAGTGCCCTCTTTTGGATTATAAGGATCTTATTGAGGTGCACCTGAGATGCTGAACCCCAGGCCACGATGCCATATCTCAGGTGGGAGGCAAATAAAGCATGGTAAGCAATAAAGGCTGTCTTTTCCCCTGAAATATTGGATATTCTCTGAATGACATATACTGCGGATGATAGCTTTTTACTTAATTGTTCAATGTGAGGCTGCCATGTCAAGTTTTTGTCAATTACGATACCCAAGAATCTTGTCTGTATGGCTGTTGTGATTTGGCTGTTAGTAAGAACTTCTGGGCTATTGTTTGTTGGTTGAAATTTTATGTGTGTAGTTTTTTGTTTGTTAATAGTTAGATGTAGTCTATTGCAGGTATGGGTGGCCTCTTCTAGGGTTTCATCGATTACATTATTTGTTGACTCCTGGTTATTGTGTGGTATCAGTATTGTGGTATCATCAGCAAAGAGTATACAGTTGTTTCTGCCATCCATTTCATTGGGAAAGTCATTTATGTATATTAGGAACAGCAGTGGTCCAAGTATTGACCCCTGGGGTACGCCTCTGTTTACTGATTTGAGTGAGGATTTGTACTGTACTATGTTGTTTTCTTTATGGTGGTCTAGTTCGACATATTGTTTCCTTGTCAAGAGGTAATCCTCCAACCACTGCAGAGCCTTTCCGACTATTTTGAGATTTTTTAGTTTTATTTTCAGTGTTTCCCAATTTAGGGTATCGAAAGCTTTCTGGAGATCAATGAAAATGCCAGATACAGTTTTTTTTCTCCTCCCATAGTTTATTTATAATATTACAAAGTTCTGAAACTGCCGTTGCTGTGCTGTATCCTTTTCTGAATCCATGCTGGTGCCCCGTTATTAAATTGTTGACTTCAAGGTGTCTGATCAATTGGTCATATATTGTGCGTTCTATTATTTTTGATGTTTGTGGCAGATTTGCAATTGGCCTGAAATTTTTGGGGTTCGTCTTGTCACCCTTTTTGAACTTGGGATATATCTTAGATATCTTTAGACTTTTTGGGAGGGCTGCCTGATTTATGGAAGCATTGACAATATCCAGTAGTGGAGTCTTTAATTCTTGCTCACAGTATTTCAGCATTTTGCCAGTAATGTCATCAAATCCTGAGGAATTATTCGACTTCAACCTCCCAAGGAGTCTGCTCAGTTCTGTATGTGTGATTGTTTTGAACTCACTGAGTGCTGGTATTCCATTTATTTCATTCGAGCAATCCAGTGTTGCAGTATCAGTTGATGTGACTGGAGGCTGAATAAAAGCAGCATTCAACAGATTACAGACCTGGTATGGATCAGTTACCATGTGGTTGTTGTAGGTAAGGCTTAGATTCTCTCTGTTTGTCATATACTTTATGCCTCTTTCTTCATTTATGATTTTCCACAGTTCTTTTGTTTTGTTCTCAGTCTGTTGAATTTTGCCATTTATATAACTCTTCTTCTTGTTTTTTACTTCAGCATCATATAGTTTTTTGAGTTTTTTATTGAGTAATTGTTAATAACATCATATTTTAATTTTGTGTTGCAATATCATTTATTGTCTTTGAAATTCCATAGTATTGGGGTAATTCTGGAAGTTTCATTTTTTCTATAATTCGGCTTGGCATGCCAAGCTGCTGTAGCATGGACGGTCTGTAACGTTTCTACTCGCTTAGCTACTTACTCGCCCAATGTAATCGACCCTTAACATACACTGTTAATCTTAAAACGTGTAACTGGAAAGAAGCAAGCAAGGCCCTACTGCATGTGATCTGATGCCATTCGCGGCTACATCACCGCAAATTTATATCCAGTAGTTCAATTTTATAAAATCTCACTTTGATGTCAGCTCAAATTTTTGAACTACGCTTATCAGTTGTGGGAAACGATTTGCTTTTTAAAATGATTTTTTGAATATATTTATCAGTTGTAATAATTATTTTAACGTTAATTATGGCTGTAACCTACAACGAAGTGTAGAGTGGCTGCCATATTTAAAGATAGCCAAGTAGACTTTATAGATATTATATAGATAGTGTGGAACCTCGTTTGGGGGGGGTGCGTCTTTGAAATTATAAATCTTGAATTTAATTTGTCCGGAAGCCGCAGTCGGTAGCAACGCTACACCTCGCATGGACGCCCCTCTCCCACTCAAAGTCGCACAAGAATATCTGTCTTTGCCGGGCTGAACTGTGGGTCTTGAATGGGACAGCCACTATTATCGGCCACACAATCCAGTCCACCAAAGAAAGACTTTTAAAAAATAAATAGAGAACAAGTGAAATTATTCTCAAAGAAACCGATCCACTCGAGAGCAAGACTCGGGCGCGGATCATGTAACTCTTGCTTGTTACACTCTCCCCCAAACTCCCACTACCGAGATGGATGGAACTAAAAATTTCTAGGACACACCAATATTATTTGCAAAAATGATTCCCTTTGCTGATGTAAGCGTTTGATCACCTGAAATGGATTATTCTTATAATTTCCAATCAGAGCTGAGGGAAATATGCAATTAGAACAACTGGTAATGACTGTATTGAATTTAATTGAATCTAGAGTTTGAGATTTTTCTTTAAAGTTATTATTAAATGAATAAATTGACAAAAACATGTATTTATAATTCTTGAATAATTAATTGGACTGGCTTTAAATATATTTAATAATTTCGACGAGTGTTTGAGGCTTCGCCTAAGGGTGTTATAGTAATGTGAGAGTTGTTGAAGGCAATTTACAATTGACACACCAGTAATAGACTTCAAAGCTCATAAATAAAATAAATAGCACATACCACTCGACTGGGCCCAATCTCACGCGCACAAGACTTCTTATTTTTCACTTTTTTCTTGGCTGCAGAAAGGAGTCATCAGGCGGACATCTTGAGTGGAACCTCGTGGTCGGTCGAATTTGAATAATTTGATTCCTGAGCTGTTGACTTTGTTTTGATACGGTGATCGAATTATTGCTTTCAACAGATTTTTTGGGGGATGCAGAAATTCACTTTAACAGCAGGCTTGACATTTAACGTTAAAACATTGATACAAAAAATAAATTGAGAGGGAGGTTTTTGCAACGGATCCTCTCCTCTGGGTTGCCGAAAATCGTCTCCTTTTCTCCTCTGTCAGAAGGACAAAAATTACTGAGGAGAAAGTCTACGTCATGAGGTGATCCTCCAATTAGACGTGAGAAATAATTTTTCCACCAATAGAAAAAGGACACTCGTCTTTAAAGTCAGTGTGCCAAATGCCGTGACAAATTTTAACGGTGGAAAAGAGAAAAAATTAAATTAATAAATTAAATAACTAATAGGGTATGACATAAGCAGATTTTTCTAAGTTGACCAGAAGACAGAAAAGACAAAGATAATTCGACAATAAATTCAAAGTGGAAACAGTACGAATAAACAGCTGACTGATAAGCCGGCAGTATCAAGAATTTTTCGGCAGCTAACCCTTTCGTTTTGTAAACAATTGCACTTCATCCCGTTCAAGTACATTCAATGAACATTTAAACAGGCAAATATTTATGTAAATTATCTTCTTCTTAACTAATAAGTATTGAACAATAAATACATGTAAGTACAGGAATTATATTTGATTTCATTCCACACCTCGTATTTTTATAAATTGTTGAGTGATTGGGTCAGTGTATTTTGCACCGTGACATGAAGCCCCCAAATTAGAAAGGGTTGAAACTCAATCATTTCTAATTTTCACCGTCTAAGGTGCAATAACAATACATGAACTTACAACTTCTACACTTAAGATCCACAACATACAAATATCACATACAATAACAATAATAACAGCTATAGAAAGCTCAACTATAAATATAAGTTCTTTGGTTTGTTTCAAATTTGCCAGTGCATAATGCATGTGTGTATCAGCATGCCTTCTTGATTTTCAAAATTCTCATGTTTCTGTCTCATTCTTGCTTTCAATAAATCTGTGGTCTTCTTAACTTGATTACCTATTTCTGCCTTGTTTTTCCTTTTATCGTTTCCTTTTATTTACAGTTTTTCTTTAAAATACAATTGCCTGATTTTTGCCAATTGATGTTAATATGCACATGAATGCATGGAGCACTTACAACATTATGATAAGTTGTAGTTTGTCTACAACTTGAACAACGAAATAATCCTTTAAATACAACAATCATAAATATTTTTAAAGATAATGCTAATTTATAATACACCAATAAATATAAGATCTCTTTTCTAGTTAAGCACAATATGATACTAATATGATATAAGATTTTTACAAATAACAATAAGGTATAAGATCGCCTTTCTTACAAGCTAGTATCACAGACTGTATTTTTTTTTATTTTTTATTATTATTATTATTTTTTTTAATCAGTGTTTTAAGTTTATTTTTTTTTATTATTTTTTTTAATATATATATTTTTTTTTAGATAAATACGAGTTCTCATTTTTGTTTGATTTATAATTGGTGCAATAATGATTTTTTTTTTCAAGTCTGTGAAACTTACTAAAATAATAAATTATATAATAATAAGATGGCTCAAAAATATTTATACAAGGTGGCATATTTATCCCTGAGGATGCCAATTGAGCCCTTGAATAAATGTTAAGTTGAAAATACAATGAGAAATTCAACAATGAACACTAAATACAATACAAAAATATAGCCGCGTTTCGTGTTGTGGGTGAGGCCAAAGATGAGGAGATCATCGCATGAAGATCCTGGATCCGGTGGTGCGCGGAGAAATGTCTCAATGCAGCAGAAACCGCCGATGATGCACAGAGATGACTTCGATGCTGTGGCTCCCTGACAACAACGAACTCCTACGGTGCTACTTGAAGGTTGAATGTGTTGAAGCGGTCATAGATTGATTTTGAAATTGAGCGCTGTTGGAATGACAAGCGTAGTGCTTTTTCTCTCTACTAGGTGGCAGCATGTCTTGGGCACTAGAATCGATCGAACAGCTGGGAATATTGATTCCAGTATGGATCGTCCAGTTGTTTTCTTTCTAACTGTCTTATGTGATTTTCCTTTTCTTTTATCGCATAAGACAGTCATTTACTATTGTCAACTATTTTTTCCTTGTCGGGAATTATTACCATTCCAATTGCCGGGACGAAAACTCCTTCTATTTCCTTGATCAGAATTGGTTTGTTGTTCCCTTGATGTGGAAAGCGGTACTGGTACAGATCTAGTTGGCATACGCTCACCAGTTGAACTGTTATTGTTTATGTTTATCAACTCGGGCTGCGCTGACGAGTGACTTGGCTTATTGGAAATAAATGAATTATTATCTTTACCTCCATTTCTAGAGTTAGTTTCTGTCTCTGTGTCTCGTAATTGGTGTTGGTTTTCGTGGTAATTTGTTTTATTGAATTGAGTGTTATTTCCTACTGTGTCCCGATCATTTCCTAACCTTTCTTCCTTCCTTTGCAACCAAACTTTTGTGTGATTTGGCCCAAACTGATCATCTATTACCTGAAGTCTATGTAAACAAGCTTCGAATTGATCATAAGATTCGAAATTCTGCGCACTCATGGCTGTCTGGATAGGACGAGGTAATTTGTGATTTAGTATCTCTATTAAATTACTTGTCTCAATAGGATTATCCATGAGGCTGTTTAAATATTTTATGTGTGCAGAAAAAGCAGTCATAGATAGACCGTGGCCTCTGTCATATCTGCATGTTATAAGGTGTGACAACAGCGCTCGTTGCTTACCTGACGACCAAAAAGTGGCTAGGAAATTATCTATGAAATCCTTCAATGAATTAAATTCAGCTAACCTGCTTCTAAAGTGAATTAGCGGTTCTTTTTGCAAACTAATTAGAAGCTGCATTTTCCAAGACTGCCATGGAATATTAGACATTGAATTAATAGCTTCTAGGTGCTGTATGAAAGCGCGGGCCTGAATACCAGAGTCAGAATTATCAAATACTGGTAGGTTAGATAATAATTGACTAATATTGACACTATTGTTGTTACCAGCCGGACATATATTAGCCATATTATTTTTAATTTGTTGACATTCAGCCTTAGTCTGAGCTAATTGTAACTTTAATTCGTTAATAGCCTCAGATTGTATGCTCTCAGTCGATCTTTGGTTGACATCAACTTTCAACTGCCTAATTTCAGCGGTGTGAGAAGTCTGCTTTTTCTCTATTTCTTTTAATCTCACATCGGATTGTGACAGTTTTTCATTCACCTGTGTGATTTCTTTTTCCATCTCCTTATTTTTGGTAACAAATTCTTTACCTTGTGAGAGGAGTTTTTCATCAAATTCTGTTCTCACCGTTTGAATTTGTTCATTGGTATGCTTCACAATTTCGGTGTTTTTTACAGCTATTTCTTTTTGTAGATTTTCAACGTTTTGTTTTAATTGCTGTTGAAATTCTTGCTTCACCTCCTCTATTTTCTTATCCAGTCGGTTGCACTGCTGAACTATTTCAGTTTTTAATTCTTCATTGCCTGCTTGTAAATTTGAAGCTGTTTGTTCAATCCTTTGAACCAAGTCAACCTTTAATTCTTTATTGATCTCCTCCTGCCTTATATTCTGTTGTTCAGCTATCTTTTCAGCTAATGCCTTGCATTGTTGACTTTGTAGTTCAGCCTGGCGTCTGAAGGCTTCGAGGATGATATTCACTGATGCAACTGACAGGGGCTCATCACCTGATAACGGCTGGTTGACTTCCTCCGCCTTGCTGGCAACAACAGCGTCCGGTGCCGGTTGGAGTGAGGCAAGTAGCAGGTGGCTATCATCTAGCTGTGTGGATGACAGACGCTCGCGGATGCCTTGGTTAAAGTCGACCGAGGTGGTGCTCTCGACTGGTCTGGGAGGAAGTTCAGGCGAGGATGGAGTGTCCTCGCAAGGGGCACTGATGGTGGATTCGCTTTCAGCCATGATGGATTGTGGAAAGAGTCGGTGAAACAGTGCAGTGTAAAAGAAAATTGTGAAGTGTGAAGTGAAGTTCTTGAAATAATTTGGATGTCGAAATCAGGTCAGTCTGTTGTGTTAGTAGCTCGTAGAATAAGCCCCCCACAACACGAAATAAAGACGAACATCGCGGTTACAAATAACATAAGAGAGACTTTGGCAACGTATTGTGCATTAGCGCTATTACAAAAACAATATAACAATAAAATAGTGCTAAATAAAATTTTGTCAAGCCTTACAGTGCATATAAGTGCTGAATAATTCCCCAAATATATTTGGATAACGAATATATATTGGTCAACCTGGAAAAATCTGCTTATTTTTGAGTGATATTAAATTTTTTTTTTTTTTTTTTTTACTACTGCGTTCCCTGGTTCGACCTCAAACACTCACACAATATTCAACTCTGATTGGATTTTACTATCAACTAAATCAGATGAGTAGATGAATTCGGTGGTAAATTGAAGTTCGCCGGATACACAGTATAATTTCTGAAAATAAAAAGCTAATTATTTGCCTCCAGGTGACCGCAAATTTCCCTGTAAAGAAAGTAATTTCTGCACAAATTCCCCCACTCTATTACTGTCTTTCTGTTCCGGGCGCCAATTCTGTGGAACCTCGTTTGGGGGGGGTGCGTCTTTGAAATTATAAATCTTGAATTTAATTTGTCCGGAAGCCGCAGTCGGTAGCAACGCTACACCTCGCATGGACGCCCCTCTCCCACTCAAAGTCGCACAAGAATATCTGTCTTTGCCGGGCTGAACTGTGGGTCTTGAATGGGACAGCCACTATTATCGGCCACACAATCCAGTCCACCAAAGAAAGACTTTTAAAAAATAAATAGAGAACAAGTGAAATTATTCTCAAAGAAACCGATCCACTCGAGAGCAAGACTCGGGCGCGGATCATGTAACTCTTGCTTGTTACACTCTCCCCCAAACTCCCACTACCGAGATGGATGGAACTAAAAATTTCTAGGACACACCAATATTATTTGCAAAAATGATTCCCTTTGCTGATGTAAGCGTTTGATCACCTGAAATGGATTATTCTTATAATTTCCAATCAGAGCTGAGGGAAATATGCAATTAGAACAACTGGTAATGACTGTATTGAATTTAATTGAATCTAGAGTTTGAGATTTTTCTTTAAAGTTATTATTAAATGAATAAATTGACAAAAACATGTATTTATAATTCTTGAATAATTAATTGGACTGGCTTTAAATATATTTAATAATTTCGACGAGTGTTTGAGGCTTCGCCTAAGGGTGTTATAGTAATGTGAGAGTTGTTGAAGGCAATTTACAATTGACACACCAGTAATAGACTTCAAAGCTCATAAATAAAATAAATAGCACATACCACTCGACTGGGCCCAATCTCACGCGCACAAGACTTCTTATTTTTCACTTTTTTCTTGGCTGCAGAAAGGAGTCATCAGGCGGACATCTTGAGTGGAACCTCGTGGTCGGTCGAATTTGAATAATTTGATTCCTGAGCTGTTGACTTTGTTTTGATACGGTGATCGAATTATTGCTTTCAACAGATTTTTTGGGGGATGCAGAAATTCACTTTAACAGCAGGCTTGACATTTAACGTTAAAACATTGATACAAAAAATAAATTGAGAGGGAGGTTTTTGCAACGGATCCTCTCCTCTGGGTTGCCGAAAATCGTCTCCTTTTCTCCTCTGTCAGAAGGACAAAAATTACTGAGGAGAAAGTCTACGTCATGAGGTGATCCTCCAATTAGACGTGAGAAATAATTTTTCCACCAATAGAAAAAGGACACTCGTCTTTAAAGTCAGTGTGCCAAATGCCGTGACAAATTTTAACGGTGGAAAAGAGAAAAAATTAAATTAATAAATTAAATAACTAATAGGGTATGACATAAGCAGATTTTTCTAAGTTGACCAGAAGACAGAAAAGACAAAGATAATTCGACAATAAATTCAAAGTGGAAACAGTACGAATAAACAGCTGACTGATAAGCCGGCAGTATCAAGAATTTTTCGGCAGCTAACCCTTTCGTTTTGTAAACAATTGCACTTCATCCCGTTCAAGTACATTCAATGAACATTTAAACAGGCAAATATTTATGTAAATTATCTTCTTCTTAACTAATAAGTATTGAACAATAAATACATGTAAGTACAGGAATTATATTTGATTTCATTCCACACCTCGTATTTTTATAAATTGTTGAGTGATTGGGTCAGTGTATTTTGCACCGTGACAATAGCTATAGTAGACTTTATAGTTATTATATAGATAGCCATATTAGACTTTATAGATATTATATAGATAGCCATAGTAGACTTTATAGATATATTTATATAGCCTATAGCTATAGTAGACTATAGATATATATTGATAGCCATAGTAGACTTTATAGATATTATATAGATAGTCATAGTAGACTATAGATATTATATAACAACTACAGCAACATTGGTGTACATCATCATAGTGGAGTATAGCCGCCGGATAGCCGCTCAAGATGGCATCGGCTACACTTTTCTGAATTTGTATTCCCTCCACATTTTTAGACCTCCATGGACCAGACAGCGAGCAGAACCCCGTAACGTAGCATCACTCCGTTGCACAGATCATCATCGTCGTGTATCATTGTGTCATCGCGTATCATCGTCTTAACAGTGTGTCTATGGTGTGATGTTGCGGGAAGACGATACGATCAGCTGACTATGTGCAACGGAGTGATGTTACGTTATGGGGTATTATCGCTGTCTGAACGCACCTTAAGGACAAGCAGTGAATAATAAATGGATTAAAATAGAATCAATAGTTATGCTTCATCAATAACAATAATGAATATATTTAAGGAAGTTGATGAAAATATTTTTTTAGGTACAAAGTATTGGCGTTAAAAACAAATCGATGGGAGCAAATGTGAAACTAGCAGAAGCCATGTCGACTACTGCAAAAACTATGCAAAATATGAATGATATTATGAAGCCAGAAAAGTTTGCAGCGGATATGTCGAATTTCTCCAAAGCTGCAATGAAAATGGACATGACGGAGGAAATGAGTAAGTACTTTGGCAATAATTAATGATTTAATTAACAAATCAACATTTATATTGTTGCTCTGTA
Organism: Conomelus anceps; assembly: GCA_948455865.1. Classification (NCBI taxonomy): domain Eukaryota; kingdom Metazoa; phylum Arthropoda; class Insecta; order Hemiptera; family Delphacidae; genus Conomelus; species Conomelus anceps. Next base: position 12,072,021 of record OX418224.1, read on the forward strand.
AAATACAGTGGTAGTATGAATATGGCCAGGTATAGTAAGGTTTCTTCAAAGACTATCATCCATCACAGTTTGAGCCGTTAAAATTATTGAACATTTTCTCGAAAAATCCCAATGTAACTGTAGTGTGTTTTTAGAGCAAAAATTAGAAATCTCTTGAAAATCGCACGATGGCTACATCGTATTTTTTTGCAAGAATCCTCAAATATTAAAAATCACTGATACTGTAGGATGATTTTTTTCGGAGGATGAAGCCCACATAGGTCTGAGACCTGTGCGTGGGTAATGAGTTGGATGATGGTGATTGATGAGTTGGACCTACAGTTTTAGGTGGGTCACGAACCACCGGGAATTGATTTTTCAGCAGAAAACAGAGTCTTTTTTGCTGGCCAATCCAATCGGCCACCCATACAAAGAGTGCCCAGGAGTTTCGTAACCTATCTCTGATTGAAGAGAGCTTCAAGAATATGTCATCAGATTGGGGAAATTCGCTCCCCTTCAGGAGATATGAGATTTTAAAAATTCGAAAAATTCTAGCTCATCTAATCAGAGGGTGGTGGAGAAAGTAAGAACTTTTGCAATAAATAATAATGTAATTAACACATTTTAAAAATTAAATTGTAGTACTGTAGAATACAATGATGGTATGGCTATTCAGGATGGTGAAAGTGGTTGTTAAGAAATTCATTCAAATCCCAATCTTGAAAAAACTAATTTGAATCAACAGGTAGACTACTCTTGACAGTTAATTGCCAATGTAATTTGTATGGTCCCTCCAGGTTCGTTTTTGTGTAATGATAATCTCAGCAACTTGCCTCCATCTTGGGTTTTAGAGCAGTGGAGAGTTGATCCAGTCCTTTTTTGGCTGAAAATTATTGATTGGATTTTATTTTATTCATTTTTTAAACCTCTAATGCCTTTAAACCCTACTGAGATAGCATCAAATGAAAATATCACAGACAGCTACCAAACCATTCATACCATGACCAGAATTAACTAAGCTTGTGTATTGCGAGAGAAAATATAAAAAAATGCTTGAAAATATGATATAGAATGTGAAATATGGGAAATATTATTATAACATCATAAAGAATATTTTAAGAGATAAAAAACATGATTTGATAAATAATATATATACTCCTGATACCTTTAATTAGTTATAGTACTAGAACAAGACTTAAGCTTCCTTTGAATAGTCGTTTTTCAGTTATATTCTAATTGAAACTTAATTAAAGTAAATTAAACGTTATAGTAAAAGTATTTAAAATTGTTGAAATATTGAACTATTGACAAAAAGTCTTACTTTACAACTTACAGTAGCTCTCACATATGTTATGTTATATGTTTTCTCTTGAACTACAGCAATTCTAGGTTGTCTGTAGTAAAATCTCGTGTTACTGAATAGCAGCCTTTCAATTATTCACTAATTTATGATTCCATTACAGTATTTTTTCTCTTTTTTGTTCACGAATTCGACCAAAGTTGACCAAGCGTTTCACGGTGTCTACCCGGTAGTTCGGAAACCACCTAAAACTTGTAGGTCCACCGTGTTCTTCGTAAAGTGGCTCAAACGGCGAGATGGAACCGTAAGGGTCTCCTCACTAATAAAAGCCATACGCTTATTATTATATGAGAAAAAGACCAGAGAACTGATCACGCAAAGCTCACTTAGAAGATGTGCATTTCCTTCTCTGCCAGGCAGCCTTCAATTTTTCTCTCATTATGGCTCTCCGTTCTTCTGTCCACTTGGCTCCCGTCTTCTTCTTATGGTTTCTCTCTGACTCTACTTCCCACTTGCTGATTTTTGTATTGTAGCTGGTTCGGTCTGTGACATCAGCCACTCCAATGCCCAATTTTTCCAGGTCTTGGCGGATTTCCAATGTCCATCTATTTGTTTTGATATCTTCTGTTGCATCTAGTAGGATTCTAGTGAGTCTGGTTTCTGGAAAGCGTTTTATGTGTCCGTAAAATTTCAGGCGTCGTTTTCTGATATCAGCTGCAAGGTTTGAGAGCTCCTCAGTCCTTGTGCGTGATTGCAGTCGGTATCCTTCATCAGTCAGCTTTGGGCCAAGAATTTTTCTATTATTATTATTACAATGTAATTTTCCTAGTTATTCTCGCATTTTTTTTTTACACTTAACAATCGGCCAACGTAAAGTATTTTTATTTCCTACCTATCTTTTTATTTTTAACTTCTCACACATGATTTCATGTTTCGTCTTGAATTACAAAAGTTGTATACATTTGACAGTGAAATCTCTATTTCTATGAAAAGCAGACTTCAATTGTTCACTAATTTATTGTTCTATTATAGCATTTTTATGATTTTTCCAGTCAACGACACACTTGATGATATTCTAGATGAGGATGGCCTTGAAGAGGAGAGTGATCACGTTGTCCAACAGGTTTTGGATGAAATTGGGATTGAAATTTCCGGAAAGGTATTTAAATCTGTGGTGTTTGCTAATTACCCCCTCCCTCTCCCTTTATCACTCCATTCATCGCCGTAGCTAATAGATTATGTTGTTGATACAATGTGTTTTACAATACACTTTCGTCTCTTAGTGTAGATTCCATTAGATTCACCTGAAAGTATGATATAGAATGGGAAATATTATAGTCTTATGTATGGGAAATATTATGTTCTTGAATATTTATGAATGTATCAGTAGATTTTTGAATAATGTTGTGGAACTCCATAATAGAAATGATAAAAACGGTTAATATTTGTCGGTTAATTACTTTGATGCTTCCTTACGCAGGGTTTTTGTTCATAATTTTTTTCGAAGTTTATTGTATTGTATTGTTGTTGAAACATGGGTACCTCAATAGTCTAGAATCTTAAGTTAATTTCTTATTATTTAAATTGATGTATTTTTGTTTGATTGGGAAAATAAATCTTATTCTTATTAGGGCTTTGAAATTATATGTATTGTTGTAAGGAAAAAAGTTTTCTTCAATTATTTTATGAAATATGCGGGTTCAAAGTCGAAATCTTTCGATTTTGGGGGCAATTGATCTAACCTACAAATGATTTTAAACTTTTGATAACTTTTCTGTAGCTAAAAGACACCTCGCGGAATAAAATAACATATTTTTACTCCAATCAAGCAATTCGTTTTTTCAAAATACATTTTTTTAAATCTAAAAAATTACAATTTTTCAAAAAAAATATTTTGAAAAATCTATTTGTTAGATTGAAATAAAAAGTATGTCATTCTATTCCTCAAGAAGTCTTTTAGTTATTACTTCATAAAATAATTGAAGTAAAAATCTTTCCTCACAGCAATAGATAATGTTTCAAAGCCCTAAAAATAATCAATACAAAAAACTTCGAAAAAAATTATGACCAAAAACCCTGCGCACAGCCCAACTCAAGGAATACTTGGAAAGTCTTGTGAGGGAATGCTATGCAAGTGTTCCTTGAGGGTTGAGGTAAATTTTGAATACGGATCTAAGTAGTTGTAGAATTTTATTACCAATACTTCTTGTTTATTTTTAATGCTTCTCAAAAATAAGCAGTTGATTTTTCCCAATTATTACCATAATCTGATAGTACTAGAAATAATAATATAGTAATTATTATGGAATCGTAGAATTTATATATTCCAACGTGTAACTTATATAAATCAACCAAAACAACAAAACTCAATCTCATGAAACATTGTACTCAAGTTAATAAAATAGCGCTTGTATAAATTTTAATTCAATTTAAGAATAAACAATTATTTATAAATTATTTGTTTGTGAAACAATAAATGAATCTATGTAGACGGCAGGAGACTAGAAAAGTTATACCGTGTATTTTAGCAAAATCAAATCATTTTTGAATACTAAGCCGGGTTTTATAGTTATTTTCAAATAAGATACAATACTTTAAAATGCAGCTAAATAATGCATAAAGTACATATTTAATTAGCTGTTGGGTATAATGTTATTTTTACTTCATTGTTATTGTGTCCATAAATGAATAGATCTATTTTCATTGGATGCCTCATGGTCAAAACTGTGGGAAACCAATACTGTTTTATTGGACTCATATTTGATTTTTTTTTATTTATACAAATAATAATTCGACAGTTACTAGTATAAAATACAATATATAGGCATCGCCAAGTATTATTACATAAAAAATTATCAGTTACTTATTACATAAACGGTTTATCTATAGATTATACAAACATGAAATTATGACTGAAAATGATATTAATATGGTGTACAAAAAACTTGGTGATACATTCGCGTGAAAAGGCGAAGTAAGGGACGATGTTCCTCTCTTACACTTAACCTATTCATGAGAGGTGAATAATGTATTGAAGAAATAATTCACTCGCAATAAATTATTTTGAGACCTTCATGATTTTTTCAATATTTCCAGGTCAACGAAGCTCCCTCTGCTATCAAAGACAGGATTGGAGTGCCTTCTAAGTCACGGGTTCCCACTGATGACGAAATTGAAGCCCAGCTAGCAAAATTAGGAGCATTGTAGATCTAAACGAATTTTAAATTCATCTTTTTAAATGTTGTGTAATATATGCTATTGCCTTGCAAGTATTATTTAATCATTGATATATTTTTATGTATGCTTTAATGTTATATAAATAAAGAATAATTATGGAATATTATGCTATTTATATGATTAAATGTGTTTTTCTAGCAAAATTGAGTGTTATTTATAAAATTAGCAATTTTGAGAGTGATACAGGTTCATAGATTTAAAAGCTCAATTTTTTCAAGGTGATAGTATTTTCAATTTCAATCTTTATTTTTGTTAACTTGTTTTTTGTTTTTTTGTTGTAAATTTAACGACTTGCAGTCAGTTTTATATTGTGAATATAGGTATAATAAATGAAATCGCATTCGACCGAACGTTTTCGAACTGCCGAATGTGAGTACATTTATTATATATTCACAATATAAAACAGAATGCAAGTCGTTAAATTTACAACAAAAAGTTTTTTTGACAACGCAGATCGTTATGGAACAAGAAATCCAAGAACTTTATTTTTGAATCCAATGTATTTCAAATTTCTTTGCATTCAATGATTGCATTTAGATTTACCCGTACAACGGAAATGAATGCATGTATATCGCAACCATCAAATATATATTTTTTTGCGGATGATGCCCTCATGAGTCTGGAGACTTTTGCATGGGTAATGAGGTGAATGGGTGAATGATGAGAAACATCCATGGCTGAATGAGATTTGAACCCAAGGCTGCAGGAAACGAAGCCAGTCAGAGCCTTATCTTATCACAGACAAGCGCTCCAACCAACTGCACTACTTTTATATATAAATATGTATACCTACCTTTGATTTTTATAATTTATGATTGGCATGGGAAAGAAACTACAAAGCTTACATTAATATACCATAGAAAGATGCAAAGCAACTATCGTAGACTGGCTTTAAGGAATGTTTTAAGGATTAGTGTTAGTCCCGTGTTTATGAACCTACCTTAAGGCTTCCTTAGCTCAAGGGAGACTTGATAAGAATTGAAAAAAGGCTTTTCAAGTTTCCCCTGAGTCAAGGAAACCTTGAGTTCTAAGTGTAAAATCATTCATTGATATATTGTTATGCATATTGTAAATCTATTATAAATATAGGATTATAATATACATTGGTATTTGCATGACCATTTTTATTTTTTAGATCATCTCTTGATCAGTACGGTCACTATAATAGTCCACTTGCAGCCTTTTCAAGTGATTACAATAAATTTAAATTATCTACTTAATCCAAAGTCTTAATTGGCAAGAGATCTCAAGAAGCTGTTTCTACATATCAGCACTGCTATTTCTGAATTCCTTCTTAGTTCTTCTCTTTAGTTTTGCTGTCTTCTCTGTTCCTCCTTTCACTAATTCATTATCATTCTTCTCCACACATTACTCATCTTTTCATATATCTTTCTGTCAAATCGTTTGCATTATCACTACAAAATTGTATCATGTTGAACTCCCGCTCATATATAAGGTAGACTTGCTGTCTCACCTTCTTTGAGTGTGTATATTCGTATCATTTTTTTCTTGGTTGGTTTCACTTTCATTTCTTTTTTTCATCAATGGCAATACTTCGTAAATCTATATTTCTAATTTTGTGTTTTTATTTTTCAAGTTATATATTATTTATGATTTTTTGCATAAGTTATTCATTTCTTGGTAATTATTCATGTGACGAACTCTTAAAAATTGGACAATGAATTGAAATGTTAAGTGTTTTTTATCATGTCATTTTCGAGGAATAAAACATTTATTTATTATATTGGAGAAGTGATACCTGTGAGCCGCAGCAGGTATCTCTTCAATCAGATTGGATAAGCAACGCTCTCCTGGACCCTCTGTGAAGGTTACCGAATGGATTGGCCAGCAAAAAAGACTTTTCTTTGCTGTAAAATCACTTCCCGGTGGTTCGGAACCCACCTAAAATTTTAGGTCCTCCATGTTTTCAATAATATGGCTCAAGCGGCGAGGTGAAACTACCCGTAAGGGCCTCCCCACCAATAAAAACCATACGCATTTACTTTTTATCACTGATCACTGATATGACATGAATAATAATTACAGATTAATTCAATACAGTATTAATACTCTCTTTGTAGTGGCGAAGGTGATGTTATGGAGGATATCCATAATGAATAATAAGACGAAGTTGTCACAATCACATTTATTGAAAATAGTGAGTTACTAGTTTCGGTTGTTACATCAGTATCAATCTCAAAGAAACCAAATTTGCTTGATATTGATAATGGTGTAACAACCGAAACTAGTATCTCACTATTTTCAATAAATGTGGTTGTGACAACTTCGTTTTATTATTCATTACAGTGTTAATATTTATATCTTATTAGACACATAATAAAATAGCTTATTAGACACAGAATCCCTCCATCCCCACGCAAAAATAAAAAAATGTTAAACAGCTCAAATAATTATTTAAGGAGTGAGCAAATGAAGGAGCTGTTTAACATTTTTTTATTTTTGCGTGGGGATGGAGGGATTCTGTGTCTAATAAGCTATTATAATTAACATTGAGATTGAAAATAAAATTTGGAATGTTATAGCCGTAGCTGGTAACTGTTCAGTCAGACAGAGATAAGCTATGAACTCCTGGGCCTTCTTACTAAGGATGATCGATTGGATTGGCCAGCAAAAAAGACTCTTCTCTGCTTTAAAATCACTTACCGGTGGTTCGGAAACCACCTAAAACTCGGTCCAACTCATCAATCACCATCACGAACAAGTTGCATCCCTCGTGGGCTTCATCGTCCCCTTAGAAAAAAATTATCAGAACACGATAAACAAGATATTGTTTTGATAGCGCTACTCAAATGCTCGATCATCAGTGAAAAGGCTTCTCGATGACTTTAAATCGCGGAACTTGTATCCGAAATAATTACATAGCCAAAAAAAATTATCCGGATTGAACGCGCTTTTTAAAACTTGCTGCGAAGAAAAAGTCGGATAATAAGAGAGGGAGTCTAGCGAATGAGTGGGATAGCAAGTGACCAAGAATGTATAGAATTCTTCAAGTTTATTTCATTACTGATAAATACTAGTGTTATGCCTAATTCTGAGCTGGTTTCAAGAAGTAAATCTCATGTCTAATGATAGGTGAGGATAGCACCGACCAAACCGGTATTTGGATCGATCTGTGTCAAGTTCTGAACGAGCGACTATCGACTTCTGGTCGTATTACTCCAGTCTAATTCCCTACTAAATGATGAGAAAGATCGGCTAACTGAACTTGTAGTTCTTGCCAATTTTAGAAATGGAAGGGCTTGTCCGAAAAGTTTTTTCTTGTCTACCCGTATAAATTACAATAACTTCTGTTTGTGATGTTTCTATGACGAAATACTTGAAGAACAACCCAATATCAAAACTGACACTGTATTCCTTTTTAAATTATGGTTTTTACTCACTTAAAATAAAAAACATTTTTAAAAAAGATATTCATTGTCATTTTTGGTATTAAACTTCTTCTGTTTGTTGAGATATTTTCTCATGGTAATGAATTTATTCTCTTGGATTTCTTGTTCCATAACGATCTGCATTGTTAATATCAACTTTTTATTGAAAATTTAACGACTTGCAGTCAATTTTAATTGTGAATATATTTGTGATTATATTTGTACTCACTTTTTGCCAAACGTTTTCGAGTCATCAGTCATGGAGACTAATCTTCAAGTAAGCCTCCAGAATTTATTCTGGTATTTGAGCAGATTCTAAGATAATCCTTCTCTTTTAGGAGCTCATCTCTGCTGGAAATTTGTTCTTGTCTACCGGTAGGCTATAATATGTGGTAATATCTTCTCTTTATTGGGATATTTTCTCAATAACTATGGATTTATTCTGGTATTTGATCGAATTCTGAGATAATATCTGTTTGAAGCTCACCTCTGCTGACCGGAAACATTATGTCTCTGGTAGAATTGGCCAAACCAGCATGAAGGCCTACTTAATAAGTGGAAGACTTTCAATTATTCTGGATTATAAAGGTCATTAGATATTTTGAATTGAAAAAAAATTGAATATTTCAATTTAATTATTCATAGGTATAAACTTGCTGTGCAGAACTGACCAAGGTTGAGTCTGCAACCAAGCGCCGAAGAAGAACCAAAAATAGTTCGAAAGGCGTCCGCCGCGACTCAAAAAGGTCAGTTCTGCACAGAAAGTTTATACCTATGAATAGTTCTACTGCAGTTCACGAATAATGGATAATCACAAAAATAATTTTGAATTTAATGGTCAATTAAGCATGCACATGAATAAATAAACGATTTAACCCTGCAAAATAACATAAACATTTTCTTACAATATTCATATTTTAAACAAAAGTTCATGAAGTCAAATACCAGTGACTTTTGAACTTTGCAAAATAATTAAACAGTTTTAAAAAGTGATTCAACAGCTTTAAAATATACAACATGATCCATTGTAAATAAATAAATACTGTACTATAATAAGTGATACTGAAATGAAAGTGACGCAGAAGAAATTATTCTGTCAAACTTACAATAGTTTTGCATTGAGTATTTTCAGTGCTGAAGTATCTTATGTCTACTGAAAAGGTAAAAAAGAGAATCTTCTTGAAAATGTCTTTCGAAATATTAACAGAACATGTAATCAACTACCAAAATATTTAATGGTTTAATCATGAGAAATCTTAAAACAATCTAATATCAAAACTGACACTGTACTTCTATTTAAATTATGATTTTTACTCACTTATACTGGAATGATGCATTTCGCTTCTGAAGAGAAGCTTCATCAGCCTGTCAGTTTTGATCTTCGATTATTCATCAAGTATTTCGTCATGGAAAACACCACAAATGTTGAAAGCTAACTTTGTTTTTGCTCTCCTGTAAAATTGTTATTTTCAACTTGGGATAGTTCTGCTCTAGCCTAGCGACAAACCTCCAAAACAGAATGACAGCTACGTGTTGAACCTTGCACTTCGCTGCGATAGAGCCTGTTGCTGGTATCATTATTCTTTTTCTTTAGCCAGTTGCTGCTGATAACAGGTGAGGGTAGTCTGTCAAAATCGAGCCACGTGATTGGTCGAGACCGGCGCAAGCGCAGAAACGCGCGAAACTTGTCCATTGGCTGGTGCGAATTTTAGTCGTGTTCCGTTTGCGATGGAAGCGTGTGACACGGGTCTCCGTGACTGTTTCCAGACAGTTCGTGATCGTGGTTACAAGTAGTTGTTATCAGCGACTTTTCCGGTCACTAAAGAGTCATTAGTGACCATATTATAGTGAAATAATAAAAAGAAATCATACTGAAATCCACAAAGAGTGAATTTTTGTTCTGGTTGATCATTTTCAATCGGAAAATTGTCGTTGAAATAACCGTTAACGATTTACAGTGTTGTTATCAGTGACTTTTCCGGTCACTAAAAAGTCATTGGTGACCATATTATAGTGAAATAATAGAGAGAAATCAAGAGATATAGAGAATTGAATAGTGGATCATACTGAAATCCACAAAGAGTGAATTTTTGTTATGGTAGATCATTTTCAATCGGAAACTCGTTGTTGAAATAATCGTTAACGATTTGCAGTTGTTATCAGTGACTTTTCCGGTCACTGAAACATCATTAGTGACAATAATAGTGATGCTGAAATCAATAGAGTCTTTTCCATAGGTATTTTCTTTTCTGTTTTGGTAGGGCGTCTTCAACAGAAATAATCCTAACTTTTTATGGTAAATTCAGCAACTTACAGTCATTTTTAATTGAGAACAAATAAATAATTTACTCAAGTACACTAAAACGTTTTCGAATCATAATGATTCATTCACAACTGCATCCGTGATCGTCAATGTCGGTTTTGGTTAGAAGAATTATTGTGGCTTTGTAGAATGTGATCGAAAAGTTTTTGTGATTTAAAATTCAATTATTGTTCATTGAGGATGTTTTATTTATTGTGTGTGGTGTGTTTGTTTATTTCAAATTTATTGTTCCAAGGTTTACGTTCTTTAGGTTTTATTTATGTAGAATTGTTCAGTTCAGTTAAGTTTTTCATTTTCAACACTTTTTGACGCACGGGAAAATTGTACCACTTGAACATTTCTTCCATCTCCTGTTGTGACCTTGTAATGGAAGTTTTCATTTCATTTTTCCTCCTTTTTATTAAACATTGACTACAATAGCAATAAATAAATTATACCATTTAAAAATCAGTATTATAATAAGTAAACCAATATAATTTATAACTCGTAAACTATAAAAAATACAAACTTCTATATAATTACTACTAAAATAAATTATTACTATTTAACAATAAATCCTAATAAAGAAACTCATATTAAAAATGTAAGTCACTGGTGATATTAAAAAATTCTAGAATCCATAGTTTGATTGTTTGCTAAATTGACTGGTAAATATTGTTGTAGCCGTTGTAATATCTATTGTGAATTGTGAGGATCAGTGACGTGTTGGTGTTCTAACATCTAACCCCACAATAGTGTTCATAGTTTTTGCGGTAGAACTTATCCTCAAGTCTTGTCTACATATTGGATAGCCGAATTATGGAGTGATCAGTTACTTGTGACATAAAATCGGTGAGTAGCCTAATTTTCATTTAACAATTTGGGATTGATTTGGCTTTATTGGACTTATAATTATTATTCTTATAGTACTGTAAACATATCATCTGAATGTATTTTACAAAAGAAAAATTAAGCAAATTCAAATAAAGTACTATAACTAAGTTAAAGGCCATAAGGATTAAGTCTATCATTGACTGTGATAGGCGAACTCTACTCTATACTCTGTACCTTCACAGTAGTAGTAGGCCTATAACAGGCATATACCTCAAAGTCTTAAAAAGATAACCTCTACAACAATTATAAAGAAATATACGAATCTCTCCTACAAGAGGGTGGTAGAGTATGTTACCGCCCCTCCAGGGAAAAATAGCCCTCCTGAAACCGCATTTTTAGCGCTTCTGGGCAAAAATCCTTCCATTTTAACTCAAATTTGGAGTCAAAGTGAATATCATCAATTGATTGAGTCATCACCAATGGTCCGGATCCGGGGAGTAGTTATAAAATTACTGTATATGTCATGTCAAGAATAAGTAAGCTAAAGCCGCGTCTCCACCAACCAAACATGCTCGGCAAACAGTGTTCGCTGGAATTATCTGATGTCGCCGAACATTGTTTGGTGTTGATTTGGTGTGGACGCCTTCCCGAACATTATGATAATGACGGGAATCTGTTGTAGGTTGTCACTGTTCGCTCACAGACTGAGCATTTCAATTGATATGAACTCAAGAACATGTATGGTGTCCCATATGTTTAATGTTTGTCCGTTTTTTGTTTTGCCAACAATGTTCGGCAGACATGTTTGGTTGGTGGAGACGCGGCTTTAGATTCATGCCCTTATCAGCAGCGCTGCTCAGTCGCTACTTTTAGTAGCGAATCGCTACACCCTACACCTCTGCCAAGTAATCAAATTTGGTTACCCGTAGCAGCTTTCTCCAAGTATCAGAAAATCCGTATCTAGGAAAATCTCTCCTATTTGCAATGTACCTGTGATGATGAGTAAGAACCTATCAAAAAAACTAAGACTAAAACCACAGACTAGGCATTAAAAAACTTGAAATTTAACATCTAAAATTAAAAACTATCGCTCAACAGTATGGTAGTCTACACGGAGTTACTGACAGAGTGGCCAAAATTTGCAGGAGTCTGTTTACAGAGTGGTACACTTTGGTGTATTAAGTGCTTACTGCACTGAGTTTTTATATATTTAAAATTGTGCATGCTGAATACTTCTGTAATTTGGTTCAAAAGTTTTTAAATAGATTGTAGATTGATATAAAACAAGTTCTGTAGCCCTAACGTTGCCTAATAAAACGTCCTGGGGGCGGCGACGCTATAGTTCGACATACTAAGTAAGTTACATACGACGGTAAGCTCGGCATACCCCCCCCCCCCCCCACCATCCGGCATTGCACCTCTGAACTTCAACGGAAAACCTCTAATCCTACTTAAAGTGCAGGTGATGAGGTGATGATTTTAATCGGCTTGCACTTGCGCTGTCTCTTAAGATTAAATATGCATCTGTAGCTGACACCTCCTTAGTAAGTCAATTCATGAATATTATCTATTAACTTTGGAACGATCGTATGGATTAATGAAAAATTGTTCAGAATCTATTTATTCAAGTCATTTAAAGGGCTAATTGAAATTAGAATCAATTTGGATACAAATTTTAATTTGACATTTAATTGTGATTTGATTTTAAAATCACTTGATATTTACACCAATAGCTGACACCCCTATTTTTTTCACCTCCAGTAGCTGACATCCGTGTCAGGTAAGGAATGAGCTAATTTGATTCCATATATCAAATGGTAATCATACACTGGTTTATACACTGTATAAACTGGAGATATCTCTATATATAAAAATGAATGTCTGTCTGTATGTATGTATGTATGTATGTGTGTTCCCTATAGACTCCAAAACTACTTGACAGATCGGCATGAAACTTTGGGAATATGTTGTGTGAATATTGGGGATGGTTTCTGACCATAAATTTCAATAGGGGAGCTAATAATTATTATTAACTAAACCATTTTATAGACCTAACCTACTGAACTTGCCAGCCAAACAGCTTAAAGGAACAGCTGATATAAGTCAACAGTTTTTAATCATATGGCAGGCCCCTTAGTGGCGTTATATACGCTGTCTTTGAACAGCAAAAGACTTTGCACTTTGCATGTAGGCTACCGTGCAGTTGGAGCCTTGCAATATGTAGGAAACATACGACTGGGTATGATGAAATGTATGCCAGGTTGATGACATCTGTTAACCAATGCAGCTAGAAATTTGAAATGCAGCCTCAGCGGGAGGTGGCGAATAGTAAAATAAAAAACCTAGCTTATACCCTTATAGTCATAGGAGGTTTAAATTTGAAATGTTTCTTCATTCAGAGGTGGTGATTAAGAAAACAACGAAGCCTCTATGATCAGCTGGAAGAGCCCTAGAACTAACTTCTTTCCTAATTTTAAATGTAACCTCAGCGGGAGGTGGCGAATAATAAAATCAAGGAGAATTTTTATGAGAATGCAGCAACGCGCGTTGGGCCAGCTAGTCACCAATAATTTCAAACAAAATTTCAGACATTGTCCCCAGTGGCTGACATACCATGTCAGCTACTTATTTTGTATGTGTTGAAAAATAAGTTGACATCCCCCAATTAACATAAAATAAGAAAATCATCCCCTAATAAGTGAACACGGGGTATAATCAACATATATTCCAGCTCTAGCATTCTAAGCATTGATTAATTTCAAATAATGAATATTTTGGTAGTATTTGGAGATTTTAAAACACTCTTACTTCGATATTTCCTAAAGCATTCCACCTAGAAATAAAGGATTCTTGTAGACTGCCTGACAGCTTATCCTCAAAGTATTTTTCCCCGTCAAAAAGGTATGATCAGCACATGATTCAATGGTACCAGTTGCACAAAATACCAGAGTTTAGTTCTCAATGGTTAGAATTTCAAAACTACCTACTATGGCCTTAATAATAAGAAAAAATATGAAGATGTCAGCTTATAGGGGGGGGGGGGGGGGCTGTTAGCTTTTGGTTCCTTTACCCTACATGAATATTGTATAATATAATTATATTATACCTATCTGAGATTTTTTTGAAGAGAGTAATAAGAGTAGTTGACTGGGGGGGGGGGGGGGTAGAGTTGATAGAAGTCAACTCTAGTTATGCCACTGATTTTGTTTATCCTTTCTACCTCTCAAAATTCTTCCTCAAACTTCCACGTTTCTTAAATCACCGCAAAATCTATGTTGTGGGCTATTGGCTATATGTTGTGGGTTTGTAGGCTATACAAACAACAATGAATTGATTGCAGTTGTAACATGATGCAAGCTGATTAGATCGTATTTCAAGTGGTGTAATTTTCATAATTTTCTGATAATGTTTTCAAGATGCGATCTCAGCCTCGGTTATAAGCCTACAAGTAGTCAACTTGCTACTTTGATGGATCATAGACAAAATGTAAACACCTCTTTAGTATTGATCGTACCACAACTTGGTAAAGCTTACTCTTCAGCCCTCTCTCTCACTCGTCACTCTCTCTTGCTTTTCCACACATTCTCTCTCACTCTCACTCTCTTTCAACTTAATTAGATGAACTGTATTAATCACTTTCATTAATACCTATTGATATGTGAAAAAGTAGGACATGTTGAGCAGGTTAGTGTAAGAATGGCCTCAATGGCCAAGACTTCGCCTTTTCGTGTAATTCATCTCTCAGATCCAAGCTCTCATCCTTTTTTACCAATCAAATCAATAATTTCTGCTGTACAGTACCTTAAAATATATATCTGTTGTATTTATAATCTTTTCTATTTAAACTATTCAACCAGTATGTTAACTTTTCCAAGTAAGTAGTAAATTCGTATGGCTTTTCGTGGTGGGGAGACCCTTACGGGGTCCGGTCCCACTAGGCGTCAAATCTGCAAGAAAGTAGAAACCAATCTGTCAAAACAAAACTTTTCCAAAATCACTGTACATCACTTCAACTTACTTCACTTACGGGATCTGAGTGTTGCCAATCTTAATAATACTGTTATCATTATGTCCATTGCAAATTTGCACAAATAAAGTCATCTGAATCTTAATCCTAAATCATTCGTTGTAAGTGGCGGGCCGCTTAGCGCAGTTGGTTGGGGCGTCGACACTTCAACTTGCTGTCGTTTCAGCGGTCGTAGGTTCGAATCCCGCTCCTCCGTCTGGCATCTATGTGTTATAATTCACTTTATTACCCACGCACAAGTCTCGGACTTGTCAGCAATAAAAAAAGTGCTTGTTGAGTTTGGAACGCTCTTCCAAATTCCATTAGAAGCATTGGAAGTCGAGCAGGCTTTACCTCGTCATTGAGAAGGTATCTTTCGGAGGGAATGACAGCATCTTTTCGACCATAGAGCAACTGCATGACATCACCTTTGATTTTGTAAATAATAACCCATCTGTATTAAATTGGTTCAAATTTAAACTAAAAAATTCCTCTCTGGAAATGAAAGTAACTGTGAAATAGAAGCATTTTTAAATATATTTTTAATGAGTTAGTTTGAAGTGACTGACAATTGAATAAACTGACAAATATACATAAACAGAATTTATTAATTTCGAATTCCTTTAATTGCTATTACTTTATACTGAAGACTTCCGCAATGGCGGATATTGACAACAGCATTGAAAAGCTGATGGGAATCGATGAATGCTACTGTACAAAAATATCAGTCACCACCGGGAATCGAACCACGGACCTCTCAATTGCCGGTTGAGCACCTTAACCACTAGACCATGGAGACCTTTCTGCACAGGAGCATTCATTTTCAACTTGGCCATATTCGACAGAATAAATTCTGTTTATGTATATTTGTCAGTTTAATCAATTGTCAGTCACTTCAAACTAACTTGTGAGATACGAGCCGATATGGCCAAGTTGAAAATGAATGCTCCTGTGCAGAAAGGTCTCCATGGTCTAGTGGTTAAGGCGCTCAACCGGCAATTGAGAGGTCCGTGGTTCGATTCCCGGTGGTGACTGATATTTTTGTACAGTAGCATTCATCGATTCCCATCAGCTTTTCAATGCTGTTGTCAATATCCGCCATTGCGGAAGTCTTCAGTATAGAGTAATAGCAATTAAAGGAATTCGAAATTAATAAATTCTGTTTATATTTTAATACCTATTCAATGGTTTCCATTACCTCTTTTTATATTGATTTCGCATTTTTCCATAATTGAATCTTACATATTCCTCTCTCTCTCTCGCTCACTCACTCTCTCTCACACACACACACTCTCTCACATTATATTTCTCACTCTTTTAAATCGATATTGTTCTTCATTATTTAGCTTTGTTTCTCTGCTCTCATATTTCAAAAATTGTATTTAGTTTTATTAACCGACTTCCAGACCGAAGGAGGTTCTAAATTCGCTATTACAATTTTCCTTAATAAAATATTCTACGTTCGAGAGTTGCATAATTTTATTTAGTTGATTAACTTTTCTTATATGTAGATTTTTAGTTACTTTATATGTTATATTGATCATATTGCGGCGTCAAATTTTCCATAAACTTCTAAAATATAATAGAAGTTCTTATTAACTCCATAAAATATTTGGCACCGACTTCAAAAGATTACTTGTATTAAATTTAAAATTTTTTTAGTTTAAAGTAAATACTTTTCTCAACTTTTTAGCACGTGAGGATTCAATTTTTGAGTATCATTTCAGTGAAGTCGGTGTATTTTTTGTTTTAAAATTTTTCATTTCAAAATCGTAAACTTTTTGTTTCTGTAAAATTTATTGTAAACTGTAAAGTGCAAACTTTATTATATTCTGTACTGTTTTTTTTTTCATAAATTTGTTTTGACTCCTTCTCTAAACACGGACTTGTTCCATATTAGAGGAGTAGTTTTTAGCTCTTTTTTTCTGAAAATAAATATATTGGATTGAATGAATTGATGAACATAAACTCGAAAAAATAGAAACTTCCGCATCGGAACAGTTAGAAATGAGAATTCCAAAGTAGTCCACATTTATAGCTGAGACTTTCCTCAATCGAATAACAACCCACTACGATAAGCTTATTGAAAATACTTGGACTGCTTGTACTTAATGAAGAACTTTAAGATATTGGAAATGAGAAGGAGCATTGTTTTTCATTTTCAAATAACAGATGAATTCATCAAGAATCCAATTGTAAGCTTTCTTTCCTAACTTTTTTTTCTTATCAAAGTTTGAGGTGACCTACATTTTATGATCTTGAAATCCGATCCATTCTCGATATATATATTATATATTGGGACTACATCAGTTCCAAGGCTTTTCCATTACTGACTCATTTCATTCTGAATTCAGACACCAAATTTGTATCCACACCTTTTAAGGCTGGATACGGTAAGTTATACGGTAAGTTTTAATAAAAAGTAGAAAAAAAAGGCAGAAGAAAATCGATCGTTTTGTTGCTATTCCTTAATCTAGTAGTGACAACTTAGTTTTAGAATAGCAACAAAAATAGATAATTTGTCATCAAAATGATTCATATGAGAATAAATAAAAGTATCTTAGAGGAAAAATATTAATTTGGAGACAGAAAAGTATCAGTTATATTTATATAAGTTACATAAGAATCATGACATTTGAAGGAAATTCTTGTCAAGAAATGATTTATTTGAATAACCCAAACCGCTGTAGTCGGTAGCACCGCAGATATTATATTATTTTTCATCCATTCAGGGGATATGAGCGTTCAAAATTTACAATATTTACCTTTGAAACTCAATAAATTATTCACCCACTCGTGGTGAGAGAGGGCCATGAATGGGTGTGGACACTCCCCTGGCCAAGCTCTATTATTATCCAAATATGAAAACAATTTTAATTTTTGCATAAATAAACGCACGATCCATCATGGTTTTTTGCGGAAATCTTCAAATTTTAGAATTCTATATACTGTGGTGGTTTATCTCACACTCTCATTCTATCTCTTCAATCTTTCTTTCGTATCACCCTCTCACTTCCTCATCCTGGTTCTCTCTCTCTTCCTCCTTTCATCCCTTCTTACTCTCTCTTTTTTCTCTCTCTATTTTTATTAATATTATCTCTCTTTCTATCTGTCTTTCTTTCTCTCTCTCTCTCTCTCTCTCTCTGTCTTTCTCTCGTTCTTTTTCTCTCTTTCTGTCTTTCTCTTGATCTTTTCTCTCTCCCTCTGTCTTTCTCTCGATCTTTTTTCTTTCTCACACTCTCTCTGTCTTCCTCTCGATCTTTTTTTTCTCTCTCTCCCTCTCCCTCTCCCTTTACCATTCTTCCACTCCCACTAGTAATGCCAACAAATGCTACGATTCAATTCAATTTCACATAGCATCAGAAAAGCAACAAGATTTCGTTAAAAAAAACTTGGCACTGTTATATTGCAATCATATATGCATATAAACACACTACACACCATCCCAGATATATGAGACGCTGGGTATAATATATAAATTAATATACTCTGTATTTATCTCAAGCAGCCCCAGGCACGCACAAGCTCAAGCTGAAACAAGAACAAAAATAAGAAAATAAATGTAAACTACGTGACAGTTGTAATTTGGCAAATTGTTTCTTGCGTAGAAAGTTGATCCCGGCTTTAGTATCTGTCGAACATTTTTTTTTTTTAAGAAATAAAACATGTTTCTCGAGGGCGACCGCTTCTCAACACTTTCGATAAATTATTGTGTTTAATCACACTAAATGCATTGTGGGCCACACACATCATGAACACCTTTACTGAGTTATTATATCACCTCCAATGAATAATTAGTGTTCCTGCATCGAATGTTTTCCGTATCCATATGATAACTTCTAATAGCATACACACTCACCTGTGTAGCCAGACTCTGTGTAAAGGTGGGAGTGGACTATTTTAAGATAGATAGATAAATGTTTTTGTTTTTCGAACTTTACAAAATTAATGCTGTGGGAGGAGTTGAGGGAAGCAGGCATTCAAGCACCCTCTACCACTCAACCCACAGTAAAATAAAATAAAACGACTTTATTCACAAAACAACCAATAAAAGTTTAATTAAAAATTATTGTAAAACTAACTCAAAAGAAAACAGAACCCGTTTTAACCAAACAGCTTCAGATTTTTTTCCAGTGAGCTTAGAATTCTGATATAACTTTGTTAGCTCAGTGAGCCAGAAGCCCCCCCCCCCCCCCCACCCACAGGGATTAATTTCGAAGTACCGGAGCTGTGACTTGGAATACCCCCCAGCAAAACGGGGGATCCGGGGAAAATGTTTGAAAATTACAATTGAATTGGTGCATTTTAAACACACTTTAGCATGGTTAGTGATGCACATATAATATTACATAATATACAAAAACAAGCTAGTTCAGATCTAGCTTAAAATAAATGATGTTAATAAACGCTCCGGCGTCCTAAAAGGTACCGGAGCTCCGCTCCAAATTAAGCCCTGCCTCCCCCTACCCCAGCATTAAAACGCCAGTGATCAAGAAAACTTAATTTTCTGAATAATTCAAGAGAATCGAATATCCTAGATATGAATACGTCGAATATTCACTTTGTGCAAAATGCTTGGCGATTTTAACTGTCACATCAACTATTCTCGTTCATTAAATAATAGGCTAAATTCTCGTTTTGAAGCTCAGTTCGCACAGAAATTTTGCCGATTGGCATTTCAGTTATCGATTCTACAAGCTGTTATGTGTCCATAAAATTACGTAGGTGTATTTCGGATTCTTGAGTTTGTAATTTTCGTTTCAACATTCATATGATGTTGATTCTATTTTCTCTTTGTTCGTGCCACTGTTTCTCTATTTGCCCGAAATTTGTTCCCCAAAGTCAGCAGTTTGGAATTTCGCCCTCAAACTTGAACACACACGGAATGTTTACTCAATGTTCGTGTGCGCCTCACCCTAACTTCGCCGCTCAATCAGAAAATGTCGACTGCTCAAAAAAGAGAGACAACCAGCTTTCATCGACTGTAAATCTGGCGATGGTATGCAAATATCGATTCCTGTTGTTCTATTTGACAATAAACAAACGGAATTCCCGCTCAGATAGCTGGTTGCATTTCTTTATATACTGCATGAAAATATTCCAGGAAGTTCTGGCAAATGATAACTTAATCTGGAACATTTGGGCGAATTCTCGAAACCCCTAGAAATACACTCAGCATTGCAACCCATAAAATTTCTGTTGCATTTATGTAGTTGGAATCAAAATAGAAAAAATTAGCAATTAGAAAAATTAATTATTATTATTAATTATTAGACAAATTAATTAACAATTAGACAAATTGAGAGAAACAATTTATAAAGAAATGGGTTTTTCGCCTATCGCTTCCTCTAATCTTGGGTAATAACATACCAAATGAATTGGTAGGAGCTCGATGAGGAAGGAGGGTTAAAAGGTACAATTTTTCAGTTTTTTGCTTATAAATCCGATTGTTTCTAATATGCTATAGACTACAGCTATGGAATATTATTTACAAAGTTAATGGATATTTTTGAGATTGAATATTCCTAGATTTTTTGTCGGGCAGTTGCTCTAGGGTTGGACCGACGCAGTCATTTTCTCTATAAGGTATCTCCTTAATGATGAGATAGAGAGATTCAGATTCAGATAGCTTTATTCGAGTAAAATTACAATTTATATGACTACTGACTATTACCTTACATGAATGACATCACCTAATTTCATGGAAGATGGATAAAAAATAGATACAAGACGATACGTTACTATCGTTACACTGTTTTGTAAGTTAGATTACTGACATTGATAAGAATATTTGCATAATAAATGAATTGTAATACCAAGGTGATGCATTTACACAAAAGGGCGGAGTTAGGGCAAAATAGTACTATCTTAAGCCGCGTTTCCACCAACCGAACATGTCTGCCGAACATTGTTGGCTATTACAAAAAACGAGCAAACATTAAACATATGGGTCACCAAACATGTTCGTGAGTTCAATTGAAATGTTCGGTCTGTGAGCGAACAGTGACGACCAACAACAGGTTCTCGCCACTAACCCCACCACACCGATCATAATGTTCGAGAAGGCGTCCACACCAAACCAACTCCAAAAAATGTTCGGCGACATCAGCTGATTCCAGCGAACACTGTTCGCCGAGCATGTTCGGTTGGTGGAGACGCGGCTTTACACTCAACCTACAAAGAGAGAAAATAGAATGTAGAATAGAATAGAATGGCTGCCTTTATTTATTACCTGGGAGGGCGAAGTTAGAGCGCAGCCGGCCCTCTCTTCCACTTGACCCTCCCCTACAATCAGAAAGAGAGAGAGAGAGAGAAAGAGAGAAAGAGAGAGAGAGAGAGAGAGAGAGAGAGAGAATGAGGGTGAGTGTGTGTGTGTGTGTGTGTGTGTGTGTGTGTGTGTGTGTGTGTGTGTGTGTGTGTGTGTGTGTGTGTGTGTGTGTGTGTGTGTGTGTGTGTGTGTGTGTGTGTGTGTGTGTGTGTGTGTGTGTGTGTGTGTGTGTGTGTGGGTTTGTATACACACACTTCCGAGGACGTTTTACAAACTCTGTGCGGTAGAACCGAGGACTTGGGCATAAGCGAGGACCTACAGCCGGGTCCTCGCTTTTACGTCCTCGGTTCTACCGTGTGGAGTTTGTGTTTGTGTATCGGTCAGTTCCGAGTGTATAAAAGAGATAGCGTCACCGTCGGCGCGTGAGATACACACTTCTCAGGAAAGTGTGTATCGAGTGTATGACTTGGCTGTGCATCAATGTTTGGTTATACATTTTAATATTTTTTTTTAAATTATTGACAATCATCCAGGTTTTTAAAATGTTATTTATTGCTGCAATGAAAAAGTTTCTCTCGATCTTATTTTATGAAATATGAGTGCCCAAAGTTAAAATTTTTAGTGATTTCAGGGCGAAACATCTCCCTCATCAGTTAAGTTGAACTTTTAATAATTTTTTTACAACTAAAGGACACCTTATGGAATGCAATGACATATTTCATATTTCAAACAAAGTATTCATCTTTTCAAAATATACTCCTTTAAATCTTGAAAAATCTTTGTTTTTTCAAAAATTTATTCCAAAAAAATTAAACTTTGGATTGAAATAAAAAACATGCAGTTGCATTCCCTAAGGTGTTCTTCATTTGTAATAAAATTATCAAGCGTTTAAATTAACTGGTAGGGGAGAAAAAACCAAGAATTCTGAACTTTGAACGCCCATATTTCACAAAATAAAATTTAAAAAAACTTTTTCCTTGTAGCAATAAATAACTTTTTAAAGACCTTAATGGTTGTCAATAATAAAAATTTCGAAAAAATATTACCAAACCTTGATGCACAGCAGCACAGCCATCCTGATATTTATCGTTACACGACAGACTGCACTTCTTAACGACAAATCTATCAAAAATCTAATATTAAAACTGACACTGTATTTCACTTTTAAATAAAGTTTTACTGACATATATTGGAGATGATGCTTGAGGAATGCATTTCACTTCTGAAAAGAAGCTTCGTCAGCCTTTTCAGAAGTGAAATGCATTCCTCAAGCATCTTCAATATATGTGAGTAAAACTTTGTTTAAAAGTGAAATACAGTGTTAGTTTTAATATTAGATTGTTCATTAAGTATTTCGTCATGGAAAACATCACAGACAAATCTATAGTGATAGTCATTACATTATAGATTATTTATTATTAAAGGCAAAGTCCTCTCAACCTTTTGCATTACAACATTATCCATTGATTCCTCCCTTAAACTCGATGTAGACATTACTCTATTGCCGACACAGTAAACTATAGTATACTAAAATGTTGAACAGTTAAACTATTTACAAATTCAATTCTTTTGTAGCTATCGTATTTTCCCTAGCATATATTCTACTTTTTTACTATTATTATGCTATTCTATAGCATATATTATATTTCATTTCCTACTATTACATCTTTTCGGGCAAATTAACCGATACTTGTTATGAACCTGGATGGATATTCCTTTACATTCTCTGTTGCATTGTTACTTGATGCATTTAGGAGAGGTAAAGTGGCCCATGAGCGTATGAAATTACTACAAGGATTAGAACTCTAGTTTTAGTAGTAATACAAGAATACAGTGGTAGTATTATCTTTACTACTACTAAACTATAATACTTTTTTTTTTTTTTTTTGAGGATGAAGCCCACATAGGTCTGAGACCTGTGCGTGGGTAATGGTTGGATGATGGTGATTGATGAGTTGGACCTACAGTTTAAGGTGGGTTCCGAACCATCGGGAAGTGATTTTACAGCAGAGAACAGTGTCTTTTTTGCTGGCCAATCTAATCGGTCACCGTTACAAACGGGACCTACGAGAACGCAGCTTATCTCTCTGTTTGAACAGATACCTGCTACGGCTCGCGGCTATCACTTCCCTTAAATGATTCATAGCCTACATCTCGGAAAAAATACATTTGATATTCTTAAATGAACTTGAATTTCGAGCTTCACCTGATAAGGTCACGTAGTTCTTGAAAAATGGTGATCATCTATTTTCAAAAATCATTTTTTTCGAACCCATTACGGTAAATTTTTGAAACGGTCTTTAATTTCGCGTATAGGGATCCAACTGAAATGAATAGGCTATGTATGAACTTCAAATTGTCGGGTAGTGTGGTTTTTGAAAAACGGTGATGAATGAGTGAGTGAATCAGTGGTATTTGGATGTAATATATTATTATATTTTGTAAAATGGATTGAAAAATCGAATACAACATTTTATATGTCCGTAACTACTTTAATTATTGAGAATGTTTCTGTAGAAAATACACGAAAAGTAGACTACCATTCAAACATGTTTTTTCAAGTTTGATTTAGATCAGCCTAGATCAGCGGTTCCCAACCTTTTTTCTTCTGCGTACCCCTAGACCATATTTTACAGACATAGTACCCCCTAAGTCCTAACTACTTTTTTACTTTACTATAACAATATTATAGAGGGTTTAATGCCCATTTATTGCAATATTTGAACAACATATCGACGCCTATGAATGGGAATTCAGCTAAAGAAATAAAATAGTAGGTAACACAATAATTTCTGCTGAACAAAGATTTATTTTATTAAGGACATCGAACGTAATATGTTTAGAGATGAATATTATAATTTAAATTTCCAAATGTTACTAAAATATAGCCAACATAGAAGTATCAGAACAGAATACACATTATAGATAGAATAGTCGCACAACAGAAACTGCTCACCACTAGCATAGAACAACCATTCCTTAGTCTATGCCACTAGACAATGAACATCCGCCATTATGAATCATTTTTTGCGTACCCCCAACTAGGTCTCTGCGTACCCCAGGTTGGGAACCGCTGGCCTAGATGAATGCCAATAAACTGGAAATTTTTTAAACTCAAGTTCTAGAGAATTCATTCCTGAAAATAAATTGTCTAATACCTAACCCAATAGGCAAAAATACACTTGAAGTTGTTAAAATCGGGTTCTAGAGGATCAAACACTCTGATTTGGCACGTTTGCCATTATTGTGTGCTCAAATGCAATAAGTCCCAATTCCATGAACTCTAGGTTTCAAGTGTATTTTTGGCAATTAGGGTCATTTAATTTTTTTCAAAATTGGATTCATTAGAAGTACTGTTGGATTAAACAACCGGTTTATTGGCATTTGATCAAGTTAATTCACTTTAAAATTGAAAGAATGTTTTCAATAATTATTATTTATTCCTATTGTGTGGAATATCTTACTAATTAGGCCTCCGCTAATTAGAGACTTGTTCATTTCATAAAATAATTATGTTCAACATTTGTGTACAGGCCAATATGACTTATTGAAACTTTCGTTTTTTTAATATTAGTGTTAGTACCGTAAGTATTATACTTGGCCTATTCTTGACTTGTCCCCAGTCTGGCAATCAGATGTTTGGGATGTTAGATGATAATAATAATAATAATAAGAAACCTATTCGATTATGATTTATTTGAACTCAAATAAAGGCACTGGAGATTTCTATAAATGATAGAGATCGCTGCAATCGTCGGCCATTTCTACCATTGTCTTGATCACTCACTTGATCATTCATAAATCTTTCTTAAAAAATCACGCAACTGAATATGTTGAAATCTGAGGTACATGAACATGAGGTGTGAGACCCTAAATACGTGGTGTGAGACCCTAAATACGTGAGAGATATATCCCAAAATTTCCCTAACATACAGCCTCAATTAAGTTTTTTGAAAATCCACTATTTCAAGACTATGTAGCCTGAAAAGTTAAAATTTGGTGCAGATTCATGTTTTGTTGAGGTCTTAGACGCATAATAAGCTTACAATCAACCTTAACAACCCTCATTTTTAATAAAATGGTTTCCAGTCTACAGCCGACGGTTTAGTAAACTGTACAATTGTAAGCTATAGCTATCAAATAATTAAACTATTACTCCTTTTGCAGCATCTCATTTTTACCAGCATATATCTTAGCTACATCTATTTCCATCTTATCATTTTGAACATTTTAATTTATTATCAGATTCTATTTATAAACTGAAACTTTTATATTCCTTTACATTTTGTTCGATGTGTTTGAAACAGGGGTTTATAGTTTAATAGTCTATTTTGGGTGAATTTTACGAAAAATTGTGAAATCTTTACTGATATAGACTGGATAGATAGATATATCAACTGGACATATACGTGAACAAAAGATCAACTTTTTGGTATCATGGTTCTTGTGAAATTGTGATGCCATAAATTTTCAAAAATCGTTAATTTTGTGCTCATTTTGGAAAATTTCTAAATCCTTTCTCAGTACGCCTCTTGGGCATTACCAAACATGAATGTGCGCCAAAGTTCAACTTTTTAGGTACCGTGGTTCTCAAAACACGGCGATGAATGTGTGAGACAGTTTGTTTATTATAATGAGTGTTCCAGGAAAATGTTGCCTAATTCCTTTAGCTTGTACCTCTCATCAAAATAATGAAAAAAGTAAATATGAGCATAGGGTAAGAAAAAGTTAATTTGCAGAAATAAAGGTGATGCGAAATTTTTTAGCTATTCTTATAAATTTTCTTATAAAGAAATCGTTAGGGCCTTCAAGTAGGTGGTAAATTGAATCAGTTCAGAGGCGTATCCAAGGGAGGCCCTGGGTCTGGACCCTCTCTTGGCGATATCTAGCACTAAACGGAATTCACGTTGACTCACAATGTGGGTTAAAATAGACAATTTAATGTTTGGAATCATGAAAAATGCAACTTTAGAGGGGTCATCAATATTGGACACCCCTCTTGAGAAATTCCTGTGTACACTTATGAATGGGTTTCATATAAAATGATTTGAAATATCTAATAAAACAATTTACATACCTATAACTACCGTAATTGTAGACGTTGGCCTATGCACAACATACATAAAAATTTAATAATAGTTTCCATGTTTGGAGTCAACTACCTTGGTTAATAGCCTATTTTTCAATGAATCGAAAAAAATGTAATACTTAAGTTCAGGAGAATTCATCCCTACAAAAGAATAGTTCAATAACCCAATAGCCAAAAATACACCTGAAGCTCTTGAAATCGGATTTTAAATGATCAAGCTTACTGATTTTGCTAGGTAGCTTCTTACCTGCTATTCTTGTGTGTCTAGTGTGTGTACAGTTTGTGTATAGTGTGTTTAGTCACCAGACGATTTTTATAGTGGGAATTAAATAAGGTAGCTCTGAATTTTGGATATGTTGTTTGGGATGATTAGAAGGTAAGAACCCTAAGTTTTCGTCATCCCCACCCCTTTGCGTTATCTCTCATCATGAAAAAAAAACGATGACCAATCGATACTTTATTCAGTTTTTGCTTATATCTCTTTAGTGGTTCATCCTACCCAACTTTGAGTTGAATACATTGTGTAGATAACAAGATATTCTTCAATAACGCTCCGCACATTTTTTCTGTGTGACCAATACCAAAAGAGTTACAGGGCTTTAAAAATCGAGTAAAATCGTGCCTCTCAAGAAATTTTTACATTTTCGCCATCAGGAATGGCTGTAACTCAGTGAAAACTGACTAGTGGATTGAAATTCTAGGCAGCGGTTGATATATCAGTAGTATTTGAAAATCACTCATATCAGAAATGCTACCATGCCACCCGAAAATGTGGTCAGGAATAGAAGAAGCACAACACAACATTCGAAAGTTGCCTGTTCGTGGGAAATTTGATATTCTCGGTACCATACAAAATTTTGAATCTAATGTTACACATAACTTTCAGAAGATAGATACTTATAATTAGTCTTAAATTGAAGAAAAATTAAGCTGTTCAAATCGTATTGATCAATTTTTTTGCGTGACTATCCTCAAAATACGATCAATGAAACGATTGCAAAATTTATTTTTTTCACCATTTTCCATAACTTGGCGACTTTTAAAATTTTATTAACTCTGTACTGCTACAAGATACAGAAATGCAATTAGTATTTAATTCGAGGGAATTGAATTTCCTTGAAAAAATGTATGCACTAATTATCCAGACTGACTTGTAGTTTCGTTGCAATATTGGAAAATCTTGATAAAGTCCGATAATCGTGATAATTTCTCAACATCCAAACAGGATTTTACACCCTCCAAAGAATGATTTGTTGTAAAACGATCAATAATTTGTGGAGAATGAGATAGTCTTCTACATTTTAAGATCAATTTCAGCTTTTTATGTTGAGTAGTTTTAATTAGAATTAATTAATATAATAGAAATAATTTTTCTGGTATAGGGGAACATGTCCGAAAGTGCTCGCGGTTAAAATTTCTATATTTCATATAATATATGAAAGAAGACCTTGAAGTGTTGAGAAGAATGTGCAACAGCTGGTTACGATGCGATAATACGTTCAAAAGTTAGGAGACTCGAAACTCGGTGTCAAATTGGGACCCCGTCCTATCATGTTTCCTCCACCCATGACTACATTTTGGGGGGGTATGATGTCATTTATGATAGCTTGGAGTCTAAAGAAGAAGAATTCAGATGAAAATTACAATTACCGTATTCCCAGGTAATTATTTGAGGGGTCCCAACCAGAAATTTAGAAAAATTGATACTTCCCTTCTTGTGGTCGCCCCTCCCCTATCCATCGTGTTGATGCCAAAAAATGTCCAAGTGTGATTCTTAAAGGCAACTAATATATCAACGACTGCCTGGAATTTCAATCCACTCGAGTCAGTTTTTACCATTTCTAATGGCGAAAATTTGAAAATTTCTCAAGAGCACGATTTAACAGGATTTTTAAAGCCCTGTAACTCTTTTGTTATTGGTTGCACAGCAAAAATGTAGGAATCGTAATTGTATCTACAACAAAGTAAATAACTCGATATAATGCACCATTATAGAGATGTAAGCGAAAGACTGGAAAATGTGCCGAATTTCTATCGTTTTTCAAGATGGCGGAAAACGCAGAGGGTTGGGGATGACGAAAGCTTGGGGTTCTTACCTTCTAACCATCCTTAACAACATTTCAAAAAATCAGAGCAACCTGATTTGATTTCCACTAAAATCCTCTGTCGACTTGACTATATTCTTGTGTGTATAGTCTGTGTATAGTGTGTGTCAAATGTGTACAATAAACCCCGACTTGGAGTGCATTTTTGGCTATTGGGCCATTTCACATTTTATCTTTAAAATTTAATCTTCTACAAGTTCTATGAAAAGAAATTATCGGTTCATTGACAATTATTCTTGTTAACAAGAGCGGTCCCAGCTCAACATTTTGGCGGGGTGGTCATAGATATTTTTTCTGACCTTTTTTGCGAGATTTCCTCCTCCCACTACCCTTTCTCTTACCACCCATAAGCGTGGCCAGACATTTCTCAAGGGGGGGGTCCCATCAGGCAAACCTCCCTTCCCCCCAACATTGATATTTTACTACCTCAGATACTATATTTTACTACATTCCAAAACCCACCACTGGAATTCACTCCAAACGTTTTTACTTGATGAATTAAAATGCTTTATCAACATAATATTATAGCCGTAAATTATCATGTGGATGTATTTCACAAAGAAAAATGGAGAAAATTTGAATATCACACTATAACATAGTGGAAGGCTCTGATAAGCTCACCCTATATTGTGACAGACAAACTCTAGTCTACCTTTACAGCAGGCTTATATCTCAAAGCTGTCCTCTTTAAATTTTTTGTCAAAATTTGTAAGTCTCATGCTCAAAAGCAAAAGTACTTCCTCAGAAAAAATCAGAAAATAACCTCTCTAAAACCATATTTTGAGCGTTCCTAGACATAAATCCTTCGACTTTAGCCCAGTTCATGGGTTGAAGTAAGTTCTATCTAGTGCTTGAGTCATCAAAATTCCATATTGACAAAATAAAATAAGGTCATATCGACATTTTTTGGGTTGGTGATCAATAGGTTATTGCCTTGAGGAGAATGTTTTTCGTTAATTATTTTATAGGCTATTGAATCTGAGTTGAAATTTGACTACCTTCCGAGGGTTATGAACTATTGGTATTCTCCTACTAGTGAGCCCAAAGAGCTGGCAAACAACTCATTTTGGATGCTTATCGTAGGGGAAGGCAGTAACGAAAAACGGCTGTTTTGAAGATACTGTTTCAGATAAAATTCACAAGATATCTATCACTTGAAGTTCGAGTTCATCGTTGCTCTGATACACAGATTTATTTTCCACAAAAAAGACCTACTGTACTCATATACCTATATATCAGGGCATTGGAATTAGTGTATCTGTAGAGTAGATATATTCACAGCATGAAAAACGCTGTTTATCTTCTTCTATATAAATAAAATTAGAGTTTTGTCTGTACATTTATCAGAATAATATATTTTTTGGTTATTTTCACGTTTTATACATTAAAGAAACCGAAACAAGTCTTATCTCAATTTCTGTCTGTCTGTCACGGTCCCGAAGGCATTTTACGCGGCCTTTTCCTGAAAAACGAGAGCATCGATCGGGATTAAAGTTATTTATCAGTATTGAAAACCTTTTTGACAATGTCTTTAGCTATGAAAAACTACATTAACTTTTTTTAACAGAATAATAAACGCTTAAAAACCAAGTATTGTGCGATTTTGGATACATTTCTTCTAAGTTTTATTACCACATAAGAACAAGTCACGTAATTTATCATGATATATCAATCAGCTGTTCTCAAATATTCTCTCTGATAACTGTCACTGAATTGTTTACGTTCTAAGTTGTTTACTAAGCTGCTAACAACTTCATGATCGTTGCTATCAAAAAAGCCGAAACATATTTAGTCTTATTTCTAAACATAATCCGCACGAAGGACGGATATAATAGCTAGTAATATAATATTATATTCATATATCAGGGCAATGGAATTAATATATCAGCTGATAGAGATTCTATAAAAAGCGTGATCGCATTTATTCACCTACAGCTGATGAAACTCAAAATATATTAATTTTGAAATCTATTGCGAATTCCATAATTATGGTGAAAACAATTATTTTCTATATATAGTTTATTTTCTATAAAGTGGTTTGGTCTGTTTTTAATAATATAAGGTACTCCAAGTCTCAATTTATCTTTGTTAGTGTAGGCTGTATGATTGTACAGGAATTCTATAATTTCTTATGAAATTTGACTTCAACATGGTTTTTTATATACTATGAGCATACTTAATACAATAAAAATTGATAACAATTAAAGTAGTCAGTAAATTAATTGTACTTATACCGGTGGATTTTTTAATGAGGCTCGGATTTGGGGGATCATGACCCCTCCCCTCCTGCGACCACCCTTGCTTGCTTGTTAGTCGACTTGGTACATGTATTTGGTGTCATTTATTCGTCTCATATTTGACTAATTACGGTATTTAAGACTTACTTGTGTTATTCGATTTTTCAGCTCATTTTTCGTAACACTAATTACATTTACCACCTGAATAGAGGCCCTAGAGATTTCAGTATGAATAAGCTTGTGGGATCAGCTCGAGGCGAGAAAAGTAGAAATTCATTATCAGTTGAGGCCCTAGACGCACTAAGACGTACTAAGGGAACAATCCAAAACTTCTTTAAAATACGCCCGAGATCACATTTTTTGAAAAATCAGGTGAACACCGTTTCTCAAGAACGAAGTGGCCTAAATTGGTTGGAATTTGGTGCACAGTCATGTTATATTCAGGCGCTAGAGGCTAGACACATAAAAATGGAATTTGAAAAATTTTCAAAAATACGCCTCAATTTGACGAGTTTTTAAAATTTTCAATTTGGGCGTATATTTGAAAATTGAGTTAATCACCGTTTCTCAAGTACTACGTGACCAAAAAGTTGAAATTTGCCATACATCAATTGGATTAAGTTGATTAATAAGAATCATTTATTAAAAACTCTGTATAACTAATTAACCTCTTCCCCACCATGGTTGAAAGTGCGCTGTCCCAGTTGCGCTAGACGGTCAAGGGTGATGAGCTTGTATATTATAAATTACAGGATGATACAGGGGAAAGATATGTATTCCAAATGATCAGAACTATGTCAATTTTGTATGTAGAATTTATTCGAATATACAATGCTTTAAGACAGAGTAGCGTAGCGAAAAGGTTTTTAAGGGAGGGGGGGTTATCGAGATTTGGGGCCCCCCAGGGGGTATGGAGGGTATGGAATACCCCCAAGGCGAGGACGGTCCGGGAGTTCTCCCCGTGGAAAAATTGATAAATAGTCTCTCTAAAATCGGATTCCAAGAGTTTCAAGACTCGTGTCTAGAAAAGCTTAGATCCATTCAGTTTAGTCCATATTACAGGACAATTTTTGAATTTTCGATGTTGAGAGCTTGATTTGAAGCTCAAAGACAATAATTTTATACGGGTATTTATTAAAATGAAGTTTATACATTGCGAAAAGTGAAAGCTTAAATTGAATAAATCATTGCTTTTATGAATCGTTTGTGTAAGATCTTGAACCCACTTTTCGTATATTGTTAGTTGTGAACAAACTTCAATGTACTTTTACTGTGCCAATTTAACAAGTTATAGTGGTTTCAAATTGTTATTACAATCAGGGCCACCCAGAGACATTTTAGTGACCCGGAGCAGATTTGTGGCTGGAGGCTCCCTTACACCTTCACCTTAAACACCAATTTTCAAGTAATGACTCGATTTCCCAACTAGCACTGAATAAGTCTTCCAGCTATGCCTGATTTAAATTATTAAAATTATAGTCTTTTTTTATAGGTGTAACATTATTTACTCTTCACGTATGAAAACGTTTTTTACCTCCGGTAACTGATATCATCATATTATTATTATTGATGCCTCCCTACTCGTTTTTGGAGCCTTTACTACAGGATCAAGGAGAGCTGTAACGCACACCCCCCCCCCCCTCGCTAGGAGGAACCTGCCAAATTGCTTTCAGCTGTGTCATTCTCATCCTACCTAATAGTGAAAAAGGTTCATATAAACATAGACCCCAAAACGCTTATTACAGAAATGTAGGTAGCGTATGATTCAAACCATCCCTATTAATTTTCTCTTATAGAAACCTTAAAAGGGCTTCTGTGAGAAACTGAGCTAATGAGAATTTTTAAATCACTCTCAAAAATTTGTTTTTTTTTAAGAACGAGTAAGCAATCTTATGAATCTGCTTTAGAGCCATAGAACCATTGTTTACCATAACAATAACAATGAACAATAAATTAATGTCATTCGTTTATTTATTACTTAATGCACAAAGATTATCAACATGAGCAGCATTTGATCGGGCAGGATGATAGTGTTCATGTAAGTGACAGAGGTGTTCTGAGGTGACTGGAATGAATCGGCAACGCTGCTTTCATTCATTGAACTTGCATTGTCAGACTTGGCGGGAAATAATTGGAGGGAAGTACAGTAATAGCTTGTTCTTGATATTAGTTGATCGTACAGTATTGACAAAAATATCCATTGGCTCGGCTGACATAACTCATTCTCTCTCCTTCACACGCGCGCTCTCTCAATCTCTCTCTCTCTCTCTCTCTCTCTCTACTCACTCTCACACCAGCTCACATACACTCTCTTTCTCTCCCGCTCACTCGTACCATTAATCAGGGACAGTAAGTCGATGGTTCGTCTATGCTCGTACTCTCTCTCACACAGACTCTCGCACAATCACTCTCTCTCTCTCTCTATTTAATAGATATCTGCTGTTTCCAGCTCAACATTATGACTCAATGAAAAGCCTGCGCTCAAGCCTGTCGAGTTGACAAGTCTGGAGTTAAAACTGCGGTGTAGACAAGTCTCATATCATCACACTATTTGCATCTTCTTCAACATTCGACCTTCTACAGTAAGAGTTGACGAAAATTGAATTGAATTGGTCATTCAATATTATTGCTGTTATTCTGTAAGGAGAGAGGAGAGTATAGAATGATTGCAAAAAGATTGCAAATAATAAAAACTTAATAAGAAATGAAAATAATTGGAGTTATAGTTTTGAAAATATGAACTTCAGTATTATATTTCCATTTGCCCATGACTATTTTACTTACTGATATGAAAGATTAACATAATGCCGATTGCTATTTGAGAGGATTTCTATTGCAGATTTTTAGGTGCTCAAATCTCAAACCTCAAAATTCCAAAGAAAGAGCCCACCCATTTTTATATGGAGCCCATTTTACCCGTGTTTTCAAACTGTTCAATTTGAGGAGAGGAGGTTTCAAATGAAAAGTAGGGTAATTAAAACGGTCTATCCGTCAGCGGAAATTTGATAAACATAACTGGAAATATTTTCCAGTGACCTGGGGTCAGTTTTGAATAGCACTAATAATAGTATTTTGTAACTTTATTTTTATATTGTAGCACGTTTTGAGCCGAGTAGAATGATTATGATAAATTGCCGAAAACTTTACTGTTTGTGAGTAAGGGGCGGGGGAAAAGTAAGGAACTAAAGTTTGAAAAAAACTTTCTCAAAGAAAATGAATGTTTTTTCTTTGGAAGTGAGAGTAAATTTTTAAAAAAACTCTCTTGTTATCAGATAGAGCACTGAAAACTGTATGAACGATTGTGTAGGCCCTTCAGAACGATACAGAGTGGACTTTAAATACGGAATTGCCTTTGTAAATAACAAACTATTCGAGTTGAAATTCTACAACTCTCAGGATTAGTTTTTGGTCAACTAAACTATCTTTTGTCACACAAATAATTCTCAGCCCCTTCCTGGGTGCACCCAAAATTTGAGCGCTCCAAAATTACAATCTATAAAACACCCAGGCTGTGATATTTTATAAGTGCAATTAGCCTTGATTCAAAGAGAGCTTCAAAATAATGTATCACAAGATTGGTATTTCCATTTGAAATAGTTTACGTTTCATTCGAAATAGAGGTGTTCCATTGATTGTAACTGAAACATTTCAGATGAAAATACCTATAATGTGGTACATTGTTTGAAAGGTATCTTCAAAACAAAAATAATGGCGTCAAAGAAAAATATCTATGACACTTGTATAAAAAATGGCAGCCGATTGAAAATAGCAAACCAAAAGTTTTAATCGGCCATCATTTTGTATACTATTAATCTAGAAATTTCTAACTAAAACCATCACTTTTGTTTCAAAGAGACCTCTATAATGATGTATCACAATATGTATGTTCTCATTTAAAATTCCCGAGTTAACACCCCTGGACCACCCCCAGAGAGGAGAAAAAAATTTATTTGTGGGGCAAAAAATAATTAAGTTGGCCAACATCTTGTTCTGTGAGTTACAGTCCCATCTCGGATTTTTTTATGATTTAAGAGGTGATTCCATATATTAATGGTTTACTCTGTATCGCTTTTGACAGTAGAGGGGTTACGGAGCATGGGAAAATTTTACAAAAATTCAAGAATATCTCTGTTTATACCATTAACCTTCCCATGAAAATTCAGAGTAATACATAGAGGTAAACGAATTATAAGCATTTTTTGACTTTGCTCAGATTTCATGGCCAAAATGATACTGTACTATACTTTTATACATAGAGTTTGAGTCAAATTTGAAAGTTTTGACTGAAATAAATTTTTTATTCATTGAACATGATCATTTGGTCATTCGACGTCATTTTAGGTTGAGAAGGCATGTTTTAGATCAACTCCATACTATCGACCCTCTTTGGGAATTCTGTTTTTGGCTCCTCACTTCCGGAGAAGTGATTTTAAAAAAAATTCTCACACATAATTTTATTCAGCTTGAAACGCTTTATCAATTCAGGTGAATGATTTTTCAAAAAACTCCAATTCAAATTATTTTGAAAATTTTAACCCCCCCTAAAACTCTATCTGTTGGTCTTACCAAATTTTTTTCAAGGGTAAGACCACCCTTAAAATGTTCTTAAATATCATTTGAAACCACTTCCACTCAAGTTAGATACTCACAAGAACCTGGGTGAATTTGGCCCTTTAAAAAAAATAAGGAGCATTTTTTGGAAATGCTGACGTTTTCCCCAGGACATAACACAACATCCAAAAACCTCCAATAGTAATTTCCCCCAGACATTGATGCATAAGGCACTAGACAAGATGAAACGCAAATTTAAGTTTTTGAATAAAATGCTGTTTGAATTTCGCGCCTCAATTGGTTTTGCGCGCACATTGCTCCTTTACGATATTGCATGCAAGTTATCGTACATGATGATTGTATTCAAGCAATAGGATGCCAACGTCAGCATTTGAATAATTTGTAAGCTCATACTACATTATTCTACAACAATATCGTACTACATAATTCCGATGTTACCGGATTTCATTCCCGGAAAGGTCTGGTATTCTTTCGTTTTGATTCGACAGTACCTTCTCACTCACCACAAATTTCTAACATATTTTATAGGAAAATCTTTCGTTATTCAAACATTCCCGTTAGTACCGGGTTTGATTTCACATTTTTCAACTTACTTTATTCTCGATCAGCAAGCTTGAAATCTAATTAGAAAAATTAAGTCCGAGTTTCGTTAAAAATTCTTAAAAAGTCTATTAAACTTGAACTTTTTTCTCATTTGTTTGAATTGTTTAAGCTACTTACTCTATAATTAAAAAAAAATTGGTATTAATAGTGATGTAGACATAGAAACATAGAATGTAGTGTGGAAACGCACTTTTTGTCATCATTGAGAGAGAAAAAAGAAGAAGGGGAAGAAGAAAGAGAAGGAAGAGGAGAAGAAGAAGAAGACGAAGGAGAAGAAGAAAGAGGAGAAAAAGAAGAAGAAGAAGAAGAAGAAGAAGAAGAAGAAGAAGAAGAAGAAGAAGAAGAAGGAGAAGTCGGAGAAGAAGTAGAAGAAGAAGAAGAAGAAGAAGAAGAAAAAGAAGAAGAAGAAAAAGAAGAAGAAGAAAAAGAAGAAGAAAAAGAAGAAGAAGAAGAAGAAGAAAAAGATGAGGAAGAAGAAAAAGGAGAAAAAGAAGAAGAGGGATAAAGAGAATAAGAAGAAGAAGAAGAAGAAGAAGAAGATAAAGAAGAAGGAGAAGAAGGAGAAAAATAAGAAGAAAAATATAAAGAAAAAGAAGAAAGAGAAAAAGAAGAAGAAAAATAAGAAGAAGAAGAAGAAGAAGAAGAGGAACAGGAAGAAAAAGAAGAGGAAGAAAAAGAAGAAGAAATAGGGAACGAAAAAGAAGGAAAAGAAGAAAAAGAAGAAGTGGAAGAAAAAGAAAAAGAAGATTAATAAGTAGAAATAGAAGATGAAGAAGAAAAAGGTGAAAAGAAGGAAAAGAAGAAAAACGAGAAAAAGAAGAAAATTAAGAAGAAGAAAAAGAAGAAATGGAAGAAGAAGAAGAAGAAGAGGAAGAAAAAGAAGAGGAAGAAGTGGAAGAAGCAGAAGAAAAAGAAAAAGAGGAAGAAGATGTGGAAGAAGAAGAAAAAGAAGATTAAGAAGTAGAAAAAGAAGATGAAGAAAGAAGAAATAGGAGAAAAAGAAGAAGTGGAAGAAGAAGAAGAAGAAGAGGAAGAAAAAGAAGAAGAAATAGGGAACGAAAAAGAAGAAGAAAAAGAAGATTAAGAAGAAGAAGAAGAAGAAGAAGAAGAAGAAGAAGAAGAAAAAGAAGATGGAGAAGAAGAAAAAGAAGAAGTAGAAGAAGTTGTGAAAAAGAAGGAGGAGAAGAAGAAGAAGAAGAAGAAGAAGAATTAAAAAATTTCTTTAGCACAGGTGTGTTAAGAGAATTTTATATCTATCAGCTGATAAAGAATTGAAAAATGAAATTTTTGCCAGCACAGGTATGTTAGAAAAATATTATATTGATCGGCTGTTCAACAATACTGCAAAATATATTATATATATATATTATATTATATATACTGCAAAGTTTAATAAAGTCGCACATCCGTGCGACCCGGGATAACCTAGTAAAGTAAGTACCTAGTATATAAAAAAAATGATTCATGTCGTTAGCTCATCACAAGTTTTAAACACATTAATGCACTGTAATGAGAAAATCCTTCCTAATGTAAAAACGAATTCCGAGTTTAATTCCTGATGAGTGAAAATTTTACGTTTTGAAACAATGGTATGTTTCTAACATACATTATAATAGGTGTGGCTATTAAAAATCTATATTCTCGGCAAAAATCTAATTTCAGCGAGTCATAAGCTGAGAAGAATATTCCCGTTGGTAACAAGTGTGATTCCTGACAAGGTCTGGCATTCTTAAAACTTGATTTTTCTTATTTCTGCTGCAGTTAGTTACCCACAAGTTTCAAACAAACTAAATTCGTTCGTTATTAAAAAAATAAGAGATTATGAAACATTAATGTGATGACAAAGTTCGATTCCCAGCGAAGTGTGGCCTAATGTCAAAGAGCAAGTTTGTAATGCAATAGTAAAAAGATGAAGTTTTGATCTAGCTGCTTCTAATTATTCCAAGAAAACTTCAAAAGGCTTCTCCATTTCCAGAACCAGATCAATTTATATTTTCTTATTAATTTCATGAACTCCTTTAATTTTCTAAAAATATTTCATTCCTGTTCTTTTAATAAGCTTTCATTGCTTCCTCTATCCATCATAATTATCAAAGAACTAATACATAATTATATCAAGTTTGTGCTGCAGCTTGAAAAATATTTATTTTTCTATGTTTGCTATTCAATGTACATGAGTTTAAAAAAAAGCAATAGCATTTGTTTAATCTCGTAAACAGTCTCCTCTTTTAGTTTTAGAGTTTGAGAGGCACGTCCTCGCTTCTACCGCATGGAGTTTGTGCAGCGAGTCCTCGCTTGTCTGTCCAGGGTTTGTATGAAATAGGTCCTCGGAAGTATGTAAATATACATAAACTTTTCAAATTGAATTTAAAGTTTCGAAAAAAATCGTGGGCATTTGTGACATAAAACATAAAAGATCGACGGTCCTAAACTTTGAAAAAATATCTTCTGTTTCACGAAAAAAAATGTTTTGTACCAAGGTCCTCGCTTGTCTGTAGTGGGTTTGTGCGGTCCTCGCTTCTACCGCTCAGATTGTGTGGAGTGTATCCGACCGGAAAAGCGAGGACATTTTACAAACCTGTGTGTGTGTGTGTGTGTGTGTGTGTGTGTGTGTGTGTGTGTGTGTGTGTGTGTGTGTGTGTGTGTGTGTGTGTGTGTGTGTGTGTGTGTGTGTGTGTGTGTGTGTGTGTGTGTGTGTGTGTGTGTGTGTGTGTGTGTGTGTGTGTGTGTGTGTGTGTGTGTGTGTGTGTGTGTCATCATCATCATCATCATCATCCCTGCTGTCGTCTTCTATTCTATTATAGGTAGGCAACATTCACAAGGAATAGGACGGACGGTTTGCGAAAATTTATCTTCTCATTAAAATCACGTTTTACTGAACAATTAATTTTCACAGATGATTAATGAACACCTTCACACTCCTCTCTTTCTCACACTAACATACACACGCTCTCTCACTCTTCCTCTCTCTCTCTCTCTTCTAAAGAGAAGACTCTCTTTCGAATCTAGAATCTAGAGAAGACTAGACTCTCTCGAATCTAGAATCTAAGACTGTGCATTTTATAATGTACATGAATAAAGTAAATAATCTAATCTAATCTAATCTTTTGTTCATAGAACAATTACAGTACTTATAAATTTTCAACTATCATAATATAGAATCTAGACTGTGCATTTTGTAAATTACATAGATAAAGTAAATAATCCAATCTAATCGCTTTCTGTAAAATATTGACTGTCCCTTCAATTTATATTAGCTCACTTCTAATAATAGCCTTCAAGAACTTCAACCTACTTAAAAAATCCAATGAATCACTTAGGGAAACAAGAGCGCAAAATCTATTATTCTATCCTATTCACAGGTCAACAAAATTTGAGAGAGGTGCATTGTACAGAGCAGTAAAGTTTTTTAAAAGATTACCGGATGAATTTAAAAGCCCCAAACAATAACACAATTTAAAAATAAAGTTAAAAATTATCTTTTGGACAAAGCTATTTACTCAGTTAAAGAGTATCTGGACAAGACATAGAAGCTGCCATAGAATTAAAAAATAGTCTCATTGTGTTAATCTCTATCATGGTGCCTTCATGGTTTTTTTTTTAAATTAACTTTATAATATCATCTTTATTGTCACTATTATTTATTTATTTTATTTTGTAATATTTATAATGACGATGCAGATATTTGTTGCAATGTGATCTTGTATACAGATGAATATGCAAATAAAGAATTTGAATTTGAATTTCTCAATCACTCTCTCTCTCTCAAGTCGGTCAAGTGTTGATGAAAAGGATATTCTTGAATATCCTCTTCCAAGAATGGACATTTATATGTTCAAACTTCGCCGTTTCATGTAGATACATCACAAATCATATTATCGTTATCAAATTGCATCGTATATTTATATCGAAGAATAATTCTTTACTTTATATTTGTAAAATTCATAGAACAATAATTACAGTACTTTTTTTACTATCATAATCTAGAACCTAAGACTGTTAATTTTGTAATCTACATGACTAAAGTAAATAATCTAATCTTACTCTCACTCTACGCACTCAATCTCCTGAGAGTACTCTCAGTACACTTGACTATTCGCTATACTTGGTCGGCATTTTCCGACCTACTTTCACTTTTAGTGTCTTATCTACAAGATAGAAGACCTAAGAATTATACATTATACAAAGTGCAGTCTACATTCTCACATCAATTCTGAATTATTTATTTTGCCTTTAAAAAGAAAAAATATTATACATAATACATATGCATTATACATAATATTATAATACATTATCCATTTATATGATCTACAGGGTGTTTCGGAACTCTCTACCAATACTTCTAGGCAGTGTTTCTGGACCACTAACAAAAGTAAATATTGTAATAAAATTTTTCTAAAATCCCCAGTTACTCACACAGCCGCCATTTTGTTTTTTCACTCATTATTTTTTATTCCAACATCTATGAATGTATAATTTTGAAATTTTGCAAACAGCTTCATAACAATTTAAACAATCTTTAAAAAATCAATCAAAATTTTCCGACATCAAAAAACAAAATGGCGGCCATTTAAAATCTTTGAACAGGATTAAATTAATAATGGCTGATGATATCAAAATTTTACTTGAATAACGTTTTTTAGATATTTTTATTGCAAATCCAACGGTACCTTATTTTCCGAAATTGGTCAACAATTAACAAAGATATGCTACTTCTTAGGGTGTGCGGTGGTTGAGAACGGGTTGCAGTTTTTCACTTCCAATTATTTATTCCAATTTATTAGTTTTGTTTAATATGTTTACATTTTAAACCTCAGAATACAGAATTAATGTCATATTCCCATCTGGAGTGGAATTCTGTCGATGGACATTTTTCCTAGTCATATGACAGACATTATTCTAAATAACTGACGAGACTGTTAATGCTTCAAAATAAACTAATCTTGTGGGTAGTGATGCTGAGAATTCGGAAGTAGACGTAATTTTATATGATTTGAGACCAATTTTGGAAATTTATTTTCAAATTTGTTCGAGTTAGAGATACTTAAATATTTAAAAATCGTATTTTGCAAGTAAAGAGGTTAACATGATAAACGTTCTTCCTGGTGAAATTTTAAATATTATTCAAAAACGAAAAAAATAAATAATACTACTTGAAGAAGTTATACGCTATCATAAGACACCAATTCTACAAATACATCTTCTGGATTGTTCGAGTTAAATTTTTAAATCAATCGTGCTCCTACAAGTAAGCTATTGGGGTTATTAACATGATAAATATCCTTCCATGTGAAATTTCAAACAACTAGGTCGTATTCCACATGCAATACATGAAACTAGTCTGCCTTGATAAGTGAGTAGAATGAGCTGTCACTCGATTGGGTGCAATGCATAATAATCCAATAGTTTAGGCGGGGGTTAGAATAACAGCATTGTATCATCGTAACGTCGTCCCGCAACAGCACACCAAAAACACAATGATAAGATGTTACATAACGAAGTCTCGTTGTGGTAGAATTTGTTATGGAGTAGTTTTACGCGGGGAAGTCACGTTACGATACGATGTTACATGTTGGACGGGCCTAAAAAGGTGTGCTGCTGACAGATGATGATGAGCTCTGGCCTCCAGCGATAAGCCGATAATCGTTTAATTGCGAAGCCATGCCGAAAAACGCGCGTTTACGCGACGCGACACTGTCAACGCGTTTCGTGACTAATTACTTTGGCAGCATCCTTTAATGTCCCGAACAACAGCGCCGCATCAAAGCTCTTAAATCAAGCGAGGACCAACCATAACGAAATGTCTGGGCCAGGATTAATATAGCGAGGGCGATTTTAATCTTCTGCTGCTTTTTGCTATGAGGAAAGTAAAAGCTTTGTTTGAACATTATCTGGAGCTCCTAAATCCTCTCTGCATAAAACCGAACAAAAGCGGTGGCAATAAGTGGTGAACTTTGAAGTGGATTCCAAATTAAAAGCTTAATCTCTGATGATGAATCAGCAGCAAACGTATCAGAATGAACGATAATTTTGTCGAGTAAATTAAAAAAATAAGAAACATTGACCTGACCAAATTGAATGACTATACTTTAAAAGTCAACTTCACAAAAAATTTTACTCGAAAAATGACCATCGAAACATTGAAAAACTTCACGTGTTTTTGCCAAGTGTTAGAAAAAAGTTCAGTTTCCTTTTAGGGAGAGAGATACAGAAAGAAAGAGAGATTCAGATTGAGATTGAGATATAGTGAGGAGAGACAGTGTGAGAATAAGAAAGGCAAAGATTGAAAGAGGATGAAAGAGAAAAATGTCTGCTCTGCTAGAAAGAGAGT
This sequence comes from Conomelus anceps, assembly GCA_948455865.1. NCBI lineage: Eukaryota > Metazoa > Arthropoda > Insecta > Hemiptera > Delphacidae > Conomelus > Conomelus anceps. The sequence continues at coordinate 12,114,273 of OX418224.1, forward strand.
GATTGAAAGAAAGTGAGAGAGCGTGAGAGAGAGCATGAGATTAGATTAGATTATTTAGATTATTTACTTTATTCATGTAGATTACAAAATGCACAGTCTTAGATTCTAGATTATGATAGTTAAAAATATATAAGTACTGTAATTATTGTTCTATGAATTTTACAAATCTAAACTAAAGAATTAATCAACGATATGTATACAGTATAAGATGCAATTTGATAACGATAATATGATTGTGATGTATCTACATGAAACGGCGAAGTTTGAACATATAAATGTCCATTCTTGGAAGAGGATATTCAAGAATATCCTTCTCATCAACACTTGACCGTAGGCTATAATAAACTGAAAACGGTACGAAAGTTAAAAACTAAAATAAGATGAATAAATTATTTGAAGGATATGAATGATTAGAACAAAGTGATTAATAGAGTTAATTTACAATTAATAATAGAAGTTATGGATTGATATTTTCTGATTGAGAGTAAAACAATGAGACAGAAAAAGAGATTATTTACAAATGAGATAATTTATGTTAAACATTAATATGAAAGTGAGTTAAAAAAAGCATAATTTAAGAGGAATGATAGGGGGTGATAATTTAAGCATAATTTAAGAGGAATAATAGGGGGTGATAGTGGTTAATATTACACTAGACATTAGAGTAAAACGAAAACTTTTTATACATAAGTTAATATTTTATGGATTATAATAATTAAGATCCCTAAGACATTAAGGATTTAAATGGTGAATAAATTGCTTATGGAGTTGATGAATGATGGAGTGAATGATGAAAGTTGTCATGCAGTTGCTCTAGGGTTGAACAGACTCAGTCATTTTCTCAAAAAGATATTTTCTCAATGCCAAGATAAAGCCCACTCGACTCTCAAAGGATCTAATAGGATTGGGAAGTGCATTCCAAGCACGACAGGCGCTAACAAGAAAAGATTTAGTATAAATGGTAGTTCGGTGATTCGGTATCCTTAGAGTATTTTCTCCGGTTCTAGTATGTGAAACATCTATCCTCCTACCTTCAGAAACAAATTTAAAATCATTTTTGAAATAGTTTGGTTTGCCATATTTTAAAATATCTCTAACAAGTTTGACTATTCGAAATAATCTCTGTTCGGGTAGTTTTAAAGTTGAGCTAGCAATGTGGGCTTGAGTGATCCGTTCATGTCGTTCAAGAGAGTAAACAAACCGTAGACAATAATTTTGGCAGCGCTGCAGTTTATCATTTAGAGTGACTTGCATGTCATTTAGTACAGTATTGCAATACATCAAGTGTGGGAAGATCAGAGATTTAACCAATAATAATCTAATGTTTCTAGGAAGAATATCTTGCAATTTCTTCAATGAATGCATGGCTGAAAATACCTTTTTACATGTTTTATTTACTTGTTCTGACCAGTCAAGAGTTTTATTCATGATAATACCTAGGTTTTTGACTGAGCTGCAGTAGGGAATTTCATTACCATCAACAGTAATCTTGTGGATTGAGTTCAAGTCAATGCCGTTTACTAAGCGTGAGTATCCAATTATTATGGGCTGCGTTTTAATGGGGTTGAGTTTGAGGCCATTTTTCCTAGTCCATTCAACTATTAAATTTATATCTTGATTCATTTTTTCTACTGTTTCATTTATTTTTGTGGTAGAACAACTTGCATAAATTTGAAGGTCATCTGCATATGTATGAAAACTGGAAAACTTGATAACAGAGAGAAGGTCGTTTGCATACAGAGTGAACAGTAGGGGGCCTAAAATGGATCCTTGAGGAACACCATGTATAACATGTATAACATGAGAGAGAGTGGCTGTGAGGAGAGAGATAGAGGAAGAGAGATACAGGAAGAGAGATAGTGTGAGAATAAGAAAGACAAAGAGTGACAGAGGATAAAAGAAAAGAGAAAAATGTATCTCTGCTAGCATGAATGTTGCATAGCATTTTTGATTAGTTGCCAGAGGTTCCTTTTAATACCTTCTAATTTGCAGCCTCTTAGAAAATTCATCATTCATACATTTTTCTCTCAGTCTCCAACTATGCAAAATCTTGTCCTTGTATACTATGAACAAGGTAATTCAGGTGAGATAGGTTTCATGCTACCTTAGGTTCTTTTTCTTTGGAAATAATAACTAAAATATCAACCCGAACCATTATTCCCTGTTTAACAGTGTACGATACACAGCTTTCACTTATTCAGGGGTCAACATGCTTTGAGTTAGCTGCGCATGCGCAGTGGAGCGTCGATACTGGAGCCTAGAGCATAGCTGCAGAATTAAATACATGCTGTGGAATGATGGTGTATGATGTATGATCTAGTGGAACAGGAAGCAATGAGTAAAGTTTCATTCATCAAACGTTTTCGCTCTTGACTGTTTAGTACAAAACTCGGCTCTTGGCTCTGGTATTGAAGCTTTACTATGGAAGCACCCTCAGATCGGTTGCCATATCTATGCTTGGGCCCGGGATGTATTTCCTTTTCAAGGGCCCCCTTCCCCGAATGTCCTTGTGGGGGGGGGGGGGTGAGTTACAGCTCTATGACCCATACTAAAATCTTCCTCTATCCCAAAGACGTCTCTCTTTGGTCACTGATACTAACATTTTATAAGCGAAAATAAAAAAGGGAGATAATGGTAATGTAAAATATAAAAATTAATTAGATTGAGATGTCGATCAAGATAATATGAAACAAAATATCGGTTCAAAAACAAGGAACTAAAACCTTCTTAGAAATCAAATTATACATTAATTCAAGGACGTTTATCACGTGGACCTATCATGAACCTGTATTCAGGCGCGAATCTTGAGGGAGCTAAAGGGGATGTACCCCCCAGGAATTTCTAAAAACATCACTAAAACAACTGCTTTTCTAAACTGTTACGGCCGGTTGCACAAAAGCCAATTAAATTTAATCCCAGTAGAATGACGTCATTCTACGGAAATTAAACTTAATAAAGAGAATTTAGTTGCACAAAGGCCAATTAACAAGTGATAACGCCGATTAGGTTAACTGGCGTAAAAGATATTTAACCGCCCGATTACCGATGATTAAACCTCACTATGCCCGTCAAGTTAGGCTACATTTTATAGGTTATGTTTATTTTATCAGAACACGGAACTGCAAATTAGGTTATAGGTGTTAAAACCTGTAGTATTTCTACCAATAAAGATAAATGCAACTTGAAAAGTAACTCTCGTTTATTACAACAAGCGAAACAAACTCTCTACTCAATCATTACCCCTCAGCATAATATTTGGTTGTCACCATGACGACTCTCTCTGCTGCGGTTGTAATGGAACAGTCACAGCTGTCATAGCACATCCTCCCCTTTCAAGTTGAAAGTACAATGTGTGCCCTGTTTCTTCGCACTAGTGCTCCGTTTTCAAATTGCACTAGATACGATCTAGGTTGTGGGAGTTTGCACTTGATAAAACCTTCCCGTTTTAAATCAGGGATCCAAACCTTGCAACCTTGGTTGAGTTCTGGAAGTTCCCTGGCCCCATGTCGCTTATCATATCTTTTCTTCCTCCCCCTTCTGATGTGGTCTTCTTTATTACGCAATGCTTCTTGATCTGGTGCTTGTGGATGCAAGTTATTCATTGCGATAGGGACGGTGCTTCTCAGTTTTCTTCCCATTAACAACTCAGCAGGCGAATATCCATTTTCAAGAGGTGCTGTTCTGTACGAAAGGAGACCAACATCCATGTCATCACATTTAGCTATAATGTTTTTTGCTGTCTTAACTGCTGATTCTGCGAGGCCGTTTGACTGGGGGTATTTGGGGCTGCTAGTGATTATTTCAAAACCCATATTTTCAGAAAACTTCATCATTTCTTCACTGCAGAGTTGGGTTCCATTATCACATCTGAGGCAATGAGGGACCCCAAACCGGCAAAACAATTTCTTAAAACATGCAATCATTGTAGTCGAGGTTATGGAATGTAGTGGTCCAAGAATTTCCAAGTAGCGTGAAAAATAATCCTGAACAACCAAGTAGTTCTTTTTGTTGAAGGTAAGTAAATCAGCACCTATCACAGACCATGGCAACTTAGGTAGTTCTGAAGGCATGAGTGGCAAAGTTGGATTGTTCCTATTTCTCAAGCATATGAGGCAGTTAGCTACTTTTCTCTCGATGTCTCTATTTATTCCAGGCCACCAGACGGTCTCCTTTGCTAGGCCCCGGCATTTTGATATTCCTAGGTGTCCTTCGTGAATTCTGTCTAAAACCAGGTCTTGCAAGCTGCGTGGGACAACAATTCTACTTCCCATCATGATCAATCCATTGTGATCAGCCAGGTTATCCTTAAATTTTACAAATGCATTGCAGCGGTTATCTATTACATTCCAACCAGATTGTATATAGGTCCTCAAAAGTTTGAAAGTTTCGTCATTGGTAGAATGAACTTTAATAAGTTCATGTAGACGGTCGCGGAGAGGCAGATTTGCTAAATGTTCTGAAATTTCTTCCTCCAGCTCGTGTGGAGGATTATCAATAATTTCCCCAACCATGAGATTGGTTTGACGAGAAAGTGTGTCTGCTACGGTTAGGTTTTTTCCTGGAACATAGGAAATTTCATAGTCAAATCTAACCAATCTGAGTCGTAGTCGAAGCAGTCTTGGTGATAGATCATGCATTGGTTTCCTGCCAAGTAGTGTGGTTAATGGTTTATGGTCTGTCTGGAGTGAGAATCTTTTTCCAATCAGGTATATTTGGAGTCGCTCACATACCCAAGTACATGCTAGAGCTTCTCGTTCAATTTGAGCATATTTTCTCTCAGTGTCTGTCATAGCCCTTGAAACATACATTATAGGGTAGAATTTATCGTTGTGCTCTTGTTCCAGTAGACCTCCAAGTGCAAATGAAGATGCATCTGCGGACACTCTACTTGGGGCATTGACATCATATGGTTTTAAAACTGGCGAAGTTGTGATTGCTTTCTTTGTCTCCAAAAATGCATTTTCTTGAGTTTGGGTCCAGATAAAATCAATATCTTTCTTGAGTAGATCTCTTAAGGGCTGAGCAATTGAAGCTGCTTTTGGTATGAATTTTGTCAGGTAGTTGAACATACCAAGATATCTAAGAAGATCACTCTTGTTGCTTGGGGTCTGAAATTCTAAAATTGATTGTACTTTCTCTCGATCAATCGACACTCCTCTTTCACTCAATTCATGCCCCAAAAACTTCACTCTTGTTTTTCTGAACTCACACTTTTCTTTATTGAGAGTGACATGGGCTTTCTTGAGAGCTTCAAGTACTTTCTCTAAGCGCTCATCATGTTCCTCATTTGAGTTCCCCCAAATAAGAATGTCATCCATCATATTAGCACACCCTTCAAGTCCGTCTAAGATTTGGGAAATTCTTCACTGAAAATGTTCAGGTGCTGATGAAATTCCAAATGGCATTCGGTTATAGCAAAATCTTCCAAATGGCGTTATAAATGTTGTGAGACGTTTAGACTCTTCTGACAGTGATATTTGCCAGAATCCCATTCTAGCATCAAGTTTACTGAATATTTGAGCATTGGAAATTCTTGAAAATATTTCTTCTGCTGAAGGCATAACAAACCGCTCTCTTACTATGTGTTGATTGAGTTCTGTGAAATCCCCACAAAGACGAATAGCTCCAGATTTCTTTGTTGCTACAACAATAGGGGCGCACCACTCAGTAGCTTCTTCGATTTTCGAGATAATACAATTTTTTTCCATTTTCGTAAGTTCTTCTCGAACCTTTTCATACAAGGGTAGAGGGATCCTTCTAGGTGCTGAAATTGCGTAAGGTTTAGCATCCTCAACGAGTCGTATATGATGGGATCCGCCAACCATTACTCCAGGAACATCAGAAAACAGAGTTGTAAACTTTTCATCGGCTTCTAGATGTTTGTCTTCACTAATTTGACAAACTTCGGATGACATGGCAAGTAATTTTAAAGAATGTATTGCAGGTCTGCCAAGTAGAGGATTTCTTAACTCGTTTAGAACAAAAACCGTTTGATTAGATGAGGTACCGGAACATGTTTTAAACTCTCCCTTAAAGGTACCGATGCAAGAAAGTTTTCCTCTACCAGCATGTTCAATTTTTCCATTGAACTCTTCTAAATCACATTGAGATTTTCTTAAGGTTGGCAGTAGTGATACTGGTATGCATGTGATGTCGGCTCCCGTATCAACTTTGAATACTACAGGAATTCCATCTATTGATATTTTGACTACCAAAGGGGGTATAGATACAAGTTTTGAATCAACTTTCAATATTGTGATTGAATCTAATATACGCTCATTGTTTTCATTCCTGGAGTCATTGTTGTTAGAAACCATTTGAATTTTTTTAGATCTACAAATTCTAGAAAAATGACCCTTCTTTTTACAATTATGACAAATTGCTTCTTTTGCCGGACAAACATTTGTTTCATGAGGCTTGAGAGAGCCACACCAATAGCAAGTAAATGGTCTGGATTTCGATTCGGGCCTAAGCTTCATGGCTAACGTAGAAAACGCGTTGTTATGTTCTTTTCTGATTGCCGTTTGCTGTTCCTTAACTGACTCCGATTGTTTTGCGCGATCAATAGCACCTTCTAAGGTTAGCTCAGCATTCATTTGGAGAGAGAGAGAGAGTTTACTGTCAAGTATACCAACTACTATACGATCACGAATTAATTCATCTCTGAGGTCACCATATTTACAAGTCTTAGATAATTCGAAAAGATCCGTTATAAAATTACTGACAGATTCATTTTCCTTTTGAGTTCTATTGTTGAACTTTGCCCTCTCGAAAATTATGTTGGTTTTTTTTGAAAAGTAATTGTTGAAACGCTCAATTACGCAATTGTATTTCTTTTGATCTTCATTCGAAAGGTGGAAACTCTCGAATATAGTTTCGGCTTTAGATCCCATTGTCAAGATTAAAGTGTCAATTTGAATATTATCAGGTTCGAAACATAATTTTGAGGCTGATCTATATCTTTCGAACGAACGGAACCAAGCCTCCCATTCGGAATCAACGAACTTGAAACATTGTGGGGGTTGACCCTGGAATGAAAATCCGCGTTGAACGGAACATGGTTGGTAACTTACGGATTGAGAGGTAGATTCTTCGATTCCGTGAAATTCATCTTCATTAATTTGTCGACCTCTTCTTTTCGTTTTCTTTGACATTTTGGTAACACACCTGACACCATGTAGTATTTCTACCAATAAAGATAAATGCAACTTGAAAAGTAACTCTCGTTTATTACAACAAGCGAAACAAACTCTCTACTCAATCATTACCCCTCAGCATAATATTTGGTTGTCACCATGACGACTCTCTCTGCTGCGGTTGTAATGGAACAGTCACAGCTGTCATAGCACAAAACCTTTCAAAATGAATAAAATCTATCACGAATATAAATCAATCAATAATAATATTGAGATAGTTGGATAATGATTCAAATAATTCACAATGAAATGATTCTAATTCATATTTTTTCTCAACTTCAGAATCAGCTGTTGATCAAATTATAGTGTAGCCAGATTGCGCCCGTTCGGTTAACGAAAATTATTTAATGGATCTTTGTGCAACAGAAATAAACCCGATACACTTATGGCGGTTAGTTAACTGACATTAAACTCCTTGTTTAATTGGATTTTGTGCAACTGGCCGTCAATCACTAACATTTTCTTTTATGGGAGGTAAAAAACCTTTTTAAGGTGCTTTCGCCCGAGAAGGTTCTGTGCTCGCCCCTGCCTCTATTTATTTTGTACTTTACTTATTCAAGTTTTTTTTTTAATTTTTCCATTTTATTGCATTGAGATGTCACCTCACATTACATCGACCTAATTAGCCTACATTTTGATGTAGGCCAGGAAAGTGTGCAACAGCAGAATGTGATTACCAGCATTGCATTACATAAAGACTTTTGGCTAGAAACGAACATGCTTCACATTGACTTGAGACTTTTATTCGTCTTTGAAACTGATTAATGTGCAAGATTACCTTATACTTGTACTGGTAGCCAGTTATTTATAGTACGATTGAATGGTAGGAAACCTGTTTTCCAAGTTTTTTTCTGAAACTGGGAACAACATAAAATGCAAAGAGTGTTGTCAAAGTAGTAAACTGACAAATGAAATTATTCATATTTGTGCAACGAATTTTTCAAAACTGCAGTATTACATACTGTATTTTTTAAACTGTGTATTTCTTAACACATAAATAAATACTCAGGCATAAATCTCACTGATAATGTAAACAGATGTAAACAATGTAAACATGTATGACAGAAAAGTAAAAGATTTTATTCATAAGAATAACTTAAAATAATTTAGAAAGACCTCACATCAAATTTTCAAAATAATGTAATCCACGTAAAGGAATACAGTGTCTAGTTATTGGTGTGACATTACTTGCCACTAAGATAGCATCCTAGCAGCGGTCCCAGCTTGGGAGTGTCTTGGTGGGGTCCAGTGGCGGATCCAGAAAATGTTTTTGGGGGTGGCTGGTTTGCTACCTGATGATAGGGGGGGGGGGGGGGGTAGAGGTGAACTGAAAACAAGTATTGTGAAAGCTTTTGAATGTTTCATAATCAATCATACCCGAACTAATCATATGATTGGGAAATAAAAAATAGCTTTACTAGTGCGTTGAACCATATCGGCGATAAAATTAACTCAAATTTTAAGTATATTGGAAAACTTAGATTGAATTATGGCTAAATCTGGTGTGTTTAAGGCGGCGTTCACACCGGCACGATATGCGATATGCGTTTTAAACGATACGTGAGACGCGACACGCATAGACAGATACTTGAAATGTAGAGGGAGGCGATAAAAATGGTTCACACCGAGGCGATTGTGCAATATATCGTAAGCGATGAATCGCACCAAGTGCTGCATGCTATCGGTCTTTGCGATTAGTTGCATACGATTCTAGGAAGGAATTTGTTAAGGAAGTTAAGAAGGAAGTTAAGTTTGTCAAGGAACATAGACCTATTATTATTCCGGTATTACGGTCATATTATTAAATTTTTAAGAATGAGAATCAATGTGGGAGCTTTAATAAGATACAAATTTTTCAATGAACTAATGTTTCATCTAGTTTTAATAGATGAACTTTGTGTGAATTACACACTGTAAAAAGAGATGTTTTTCTAAAGTTTTTATCTGACGATTAGTTTTCCTCTTATAGAAATATGGGATCTAATGTTACAATTGAAGACTTAGTAGTGGAATTAGGTAATTCTTGCTATAATGAATATTTTACGAGCTTCAAACTGGAGGTTTGATTGGAAAAAATTACACTCTGGAGGTTTTGGGGGGGCTTCAGCCCGAAAGCCCCCCCCGTAAATCCGCCACTGGTGGGGTCTCAAAGGAAATTTACTGACCGTTTTTGCGAGATTTTCCCTTCTTCCTATCACTTCACCAGTAAATTTCCGATTGGGAGGGGGGGGGGGGGGGTGTCATGACCGCCCTTGATCTTCTTAGCTCGGTGTCAAGTATCCCAAAAATGTTGATAATTAATTTAATTCTTAACTTATGCACTTAATTCACTTCTAAAATACAACAATCATAACCTTTGTCTTAAAAACAACGTATTGATAACTTGAATGTTCAATTGAGCTAAAGTTAATTTAGTAATTTAGAATTTAGTATTTTACTTGTTAGAACTGAGAGCTATATAGAACTAGAGTTGAAAATAAATTCCTTATTTTGAAGTTATTCTTAAGGACTTCTTGGTTCTCTGTCTTTAAAACTACAATGAATGGGTTAATTTTTATCCAAAGTAATTTCTGTACCCTACCAATAATTAATCATTTGCATCATATTGAGTAAAATAAATGTGAATAATTTCCCATATATGTTTCTATTGTACAAAAATATGGAAATAAATAAATGGGTAAATAAATAATGAATATATGAATAAATTATATATATATATATATATAAATATATATTCATCAATCACCATCATTCAACTCATTACTCACGCACATGTCTCAAATCAATATGGGCTTCATTCTTGAAAAAAAAACAAATAAGTAAATGAATTGCTTAGCATTATGCAATTCATTATCCACATAAGTAAACAATAATAGTCACAGGGGCGTATTCAAGGGGGGGGGGTCCCCGGGTCCGAACCCCCCCATTTGAGATGACTAAGCACTAGATAGAATGGTTTTTTGCTGTTGGAAAGGTTCTTGAGAATAATTCTATACCAGTTATAATAATTCTAATGAAAAAAATTTAATCTAGACGGAATTATTAATATTACAATATTGGAGTGTTGAGAACTGAGCATGGCGGCTGTTATTGTAGCCATTATTGTAGCATGTTTAGTCTATCTTTATACCATAGAGGAGAGAACTTTAATGTATGGTACATTATCGAGAAAGAGTGAGTTAGAATTTCATAACAAAACTGGGAGAAGTCATGAGTCTAGAAAAAAACATATTATAGTAGCATAGCTCGCAAATGTTGACATTGTGAATTCTTTTTCCATGATAAAATAACAAAATGATTTTATAGACTTCCGTTTGAGCTTTTCAACTGTCCAGAAGTGGACAGCTCAGTTTCTGCGTGGATCACGGTCGGTGTTGAAGTAAAATTAATAATAATTACGTTCTCGGTCCTGGTACAATGCCAAACAATCGTGCATGTATACAAGTTTTAATAGTGAATAAAATAATTATTGCTGTTTAATATTAATTTTTAATTTTTCAATTGGATTTTTGATTTCTCGCTTTAAGTTTGTTTTGGCTGAAAAAAGAAAACATTCGCGTTTAATGCATTACTTTTATGCAAAAACAGCTAAGACATTAATAATTAAAGAAATTTCGACTTCATCCTCAAACAGTAGTTGTGATAGTTTAGAAATCAATCAGGCGTGGAATTTCTTCATTTTGTTGAAACAAATTAAATCCAATCTCAGGGACTTGACTCATAATTTCTTTGAGAAGTTACTAGTCTTGCTGGTGAGATTTGGTAAGTGCATATAAATGTAAAAATTTATCACAATTTTCAGCAAATAATAAATTAAAAACGGTATTGGTTTTTCCAACATTAGATGGTCCACACATAATTCAAAAGTATACTGTGTCTCATTTGTTGCTTTCTGTTCTTCTCATTTAAATACTTATCAAAGTCAGGGTACTTGGTTTCTTCATTTCATACTCATAGAATGCACCCTTTTAATGCATTGTTATCTTCACCTATTCCCTTCACCTTTCATCTCACACGGGTTGGTTGTCGAAACATAATGTTCTCTTTTTAAAAACATGGAGTTTGAAAATTGCAAAATGGGTTTAGCAACTTTTTAACATCTTAAAAAAACATTAGTATATGTATTGTGTAATAAGTAACAGTATAATACTTAATTAATAAACTGATAAAATTGGTGAACTACGGCTTCTCTGATACTTGCTGTAGTTACAAAGTGAATAAAAGTTTTAGGATTTGATTGTCGGTTGGGGGGGGGGGGGGGAGGGGTAGCCAAGGAGTGTTGTATGTAGGTGAGAGGACAACTCTGGTGAAGTGGCCCCCCCCCTTGAAAAATTTCTGGATACGCTTATGAACAGTCATAATAGTTTGATTAATTCATAATTATTGTAATTTTGTCACAATTAATGAATAAGTAAATAGTTTATGTCTTAAGAAGAATAATAAAATTAGATATTTAATATAATACTAAAATATTAAGTGATCATTCTTAATCTAATTGGTGGGATTTTGAGTGGAATTAAGTCGTCATAATAATTATTATGTCACATAGTACATATTAAAATATTACCCTTGTCATACAATATTATTATGCTTATGCTGTATATTTATGCATGTGGATTCTAAGGAAATCCAACATCCAATTTCATAATACTGTAACACATTATAATAATTCATAACACATATTAAAATATCACTCATGTAATACAATACTGTTATGCATATGCTATATATTTATGTATGTGGACCCTACGGAAATACTAAATTCAAGTTGCAATCTATTTTAATTACATTCGATTGATTCACATTAAAATTAAGTAAATAAACATAATGATCATGAAAAAATTTCACGGGCTACTTTCTGTTTTTAGCAGACTGGCCCCTAAAATTGCGTGGTTCAGAAAGAGTCGCCTTCTCTTGGAAAGTACGCACAATCAATCTAAATTTAGATGAGACAAAAGTTTTTTTTTAATTGGCATCATTTTTCATTTCTTTGCTTGTAAAAAACTAACTGAGAATGAGAATGCTTTGATTAAGTTAGATAAGCGACAGCTCACTCCTAATAACAAGTGAGCTGTCTCTGACCCAACTGGAAAACTAATTAATATCTTCTACTATCTGTATGCTTGTGCGTTCCTTGGGGCCAAAAGAATAGTAGAGATGTTTTAAAACGTTATTCTGAACACTCTTTAATGATATTTCTGATTCTATTAATCTAGAACTGGAGGTATAATAACATCAATTATCTATCCCTGGGCCACCAGGTAGCAGATGGAAAAATGAGGAGCAATTTTTATGTGTCACTTTTATCCTAGTCTGGTAGCTACATCGTCATCCTCCTGTATAATTTTTTTTTTTTTTTTTTTTTTTTTTGAGGATGAAGCCCACATAGGTCTGAGACCTGTGCGTGGGTAATGAGTTGGATGATGATGATGATGATTTATGAGTTGGACCTACAGTTTTAGGTGGGTTCCGAACCACCGGGAAGTGATTTTACAGCAGAGAACAGCTACTTGCTATTATCTGTCAACGAAACTCTAACGGAGGATGAATAAGGAGAAAAACGAAGAAGTAAAAGAAAAAAGAGAAAAAGGAGTGAAAAAGAGAAAAAAAATAAAAGATAGAAGGAGAAGAAGATAACTAATAATAATAATAATAATAATAACAAGAGGAAGAGGAAAAATAAGAAGAAAAAGAAGAAAATGGAGAAAATGAATTGGAAGAGGATGGAAAAGAATAAGAAAAGAAGAAGCGAGAAGCAAGTTTTTGAAATACACATAATCAAACGGGACCTTTCACACAGTAATCATATGAACGAAGTGCCAGTCGAAGCGAGAAGCAGGTTTCTGGAATACATATAATTAAATGGATCCTTCCACACTGAGATTCAATGCAACAGGTGGCCATCTCAGCAAGAAGCAGATTTTTGAAAAACAAACAATTCGATGGGAACTTCTGCACTGAGATTCGATGCAACAGGTAGCCGTCGAAACGAGAGCGGTTTTTGAAATAGGCAGAATCAAATGTGACCTTTCACACAGCAATCGCATGCAAAAAGTGGCCGTCTGAGCAAGAAGCAGGTTTTTGAATCACAAACAATTAAATGGTACCTTTCACATGCAAAAATAGCATGCAAAAAATAGCCGTTAGAGCTAGAAGCAGCTTTTTGAAATAGGCAGAATCAAACGTGACATTTCACACAGCAATCGCATGCAACGTGACCTTTCACACAGCAATCGCATGCAAAAAGTGGCCGTCTGAGCAAGAGGCAGGGTTTTGAATCAAAAACAGTTAAAAGGAACCTTTCACATGCAAAAATTGCATGCAAGAAATAGCCGTTAGAGCTAGAAGCAGGTTTTTGAAATACACACAATTGAATAGGACCTTTCACACAGCAGTTGCATGCAACAAGTGGCCGTAACAAGTGGTCACTTTATGACTTCTAATTTTTATACAATTGTAGGGCGTCCATAGAAAAATAACGTAAATTGATAAAGTTACGTTGGACACACCGATGCGAGTTGTTCTTTGTTGATTGATTAATGTCAAAGTTGTCATTGCGTCATTGCGTAGGTTATTATCGTTATCACAACTAGACTATTATACCGCTGCTCTATCATTCTACTACAAATTATTGTTAACGTGACAAGCTCTATTGAACTTGCTAAGTTTTCACTGGTAATAGCGAGTCTAGAAAATTTGAATAACAATGAGCTTTAATTAAAAATTGTGTTATTCATTGTTCGGTGAGTGTCCGCGTCAGAAGAATAGGGCTTTTTATACCGGATGGTGTCCGCATGAGTCTGGAGACTTGTGCGTGGGTGATGAGGTGTATGGGTGAATGATGACGGAAAATTTACAAGGCAGACTGAGTTTCGTACTTGGAGATCACGTCTTGGAGACTCCAGTTAAGGAGTGTAAGACAAGTCTGATCAACAATTATACACTAGATACCATAATTACTATATCAATTAGTTGAGGTGAGGCTTAATTTTGATATGAAAGGAACTCTTGTACACTATAAAAAGCTTTATTAACTAAATACTTTTTCAATTGTTTTTTAAATATTTCTATATTTTCAAGACTCTTTAAAAACTGCGGTAGCTTGTTGTAGAATTTCCTACCAATATAACTAGGTTTTTGTCTGAATAAGCTACTATTGTCACTCACCAATCTCCTCGGCGTCTTGTGTTATAATCGATGCTGAAATAATACAATTACCGTATTGGAGCTGCAGGAAACGAAGCCACCCAGAGTCTTATCTAATCTCAGACAATTTAATATATCACAGAAATAAATAAATAAAGGCCATCAAGGCAAGAAAATACAGAAAGGCGAAATGCTTATACAGTGAAAAGAAGATAATAATAATATGAGGTAAAATGACTGTGTAATGATAAGAAAAAAGGTAATTTTAAAAAATAATAAAATGTATGCAAATATGTAATGACGAAGTTTGGTGAAGGAGAAAGACGAAGAGGAGGAGGTGGAGGGTGGTTGAAGAGATAGAGGAGGATGAGTAGGGGAAGGAGCAGGTGGTGGAGAAGGAGGAGGAGGAGGAGGAGAAGTGAAGGAGGAAGGGGAAAAGTTGATGGAGAATGATAAGGAGGAATAGGAGGGAATGATGAGGAAGAGGAGGGGTAGGGCCTCGAGAAGGAAGAAGAGGAATCGGTTGTGGTGAAGGAAGAAGTTGAAGAGGAAGATGCGGATAAGAAGGGATGATGATGATGAGGTGGAGGTATAAGGCAAGTTATGGGAAACATAGTGAACATACAATAATTTTTTCCTGAACAAATAAAGCAGAGTTTAAAGTAGGAATATAAATGGGAGAAGATGGATAAAAACATCAATATAAAAAGTGAGTCTTCAAAAAGCTTGAAAGAGGAAAAAAGTAGAAGAGTTTGCTTTATTTTCCGACTTAGGTACAAAAAAGCGTAGCAAAAGATCAGTAAAATTCACATCTCCCACCCAAAAATTCCAAAAATACATTTTTCTCGAATTTCTCAGTTAAGTACTGACCTAATATCTCTCAAAATATACAAGCCACCGTTCGTAACAGATAGAAACTCGAGAGCAATGGAACCAAGCCGATCCCACGGCGGTCGCTGGTGTATTCTCAAGCTGGTATGAATACGAAACAAGCAGATAAAGGTAGGTGGGATAGGAAATGAGAGAAGTGAGGTGATGAGAAAAAGCAACCACAAGCTAGAAACGCGTTTTAACCACCGACGAATCCCGCTCACAGATCATGGCTCAGCCCCAGTATTTGTATTATAACTATATATGTATTAAGTATATATGTATAAATGTATGTACTATAACATATATACGGTATGCGTTATATGTTTGGCCTTCAAATTTCCTAATGGAATAGCCCTCACATTCTGCGTTTGACCAGGGATAAATTCAGCTTCAGTGCACTTTGCCACTTCACATCAAACAATCATACGGAATGCACACTCGATATTTGACTGTATGGGCCAACTAGGCTGGAGGTAGTGGAACATTCTTCAGTGAATCCCATAGTATAGTTAAAGAGAATAATACATCAGAGATATATCTATATTACATTATATTACATCACATTAATTTATAAAGATATACAGTTATAGAGATGTGCATATTATAAATATGTACATTAGAATCTCGTTTATCCGGACTAACTGGGACCGGAAGCAATCCGGATGATTGAAAATCCAGATAATACAGAGAGTATTTAAGAAATTAACAAAATTGTAATAAAAAGCAAAATTAAACTCACCCGTTGTTGTATTGATCTTCACAAACACGAAATAGTAAACAAAATTTATAACAATCTAATATTAAAACTGACACTGTATTTCTCTTTTAAATAATGTTTTACTCACATATATTTGAGATGCTTGAGGAATGCATTTCACTTCTGAAAAGAAGCTTCGTCAGCCTCGGCAGCATTTCGTCATGGAAAACATCACAAATTTATAACATTTTAAGACACACAAACTATTTACTGTACAATCATCTTTACTGTACATTATTTACATTTATACCCTAACTTATGGCAATATTATTACTTTTTTCGTCCAGCAGTAGATCCGGATGATCCGGATGGACGGGGTCCGGATAACCGAAGTTCTACTGTACAGTTACGGGACCAGTTACTGGCTTGACTTGTCTTATACTCCACAACCGGAGTCTTCAAAACGTAATCTACAAAAAAAGGGACCAATCTTGACCAAAATTTCGAAATGTCACTAAAAATGCTGCAAATAATGTGCCTTACATGGAAGGTGAGGACCTTTTTTTGTGGTATCCCCCTAAATATTTCAAATAGTTTATTTAAAAAGATACCTGGGTTCATCCCTGAATGGTCCTGCAGGCTATGATAAAATGATGCTAGGGATTTTATTATATTATGAATAGTATTTTAGTATGAATAGTATTATGATATTAATAATAGTATTATGAAGGGTATGTAGATCAACCAAAAAATGGAAAAGCCAAACCAGTGATGGCCGAGTGCCGTAGCAGGTATCTGTTCAATCAGAGATAAGCTACGAAACTCCCAGGCGCTCTTTGTAAGGGTGACCGATTTGATTGGCCAGCAAAAAAGACTCTTTTCTTTGCTGTAAAATCACTTCCCCGGTGGTTCGGAACCCACCTAAAACTGAAAGATGGAAATAAATAAATAATAAATATAGGAATAAATAATATAAAAATAAATATATATTCATCAATCATCATCATCCAATTCATTATCCACGCACAGGTCTCAAACCTATGTAGGCTCCATCCTCCGAAAAAAAAATTATTGAATCAAAGGAGAAATGTGAAGGATAGCTTTCAAGTAATTCAAAAACTCAAGAAACACTTATCTGGGGTTGCTAAACTGTTGTAAAATTGAGATAAAACCAATACTAGACATAACGAAACAGCGACTTGATTCCCATTGTGCTTGTACAGTGGAGCATCCAATAATCGCCATCGCAAAATCAGACACATGCTGTGGAATGGTAGCATTCACGCTGTTCCAATCTGTCATACACTATACCACAGCATGTGTTCGATTTTGCGATGGTGATTATTATAAAATAATTTTTTTTAATGCCCACATTAGTCAGAGACTTGTGCGTGGGTAATGAGGTGGATGATAACACATAGATGCCAGACGGAGAAGCGGGATTCGAACCCACGACCGCTGAAACGACAGCAAGCTGAAGTTGCAACGCCCCAACCAACTGCGCTAAGCGGCCCGCCGCTTAATGCTGGTAACGCAAAATGATGACTCCATAGTGCGAGCACCATTATTTCTGTAGTATATTGAATGAATTGCAAAATAAATTATTTATAAATAAATTTATTCCACATTTTTTGTAAACTTTTAAAAAATAACAGCTTGAAAATTACAAGACTATTTTCTAAAAAAGATTATAAAATTATAACACTACTAAATTGCAAAAATCATATAATTACAAAATAACGAATGTTACAGTATATTCTGAAAAATAATAATAGAGAATAATTTATTACAAAGTATTACATACATACATACATACATATCTAAGTATTTAACAAAGTATTAAATATTTAAAATAAAATACACTCTTTCGTGGAATCCCTCTGAGTTTTTTTCAAACCTGAATCGAAGCAGCCAATAACTAGTAGGTATCTTTCACTGTGTAAGCCCATAATCTTCTTCTTCTGGTGCCTATCCGCTATCGAATATTGGCAATCATTTTGGCAATCATAATTTTGTTAGCTGCTGTTTTAAAAAGTCCGGTGGTGGATGCTTCAAACCAGGTCCTCAGGTTTTTTAACCAGGATATGCGTCTTCTTCCTACTTCTCTTCTACCCTGGACTTTCCCTTGCAAAATGCATTTCAGAAAACTGTACTTAAGCCCATAATAACGATGTTTTTTCAAATGAATCACCTCTCATGAGATTTTGCCTCATTTTCTGTGACATCACGCCCAGTCGTGTTGAACTGAGATCAATTAGAACGCAGCAATTTGAAGACTATCGCTTCAAATTCAATTATAAAAATTCAACTGTCACCAAATTATTGACTCTTCCATCCAATCAATTAATTTTGATTCAATGTCAGTGATCGACATTTGGAAAATAATTAGAATAGTGAATAATGAAGCGAACTGCATTAATTCATTTAGAAGGGCTTAGCAGGGGAAATCACAGTGGAGCATCAGTAGCATCATCGGAAATTGTCATTTAAGCTGGAAGGTAAA
Source organism: Conomelus anceps (assembly GCA_948455865.1). Classification (NCBI taxonomy): domain Eukaryota; kingdom Metazoa; phylum Arthropoda; class Insecta; order Hemiptera; family Delphacidae; genus Conomelus; species Conomelus anceps. Next base: position 12,132,688 of record OX418224.1, read on the forward strand.
TTGATTTTGCAATTCCGGGTCTTACTGAGTGGGGGGGGGGGGGCGTAACCCACAACAGGCCAAGTGCTTGGCTGCCCCCCCCCAAATAAGGGGGCGAAATGAGAAGTGGAGCTTGAATCCCACTTACAGATGACGAAATTACAATCGAGACCTTGGTTACTGGAAAGTCAACTCTGTAGGCTACTATGCTTGACAATGTTGTTTACTATAAAAAATCTCTTTTAAAGAAAGTATAGGGAAAATAATTTTCTTGAAAATATGACTAGTGAAACCATGCACAAAACCAGTCAAGTGCTCAATGGAATATGAGGAATTCACAAATAAAGATACTTCATTTAAACTACATTAATACTTCATTTTAAACTTTTTAGTACGTATTTTATTCTTGATTATTTTTCATTGGTCGGTTTCTTTTTGTTTCAAAGTTTTTATTTATTTATTAATCGCCACATGCCACATTATTAAGTTGAAATATCAAAATAAAAATGTAGATAAATGTAGATAATTTAAGATTTTTCCACACAATGTGGTGGTCTATGATTCTCATTTTTATGGGACAACAAAATAGCATGATTAGCGTAAAAAATAGTGGAATAAGGATAACTTTCTTCGATCAAATTTATTTCAACCATTTTAATGGTATCTTTTTATGTGAGTTCAACGACTTGCAGTCAAATATTCATTAAGAATAAGTAGAATTTACTTACTCTGTAGGCCAAGCGCTTTCGAATCTTTGAGATCCATTTTCAGTGGCATGCTCCTTGATCATCGATGTCAGTTCTTTGGTTAGAAGAATTATTGTGGTTTTTGTAAAATGTGATCAAAAAGTTTTTGTGATTTAAAATTTAGTTGTTCGTTGAGGATGTTTTATTTATTGTGTGTGGTGTGTTTGTATATTTCTAATTGTTCCAAGGTGTTGAGTTCGTGTCCTTTAGATTTTATATGTATTACAGCAATTGCTGTCGTTTAAGTGGTCGTGGGTTCGAATCCCGCTCCACCGTCAGGCATTTATGTGTAATCATTTACCTCATTATCCACGCACAAGTCTCGGACTCATGTGGGCATCATCAGCAATAAAAAAAAAATGAAAAAAAAATACTGAACATAAAACTGGCTGTGCTCAGGGTATATGGTCGTAATTTTTTCTAAGGTTCTTGTGTTGGATATTGTTAAGGTATTGAAATGTTATCTATTTCCATGAGATTGTTTATTTTTCATCAATTATTCAATTATTTTATGGAATATGAGGGGTCAAGGTTGAAATTTCTCGGGTTTGGGGGGCAATTGATCTTCCCTAAAAATTATTTTAAACTTTTGATTAAGTGTTTATTACTAAAAGACACGTTGAGGAATAAAATCACATACTTTTCATTTCGATCAAACAAGTAGGTTACTAAAAATAAATTTTTGAAAACCTCGAAAAAATTCAGTTAAAAAAATTTATATAAAAAAATTGTTGAATAGGAATAAAAAATATGTCATTCTCTTCCCCAATGAGTTTTTCAGTTATAAAAAATATTAAATGCTTAAACTAACTAGTAGGTGAGTTCAATTGCCCCCCAAAACAGAAAAATTTTAACTTTTAACCCCCATATTAATTTAACAAAATAATTGATGAAAAAGAATTTTTCTCATAGCAGTAGATAACATTTCAATACCTTGATAAATACAAAATAAATAATACCAAAATACAAAACATTTTGAAAAAAATTATGACTAAAAACCCTGTTCACAGCCTTAATAAAAAATTTGAAAACAATAAAGAAAACGACTCCAATAAAATTATACTCAGAAATCACGTCCCAAAAAGTTGAAAATAGAGTATTTTCTTTTTTGTTTAATTTTTTTAATTTTAAGTTCACCTGATTGGCCGAAACGGAAGACGGCTTGTTTCATACATAACCGGTTCTGGGTAACCGATGTCGTTTACCCAGCATAATTACATTGCATCATATGATCTCAAAAATTGGGTAGGTGTTAAGCGCTCCATATGAATGAATAATTTTTATTAGTGAAAAGTACAAAACATTTCTTACATAATAAAAAGGTTTGCTAAACGACACCGGTTACCCGCAGCCGGGTAAAACTATGTGTGAAACTGTCCTATTCGAACATCGGAGACATCCATGAATGCTCCTTTTGGCTAGGTATTGGGCCGATCCTTGCAAAACTTGGATGGGACTACCGCTTTCATTTTTTTTCTATCAAAATCGGTTTAAAAGTGTTCGAGAAATTGTTGTACAGACATTAAAAAAAAAAACAGGCCGAATTGAGAACCTCCTCCTGTTTGTTGGAAGTCTGTTAAAAATAGCCTGATTTTCTAGTGTTTTTAGTAATTTTCATGTTACTTTTCAAGTCCCACTGTAAATTATATCAAACAATGTTTCTTCAAAAAATATGATGTTTTATGCTGGGAGCCATTCTCCAATTTTGTAGGCCCAGCTGACCTTCCTCAGCAAACACTATCCAATGCCATCTCAACAATTAATCAAAAGATCAAAATGATTGAAAATAATGGAACTACAAATCACCAAACAACTCTGAAGTGTAGAATGGGAGAGCTTCACAATATTATTAGCTTTGATACTATTGCTTCACAACGCTATTATTTAACTGATATCGATTTTCAGCTGTCAAACAATAATTTTGATGCAGATAAATTTCACTGGCTGCATAGATTGGTATTGACTGGTATCGGTCGCTTCAAATTATTAGTTCGACCTTGAGGGCTTCGACTTCCCAGTTGAGTTCTTGGTATGTTTGATGAATTACCAATTTCATTGACATAGCAAACAACATTGCCAGTAATAATAATAATTGAACCGGATCTGATGGGTACGCGCATGCCCAGTCTACCATTCCTAACATTTTGGCTCATCCAATTACAGCTCAGTATTCCCTTGTATTCTCATCCGCATATTCTCAGTCAATCTTACATAATTATCATTTTAATCTATATTTTCTTATTTTAACCACTTATTTCTTATTTTTGCCTTTTTATTCCTCCTCCTCCTTCTTCTCCCCCTCCTCCTCCTCCTCCTCCTCCTCCTCCTCCTCCTCCTCCTCCTCCTCCACCTCCTCCAACTTCATCTTCTTTTTTCTTTCTCATGAGCACCACTTAGGTCTGAGACTTGTGCTTGGATAATGAGTTGGATGATGGCGATTGATGAGTTTGGCCTACAGTTTTAGGTGGGTTCCGGACCACAGGTAAGTGATTTTACAGCAGAGAACAGTCTTTTTTGCTGGTCAATCCAATCGGTCAGACTTACAAAGAGGGCCCACGAGATCGTAGCTTATCTGTATCTGATTCAACAGATACCCGCTACGGCCTTTCCTTTTTTCTTCTTCTTATTTTCACCTTCTTCTCCACCTGCTCATCCTCTTCCTCCTCCGCCTTCCCGATCACCTTCTCCTTCTCGGTCTCCTCCTCCTCCTTCTACGTCACCTTCTTCTTCTTCTTCTTCTTCTTCTTCTTCTGTCTTTTTTCTTCTCCTTCTTCTTCTGTCTTTTTCTTCTTCTCCTTCTTATTCAGCAGTCTTCATCTCCTTCTTCTGATATCATCTGCTGTCTTCTTCGTCCTCTCCTTCTTTGTCTTCTTCTCCTCCTTCTCCTTCTCCTCTTCTTCCTTTTCCTCCTTCTTCTTCTGTCTCCTTCTTCTTCTTATTCAGCAGTCTCCTTCTTCTTTCTTCTATTTCTTCCTCTACTTCTTTTCTTCTCCTCCTCCTCCTCCTCCTCCTCCTCCTCCTTCTCCTCCTTCTCCTTCTTCTCCTCTTTTTTTTCTCCACCTCCTCCTTCTTCTCCTCTTCCTCCTTCTTCTTCTGCTCCTCCTCCTCCTCCACCATCTCTTTCTCCTCCTCCTCTTCCTCCTCCTCCTCCACTCCTCCTCCTCTTTTTTTTCTTCTTCTGCCCTAATTCTCCTTCTTTTTCATCATCTTCTGCTAAAATATCTGAAAAAATTCATGAAAGGGCTTGGATTACCGTGATTCCCACAATACCTTAATCAAACTAAAACTGAAATACAGAGCAACTCTATATAGCACATATAAAGTACCCCCAAGTGGAATGATAGTATGTGCTTGTAGAATTTCTTTCCTTATCTTCCTAGCCGCTAGGTAATTGCGACCTGTGCCTACATGCTTTCAATATACACGCTGCTTGTGTTGCCACTACTACTATTAATAATAATAGTTTTGAGCTGGTAATTGATAACAGCGGCTATGCACAAATCAACTCTATCACAGAATTATTGGCCTCGACATCGCAATTTGTTGGCGCGACCCAGCAATCAAATTACGCGCCAAAAAAACAAAGATGGCGTCGCTGATAACAGCTGATAATGGTCTCGTCGCGCGGGAATTTTCGCCGTCTCATGGTGATTGTTCAAGCATTATTAAAAATAATTTTCAACTCGTGGGCGGTTATTTCAACACTGCAATGAAGTGTAATATATCTGTCTTTTTCTCTTTATATATTCATTTTTCTTCTTTCATCTATCAATTCTTTCCTTTTTTCTCTTTCTCTTGCTGATAACTGCCCGATTGTTGAACCGGAAGAATAGGTCCGGTTCAAGTCTGCAAATGAATGGGAAAATCCGTATCTTATTTTTGTTTTTCTTCCTAGGTATCAATCATTTTCCCATCATCCTATAATTATCCTTCTTTAGGTTATAGAAGGTAAGGTATCCATTAATATAAGGAAGGTAAACAATGCAAGCTTGCAAGGTCTAGGTTGATATAATTATTATTACGCAGACGAAAGATTAATAAATCATATATCCATCATAAGAAAAAGTTTATTCCCAGAAATATATTTATATTTTTTGTAAAAACCTAGGAATTCATCCGTGACATCACTGTAGAAAATTTTATTGCAAGTTCTCAAGGTATGAAAATATGTTAATAATATTAATATGTATAATAATGTAATTATATTATACTTTAATAAAGTAATATAATTATATTAATTATTTCACGATCAATAAACTCAACTATTGTAAGAAAATGGCTATTTTCAGTCGTGAAACATTTTTTTGACAAAACGAAGAGAGGTCTCTCTTTCAAGTCGACCGTTTTGCAACCTGTCAGTCTGGATTTACGGCTAATGGCGAGGACCAAATTCAATGACATTTTTTCATGAATCTTCCTTCAAGGAATACCCAACGATGCATATGTAGGGATTTTCGAAATTCGTTTGCATTTAAAGAATATTAAAAAGGAAAAAAGTAAGGCTCTTAGGCCTTCTTTTATAGGAACATATGATTTTTTCCATCATATGCAATTATAATCAGATTCATAGATAGCCCTCGAGCCATGTGAGTAATGATCTCTCACATAAAAAAAGGTTGATACTATAGATACTAATAGGTTGAGCCTTATTCATATGAATAAAGTTATCAGTCATAAGATCAACATATTTTTGAGAGGAACAAATCATTTCAAATATTTCAATTAAGTATAATAACAATTGATTACTATATTACTAAGTAAATGTATATAATTAATATTGTTTATGATGTTGAAGATCCATCTTGTTTCCACTAATATGTATTATAAACTTAAAAAACACTTTTAAATGGAAATTGACTCACGTTATGGCGTGACGGCCGTTTCGCTCTGTTGTCTAGAGCATCATCATGTGTGTACTGTGGGTCGTCTGATGATGCTCTAGACAACAGAGCGAAACGGCCGTCACGCCATAACGTGAGTCAATTTCCATTTAAAAGTGTTTTTTAAGTTTATAATAATATTGTATCATCATACATCTGAAACCTAATTTGAGCAATAAGCTTTCTCGCAAATAAAAAACACAGTCTTGTTCATGTGACGCAGAGTGACCTTTTGAAAAAACATACATGAAATAGGCTACGCGAATTGAATCAAAGGTTAGGTCTGATTATTGTGTTTAATTATGCGATGATGATTATCATTGAGTACATCGAGTATGTTGCTAGTTTCCCAAAACTAGTAGCTTATGCAATTCATCCAATTAATTTGTCTAGCCGCTTTGGAGGTGTTGGTTAGTGTGCTTATCGTTTTTGAATCATTAAACCTTAATAAATTAAACTTCAATTCAATTATCAAACCTTATATTCCCCACGCACAAGTCTCTAACTAATGTGGGCGTCATCGGCAATTTATTCTCGACGCCAAAATACATGGGGAAGATCAAAACTCAGTGATTCCAGTACGGGATATAGTGTGCTTCAGCTATCTATTCAATAGATACACAACACCAACAACATCCAACAAATTTCTGTATAGGCTATAATATTATAGCTCTGTTGATTGCGCATGCGCAGGAACTGACAGCAATCAACTCGATCCACTTGGTGTGGTGCTGTATGCTGATCAACTATGGATAGACGATTGACCTGGACTCCATACATTGAGAAAATATGTAGTAAAATTTCATCTGGGGTATTTGTCCTGCGACAGCTCGCTAGATTGAATGACAAAAAGTTACTTTTTACAGCTTACCATGGGCTCTTACTGTCACATATTAGGTATGCTATCCTAGTATGGGGTAATTCATCAAAACAAAATCTTGATAGGGTGTTTAAGATCCAAAAGAAAGCGGTTAGGTGTATAGAAAGAGTAAATAGATTAGATTCATGTAGGCCGTTGTTCAAGAGACTTAGTCTCCTAACTGTACCCTGCTTATATGTATATGAAGCTACTCTATATGTAAAAACGAAATCTTGATGTACATGATTATAATACAAGACGCCGAGGAGATTATCACTTGGTGAGTCACAATAGTAGCTTATTCAAACAAAAACCTAGTTATATTGGTAGGAAATTCTACAACAAGCTACCGCAGTTTTTGAAGAGTCTTGAAAATATAGAAATATTTAAAAAACAATTGAAGAAATATTTAGTTGATAAAGCTTTTTATAGTGTACAAGAGTTCCTTTCACATCCAAATTAAGCCTCACCTCAACTAATTGAAGTAATTATGGTATCTAGTGTATAATATTGTTGATCTGACTTGTCTTATACTCCTTAACTGGAGTCTCCAAGACGTAATCTACAAAAAAAAAAACTTCAAACTGACATCAAACCAAACCAATATGGACAGTTGACTCAGTAATTGAAGCCGACTGCAACACGGTGCAACTTTAATGTTGTCAACTGTCAACGTTTTTATTGTCCAGCGATTAATTATTATTCAAAAGCATCAGAATTGCGGCTTCATGCGCCGATTTGTCGAAAGTTATTTATTCTGAACCATTAACAAAGAATTTATTCTTTAGTGATGATAATATTGTGATTGATATCCAAATTAATTTTCTTTCATTGTCATAACACACAAATTGTTATGTTATACAAAATATTTATTATGTGTGTTTTATACAAAAGATACATAATAGTAATTGTCACTCAAATAAAAAAAAAATAGGAAATATAGATATTAATAGGTAGTACCTTGAATAGCATCTAGAATACCTGGTTAGTATCTACTATAGCAATAACTCTATATAAATAGTAGTTCTGTGAACAGTACACCACACGCCCAAGAATAGGGTGCTTGCATAGAGGCACATACTCCATGTACTCAATGATATTCATCATCGCAAAATTAAACACAATCATCAGACCTAACCCTAAATTCAATTCGCCTAGTCTATTTCATGACTGTTTCTCACAAAAGGTCACTCTGTTTCACATCAACAAGTCAGTGTTCTCTATATTTGTGAGACAACTAGTTGCTGAAATTAGATTTCAGATGTCTGGGGAATCAGGTGGAGGAGGAGGAGGAGGAGGAGTAACAGAAAGAGGAGGAGAAGGAGCAAGAAAAGGAGGAAGAGGAGAATGAGAAGGAGGAGTAGGAGGAGGAGGAGGAGGAGGAGTAGGAGAAGGAGGAGGAAAATGATTAGGAGGAGGAGGAGGAGGAGGAGGAGGAGAAGGAAGAGGAAGAGGATTTGGATGTTGTGGATAAGAAGGAGGAGGAGGGGGAGGAGTTGGAGAAGAAAGAGGAGGAGCAGGAGAAGAAGTGGGAAGGAGTGTGAGATGAAGGAGAGGGGGAAGAGAAGATGGAGAATGGGGAGGAGTAGGGGAGGAGGACGAGGGATAGAAGGAGGAGGATGATAAAGAAGAGGAGAAGGAGGTGCAGGAGAAAGAGGAGGAGAAGGAGGTGCAGGAGAAAGAGGAGGAGTAGGTAAAAGAGGAGCAGTAGGTAAAAGAGGAGGAGTAGGAGGAGCAGGAGAAAGAACAGGAGTATGAAGAGGAGGAGGAGGTGGAAGAGAAGGAGGAGGTAATAATTTGCCTTAGTTCTACTCCAAACAAACATTATTACGTGTACATTTTCATCACAGAAATTATTGGAGGAACTGAAACAACTGTCTCTTGCATCCGGTTTGACACTGCTGCTTCGTGTGAAGCCTATCAACCGGCTTGCAAGAACCCGGAACAGAGGCGTAGCCAGTCGCCACTAGAAGCTTGTCCAGCACTGAAGGACAACGCAACTGTTCAATGGATTTTTTTCAAATCGGCAGACGCTCCGCAGCTGAGAAATGAGCGCGAATAAAGAAATGAAGAATAATTAGCAGAAAACTATGCAGGTCGCCAATCCGCCGGCCAAGGCCGATAGAGTTGCTTGTGGGTAAAAAATTAATACCACGATAATAACACTGGCAGCTCAAAGATAAATCATAATAATTGTTCTGCACTTCTGTAAAGGAAGTTCCTGGCCTCGAGGCAGTTGCTGCACTGGTTGGTCTTGCCAGCAGCGAATGCAGAGAGCACGCTTCTTGTATACTATTATCAAGATACGAATGAGAAGGAGAAAGAAAAAAATGGTGCAGAAGCAGAAGAAGGAGGAGAAAAAGAAGAAGAAAAGGTGGAGGAGGAGGAGGAGGAGGAGGAGGAGATAGATGGATAAATTTTTTATTGACAATTTTGTCGCCAAGCTAAATCCTATTGCAATAATAAAAAAGGAATCTTATAAAAAGTTATATGATACATATTAGCATATGTTTTATAATAAATAAGATTTCTCAATACAAAGTAGAAAAAAAGAAGAAAAAATTGTAATAATATTATGAGGTAAAATGACTGTGTAATGAGGAGAGAAAAGATAATAAAAGGTACGAAAAGATGTAAAGATATGGTGAAAGATGAGGAAAAGGAGGAGATGATAGAGTGGTTGGAGGAGGGTGAGAAGCAGGTGGCGGGGCGAAGGAGGAGGAAGAGGAAGTGGTGGTGGGAGGTGGAGGAGAAGGTAGAATGCAGAGGTAGAAGCAGGAGGAGGAATAGGAAGAGGTGGTGGAGAAGGAAAAGGAGAAAGAGGAGGAGGAAGGGAAGGAGGAAGAGGGGGAAGCGAAGGATGATGAGGAGGAGGAGGGATTGAGGAGGAAGCGAAGGGGTAAGAACAGGAGAAGGAAGAAGAGGAATAGGTGGGGCAGAAGGAAGAGGTAGAAGAGAAGGAGGAGGATAAAGAGGAAGAGACGAATGAGAAAGTGGTGGAGGAAGAAGAGGAGGAGGAGGAGGAGGAGGAGGAGGAGGAGGAATTTAAATTAAATTTTTTGATAGGTTATTACACATTCTAGAAATCTATATTGAACTGAACCGGCAACCTTCTAGTAGGGTATTATATTTCTGTCAATAATACCAGGATCGTTAAAAAAGGTCTTCCCACTATTATCATTGAGAATATAATGTCATCGAGATATAGATATCATTGAAGAAGTTTCGACACTCGTACCATGACGTACTTGATCCCTTAAGTCTGGAACATTTCGATAAATGTGAAAGGGCTTCTTGGAAAACGAGATGGCATCGTGTTTCCCTGAATCCCTTAAGGGCGTTGACACATTGACAGCCCTTAAGGTTTTTATCACCCGATACAGGTTTGGTCCCTTGTGTGGTATCTGTTAGCCCACGTTTGCCTTTCGCATTACTGGATTTTCCGATCTCTTACGATATCATGAAAAAAATGAAAATGCCATCAGGTGCTTTGTTATCCATCTTTTAAGATATTTATTCCCTTTACGGGCCTTCAAAAAGTTATTGATTTCATTCCTAGTGTGATGAAACCTATGAAGGACATAGGCTATTGCTTAATGCAAACCAATTAAAGGCTTAGTATTAGTTTGGGTTCAAATTTGTAACAATTATCATTGAGAAAATATAATTATTGGGAAATTATTTTGTTCATATTGAAGCTATTTATAATGTACAGGTATTCCTTTTGGATCGAAATTGAGCTTCACCTCAACTAATATTGTAATTGTGGTAACAAATGGTAATATTGGATATATTGTTGGTCAGATTTGAATTGTCTCACACTCCAAAACTGTTATCTTCAAAACGTACTCTTAAAAAAAAAAAAAAAAAAATAGGTATTTTCATGATTGCTAATACTGATATGATTTGTAAATTTCTGTAATTTATTCAAAATTCTGATGATTGTTACAGGTGCCCGAGACTTCTGCGTGGTCAATGAGGTGAGTTGACGATTTAATTGACATTAAATTAATTACAAGTATGTTTTTGAAGGAACTGACAATTTTCCAAGCTGTCAAATATGTTTGGGGAGTCCGGTCCCACTAGGCGTCAAATCTGTAAGAAAGTAGAAACCAATCTGTCAAAACAAAACAATATGTAGAACTTAATATTTATCAATAATTTCGAATTCCTCAAAGTGCTATTAATTATACTGAAGACTTCCGCAATGGCGGATAATGACAACAGACAACAACATTGAATAGCTGATGGAAATCGATGAGTGCACACAAAAATATCAGTCTCCGCCAGGAATCGAACAGCGGACCTCCCAATTACCGGTCGGGCGCCTTAACTACTAGACTACAGTGACCCTTCAGTATAGCAGCGCTCATTTTAGACTTGGCCATATCGGCTCGTATATATCACAAGTTGGTTTTTGAAGGAAGTGAAAATTATATTTTTCAAACTGACAAATATGTAGAACATTATTTATTAACCCATCGATTTCCATGAGCTATTTAATGCTGTTGTCAATATCCGCCATTGCGGAAGTCTTTAGTATAATTAACAGCAGTTTGAGAAATTCGAAATTATTAAATTGACGTTTACTAACCTTTCTACATTTCCCCCACATGAGTATCATTCTCAATCGTCATTATCGAGAGTATTAATTATCATTGTCTTGCATCACTGCTTGCAACTTGTAGACCACTTTTTCAAAAACTGGGGGTTTTGACTCTCCCATCTCTTTTTGTTTGATGTACATTTAAAAAAATTTAAGCAAATATAGTATCAATGGTGATGTACATAGTTATCCCACAAGAAGCAGGCAGAACGTGAGACTTGGTTCCCACCATTTACCATTATGCAAGTACCGTTCTCAGAGAAATTGGCGTTATATGTCTATAAAATTGTTCAATCAATTTTCTCTAGAGGTTAGATATATAAATATTAAAAACTTTAAATCTTGCATGAAAGATATTCTTTTTGAAAAATGCTTGTATTCAGTTGAAGAATTTTTTGTGGAGACCATATGAGTGTGCAGCCTGTTCTAAATCTCTATCTATAAAAGGATGATACCCTGACTCACTCATCAACGCAGAGCCAAAACTACTAGGCCTATGAACTTGATATTTCGCATGAACAATCCTTATAGGATTTCACCGTGCAATAAGAAAGGATTTTTCAAAATTCGCAATTTCAGGGGTATTTTTAGGGGTTTAAAGTTTTGCCTATGCAAAGCACGGGTACATGGCTAGCTAGCTTACTGGGATCTTCTAATCATATGGAAAATAATTTGAAATTTTTCGATCTGCTGTACACGCTGTAGGAAACATATGACTGAGATCATACCCATATACTGGGAAATGAAATTATGCCGGGTTGATAACATCTGTTAACCAATGCAGCTAGAAATTTGAAATTTAGTCTCTGTAGGAGGTGGCGAATAATAAAATCCAAAACCTAGCTTCTACCCTAATAGTTGTAGGAGGTTTACATTTGAAATGTTTATTGAGAGGTGGTGAGTAAGGTCTTACTGTGTAAGAAAAAACGAAGGAGGCCTCTGATCAGCTGGAAGAGCCCTAGGACTAACTTCTTCCCTAATAGTCCTAGAAGGTTGAAATTTGGAATTAATGTAACCTCAGTGGGAGGTGGAAAATAATAAAATCAAGAATTTTTATGAGAACGCAGCAACGCGCGTCGGGCCAGCTAGTACTCTAAATACTCTCACTACTTGTATAAAGTAAAGAATGCTGGATTCATACCATATATGTCAATCTAAATTTAAGACTAGCCTGTGATATATATATATGTATTAGTATTAATTGTTGCTGACTTATATTTTAGTATTTGACTGTGATCATTTCTTTGAACTTATTGTTTTTTTTTTTTAATTTAGATAATTCTGACTATGTATAGAATGACGATTGTTTTAACATTTGTAATGTTTATGGCAATAAATGATTAATTGATTGATTGAATCAATACATGAGGACCATTAATTTTTTTCATTCCAAACACTAAATAACACAATACAATTATTCTTAATACAAAATAGCAAAAAATACAATATCTTACGATTTAATCAATCACAATATTGGGTTTTATCAAGCAAGGCAAGATTGGAACATTGAGGTTTAGTCTCCTTGAAATCCAACGCAACTTTCAACTATATAATGGCCGCTCTTCCTAACCTTTCTTTTTTCTTTTTCTTTTTCTTTCTAACCTCAACAAAACATGACCCTTGGCGGCAGGCTGACGAAGCTTCTCTTCAGAAGTGAAATGCATCCCTCCAGTATAAGTGAGTAAAATATTTTAAAAGACCCTTGGCGGCAGGCTGACGAAGCTTCTCTTCAGAAGTGAAATGCATCCCTCCAGTATAAGTGAGTAAAATATTTTAAAAGAAATACAGTGCCAGTTTTGATATTAGATTGTTCATCTATAAATATCACAGAACATCACAGGTGCTCTAGCATTCAAGTGGTGGGTAGAGTGCTCCACTGTTTACAAGGCGTGAGCAAAGTTTGGCTTTAATTAAGCATTTGCATGCTCTGTCAGTGGAAATTGATTCTTGGAATTTCTGATACCAATTCTGAGCACAAATGAGCAATCAGAATTTGTAATGAAGCTAACTCTACCGCCAAACTTAAACATTTTCTGAAAATCAGACATTTTCCAAAAACGAAAAAAAGGTTTGTTGTTCTAGTGAGGCAAATCTGAAGCTGAAAAGTTTCTCAACAATAATAGTTTAAGCAATACTAAGCTAACGATAACGTTTTCTTAATCAATTCCGTTTCTCTACTACTAGCATTAAGTCTTCCAGCTATACTACTGTACTCAAAAGAAACTGTATAACTAATTGAAAATTGTCTTTTCAATTTAAAGATATAATCGAATATAGGCTGACTGAAAACCATTCAATGGAAAAGTTGTAAAAGCTAGGGGAAAGGACACTGACTGGAACCAGAGAGAGAGAGCAATAGACTTCTCTTCTATTTTTGTGTAACTCTTGAATTCGCTATTCACTATTCACTAATACTGATATTTATAATTCATAATATTATAATTCATAAAATAATGGTATTTGTGAAATGTGTAAAAATATAGAAATTATTATGATTGAATAGAACTTGATTCATCTTGCAACTAGACAATGTGCAAAAAAACAATCACATTTTTTAATTTAATAACACATCAAATTCCAAACTCTTACAATTAGTATTTTTTTAATTGCATGTAGATGGTGACGGAGCCCTAAAACAATGGGGGAATATTACTTTTCTCCACCAAAGAAAAATCTGTTTCTGGGTTTTGAAAGTGCATTCTAAGGTTTTTTGTAGTTATCAACGTTAGTACTGTATGAGAGGGTTAAGTGTAAGAGAGGGCCGGATGCGCCCTAACTTCGCCCTCCCAGGTAAATAATAAAGGCAGTCAATCAAATCAAATCAAAATCATAATCTTCCCTCATATTATTTGTTGATTGATACATGATGTGAAAAATTGTTTGATGACAATTCCCCCCAATGTTTCAGAGTTCCGTTACCATCTATATGTAATTAAAAAATACTAAAATCTAGAGTTTGGAAATAGATGTGTTATTAATTAAAAATGAAAAATGTGATTGTTTTTGCACATTGTCTAGTTGCAAGTTGAATCAAGTTCTATTCAGTCATAATAATTTTTTAAATTTCACACATTTTACAAATACCAGTATTAGTGAATATTGAATAGAGAATTCAAGAGTTACACAAAAAATATTAGGGAAGTGATAGCCGCGAGCCGTAGCAGGTATCTGTTCAATGAGAGAGATAAGCTGCGTTCTCGTAGGTCCTGTTTGTAACGGTGACCGATTAGATCGGCCAGCAGAAAAGACACTGTTCTCTGCTGTAAAATCACTTCTCGGTTCGGAACCCACCTAAAACTGTAGGTCCAACTCATCAATCACCATCGTCCAACTCATCAATCACCATCATCCAACTCATTACCCACGCACAGGTCTCAGACCTATGTGGGCTTCATCCTTAAAAATAAGTTTATTGCTCTCTCTCTCTGGTGTCAGTGAGTGTCCTTTCCCCTAGATTCCACAACATTTTCAGTAAGCCTATACTCGAGCTCTATGTTTAAAATTGAAAAGACAATTTTAAAAAAGAGACACAGATTCTGCTCCTCCTCCTCCTCCTCCTTCTCCTTCTCCTCCTCCTCCTCCTCCTCCTCCTCCTCCTCCTTTACCTCCTTCTTCTTCTTCTCCTCCTCCTCCTCCTCCTTCTTCATCTTCTCCTCCTCCTTCTTCTTCTTCTTCTCCTCCTCCTTCTTCTTCTTCTTCTCCTCCTCCTCCTTCTTCTTCTTCTTCTCCTCCTCCTCCTCCTCCTCTTCTTCCTCCTCCTCCTCCTCCTCCTTTCTTTCCTCCTCCTGCTCCTCCTCCTCCTTCCTTTCCTCTTCCTGCTCCTCCTCCTCCTTCTTCCTTTTCTTCTTCCTCCTCATCTTCTTCCTCACCTCCTTTCAAAGTTTTTTCTCCATGACTAAAAGAATTATTATCAGTAAATTGATGACACGCTCGAATGAGTAAACTTTTGCCCAAAATTCTCCGTTTCATGTATTACTTGCACTCTCAACACATTTAAAATATCAGTTGATCAATCTCCATTGTTCAATTTACCAACACTAGTAGAAATAGCATCGTCTAAGTCTACAATTTATGTGAAGTTGAAAATTTTCGTTTTGAACTACTCACATGAGAAAAATTCACATGCAGAGTAATCTAATCAAATTTTTCCATTTCTTTTAACTTTTAAAAACTCACACGAATAGAGTAATCTTATCTAATCTCTCTATTTCTCTTCTTTCTAAAATTTACCATCTCCTTCCTGCCCCATTACCACTCAATTTGTCATCGTCCTTTCTCCCTTTGTCTATTATCTCAGTCTCACTATGGCACTCAAATCAGAGGAGAGTTCTGAAACTCAACTCATCTCTATATTTCTCATCTTTCTAACATTTCCCCTCTCCTTCCTTCCCCATTGCCACTCCATTTTTGTCATCTTCCTTTCTCCCTTTGTCTACATCTCAGTCTCACTATGGCACTCAAATCAGAGGAGAGTTCTGAAACTCATCTCGTGGGTTGCCTGTACTCAACTAATATAAGCCCTTAGCCTGTGAAGTGCACCAACCAATCACGAGCTAGCAATACCTTATCATAAAACTTATCAGACCCACCTCGCCATGAGTTCTTGTGAAGGTTACCCCAAACCCCGCTACGTCTCACACCCCCATCAAGGTTAAAATATAAATTTACTACCATCAATAACTTCACTATCTATAATTTCATCTTAAAGAGCTGCCTGACGTTCTATTTATAGCAGCACTGGAGTCTTTTCATTGAAGATCGTCTGCTTCTCTTTGAAGATTAGTTGGAGAGATGATGACGGAGATCGCAAAGGGATGAGTATCTCGTACCTGAAACTGACACTGACAAAAAAAAAAACAATGAGGAGAAGAAGAAGAAAAGGGAAAAGGAGGAGGAAGAAGGAGAACAAGAAGGAGAAGGAGAAGGAGAAAAAGAAGAAGCAGAAGCAGGATGACGGAGAAGGAGGAGAAGGAGAAGGGGGGAAGAAGAAAAAGAAGAAAGAGAAAGAGAAAAAAAGAGAAAGAAAAAGAGAAAGAGATAGAGATAGAGATAGAGATAGAGATAGAGAAAGAGAAAGAGAAAGAGAAAGAGAAAGAGAAAGAGAAAGAGAAAGAGAAAGAGAAAGATAAGGAGAAGGAGTAGAAGAAGAAAAATAAGAAGGAGAAGGGGAAGGAGAAGTAGGAGGATCAGGAGGAGGAGTAGGAGGAGGAGGAGGAGGAAGAGAAAGAGGAAGAAGAAGAGGAGGAAGAGGAGGTGAAGGAAGAGGAGGTGAAGGAAGAGGAGATGAAGGAGGAGGAGAAGAAGGAGAAGATGAAGGAGAAGGAGAACGAGAAAGAAAAGGTAAAGAGAACGAGAAAGAGAAAGGTTAGATGAAGGAGTAGAAAGAGAAAGAGAAGGAGAAGAAGAAAAATAAGAAGGAGAAGGGGAAGGAGAAGTAGGAGGATCAGGAGGAGGAGTAGGAGGAGGAGGAGGAGGAGGAAGAGAAAGAGGAAGAAGAAGAGGAGGAAGAGGAGGTGAAGGAAGAGGAGGTGAAGGAAGAGGAGGTGAAGGAAGAGGAGATGAAGGAGGAGGAGAAGAAGGAGAAGATGAAGGAGAAGGAGAACGAGAAAGAAAAGGTAAAGAGAACGAGAAAGAGAAAGGTTAGATGAAGGAGTAGAAAGAGAAAGAGAAGGAGAAGAAGAAAAATAAGAAGGAGAAGGAGGATGAGGAGGACAGTAGGAGGAGGAGAAGGGGAATGACAAGTGGGAGGATAGGAGAGAAGGAGGAAGAGAAGGAGAAAGAGAAGAAAAATAAGGAGAAGTAGGAGGATGAGGAGAAGGAGGAGGAGTAGGACAGTAGGAGGAGGAGAAGGGGAAGGACAGTAAGAGGAGGAGAAGGGGAAGGACAAGTCGGAGGATAAAGAGAAGAAGGATAAGGAGATGGAGGAGCAGGAGGAGAAAAAGAATGAGAAGTTAGAAAAAGATAAAAACAATGAGAGGAAAAAGAAAAAAGGAAATAGAAATGATTGATAAGAAAAGAAAAAGAAAACAAAAATGGAGAAGAAAAGTTAAAATAGAAATAAAATGAAAAAATGATGAAGCAGGAGAAGCATGAAGAGGAAGAAGAAGAAGAAGAAGAAGAGGAAGATTGATGTTATAAAGGTGGCTAAAAAAGTAATCCATTCACTTTGATAGTAGTCAGCTTCTAAGAAATTTCTAAAAGTATATCAATAACGCTTACAGAATGCAGAGCATTTTTATTTGGAAGACAAAATTTATCGCACATGATCCCTAAACGGGGATTCTTACCCTTAAGGTAAGTGGGAATATCTATCGTGCTCTATCAGTATTATAATATTTGGATAACGCAATTAATATTGATAGTGTAACGTCGAAGGGTTGATGCGTTGATGAAATTCCTGTGATTCATCAATCCATCAACTGATTCGTAAAGGCATCATCTTCAAGACAAAAAAAAAAAAAATGAAATAAATAAATAAAAATAAATACACAACTTTATCTGAGCTTTATATACACATTTTCAATAGCGTTTCAAGCTACATAAAACTCCAAGGGGAAATATAATAGTAGTTTATGCAACGATTTTATTTTGACCCTTATTAAGGCACGAGTTAGATGTAAGTTATAACACGAGCGAATGCGAGTGATATAAATATCTCACGAGTGCTTTAATGGCCAAATAAAATCGTTGCAACACTATTTTATCTACGACCACTAGTATACATTTAATTAAAACAATTTCATTTTACCTGTGACTGTCAGAGATACCTAACCTCTCATCTCAAATACGAGAAGTTATAGTAGATTGTTAGGTTAAAGCAGCTGGTGTAGCAGTTTGATCAAATCAGCTGATAGTTTCACAATATTGAATTACGATATTGACTCCATCAAAAATGCTTCTGATTGGTCCAGAACCCGTGTTATAATGTAGAACCTGTACTATAATGAGTTCATTATGCAACGGGTTTCAAAAAGCATTTCGAAAAGACAGCTGTTTTGGCATCAATTGTGAAACTGTAATGTATACATTATGACATGGTCGTGGATAAACATTGCTGTGTTTAGCCTCCTGTTGAATAAAAAAATATAATAAATATCAAGCATTACGATATGAAAATAAATGGACAGAACTCCAATTCGTATTGAGTTGTTGAAACTTTCATCAACTTCAATACCCGTTCAGCCTGGCCGATTTTGTGTCATAGTTCAACCCGCACAAGTCTCAGACTCAAGTGGGCATAATTAGCAAAAACTAAAAAAAAAAAATAAAAGAATGATACTTTTTACTTTTTAGTAATTATCCACTTTCGAGGATCAGAATACTTAAAATTATTTTTGATCTCAAGTATATTTCAAAAAAAGAACTTCTTATTTTTTAGAGCTGTTTAATTGAGTCCTTGTAGTCTATAAAAAAGAGTTTACTTGTCTAGACATGGGAGTAATGAGAAGAAAGTGCAAGAAAAAAGAGCAGCAAAGTCAGAGAAGAAAAAATACAACATCAGTGATTAGTGAATGGAATAGAAGGAGAGGGAAAATATAAGTGAATCAGGGAATGGGATAAAGAGAACAATTAAGTTAAAAACAAAGAACAGCTGAAGGAAGAGGTAGGCAATTTGTTTAAAATGTCTGAACGAAGTTTCTGGCCTTGTTTCTTGAGCGCAAATGATGTTATACGTTAGACTGACACAAGTTAATGCCTAATGCGACACCCCCTTTATCCGACACCCTCTTTCATCCAATAAACTCGGGAATTGAAATTTCCGACGTTATTGTGAGTGTCAGCCCGCGTGCGCGAGTTGGATATAATAGATTGGATTTGTGACACTGTTAGAAATTTTCAACCATAACAACTGTTCGGAATTGAAACTTACCTGTAAGAATTTAATCATCTGAGAGGTTTATTGTATTGTGTTTGTGTTTGTTATCTCAAATTCTTCCAGACTTGTGACTCCCATAAAGTCTGGTCCAGATATTTGAAACTCATTGTTTTTAATAGAATTTTTGATAAATTGAAAATTTGATTAATCGTATTCTATTTCATATTTGAATTAAAATTTTATTTCCACTGTACAGTACTGTAACGCAATAACATTTCAATAGCTCCAAAGGGTACAAACCCTGTTTCTTTAGAAATGGATTCTAAACAAAAAAGAAACATCTGTAAGAAAAAAAGTAAACGTCCGTTTAAATATTTATTTCTCCGCTAAATGTTTTGACCTATGACGTTTTATTCTATTCTAAATTACTTGGGAAAGTAACTTGTTTTAAAATTGTAAAAATTAGTAAATGTTGTATAAAATTAAAGTGAACTTGATTTTATACAACTTTTACTAATATTTACAATTTTAGAACAAGTTACTTTTCCAAGTAATTTAGAATAGAATAAAACGTTAAAGTGAACTTGATTTTATATACGATGATACTTTATAACAAAAATATGTTATAAATAGGGAAGTGATAATCGTGAGCCATAGCAGGTATCTGTTCAATCAGATTAGATAAGAAACGCTCTCGTGGACCCTGTCTGTAAGGGTGATCGATTGGATTGGCCACCAAAAAAGACTTTGTTCTCTGCTGTAAAACCACTTCCCAGTGGTTCGGAACCCACTTAAAATTGTAGGTCCACAATGTTTACAATAACATGGTTCGAGCGGCGAGGTGGAAATACCCGTAAGGGTCTCTCCACCAAAAAAAGCCATATGCATTTATTATTATTATTTTTTTTTTAACAAGATGTCAACAGATTGTGGAGTGATCATAACAAAGTACCAGAATGCACATTAAATCTTAGAGTATTTATGACAGACTATTCATTTAGTACCAACAACTAGTACGAACAAGCTACGAAACTCCTGGGCGCTCTTTGTAAGGTTGACAGATTGGATTGGCCAGCAAAAAGACTGTTCTCTGCTGTAAAATCACTTCCCGTTGGTTCGGAACCCACCTAAAACTATAGGTCCAACTCATCAATCACCATCATTCAATTCATTACCTACGCACAGGTCTCAGACTTATGTGGGCTTCATCCTCCAGAAAAAAAAATGAATTCCAGAATAATCATGCTTGTAAAAGCATCGGCAATAGTAATGAAATTTTATAAATTTTACAAGAACCCCTTTACAATAACTCCCCCTTCGCAAAAATTATTTTTTGGAAACTGATCATCGTCTCATTATTGCTCACAATTATTCATGAACAAGGTTTTTCACTCTGAAGTTTTACTCTCAATTCCAGTAAAAGTTTCACCAGAGAGCAATGTTAGTACAGCTGACTCCAACTTTACGAGCTACAAGCATGACTGAAGCTACACGTCTTCCATGTTTATTGGAGCGGTTCTTTTTGTAGAAACAGAACAGCGTACTAAAAACTTTACGGCTCTATATCAAAACATCAGTGGAATGGATTACCTCAACCCAATTGGAGTGTATCTAGCAAGTGTGTCATATTTCTTTTTATACGCTCCATAGAAACGATTCACGAAACGCTTATCCCTATAAAACAACGGTAGGGTTGCTCCTACAATATTTATTTACAACACTACTCTAAAACCTACGTAGCAATAAAGGTTTATGAGAGGAATAATAAGTTATATTCATATAATCTTATATTAATGGTCAAATCTATGGAAAATCTATGTTCAATTGATCAAATAAAAATTAAAAGATAAGAGTTGATGTAATAATTATTGTATGATAATAATTTGACACACTATTAAATTCTTCAATTTATTGTCTATAAGAGAAAATCATTAACAGATTCTTGTATTTGTTGCATTTACAGTAGAGCTTCGATTATCTGCGAGCGGATGATTCCCGAGTGCCACAAAAAATGTTCAATTAAATTTTAATTTTTCAAAGTAAGAAGCAGAAACGTGATTTTTTTAGAGAGGCGTAACAACACGTTTTGTACAGTACATTAGCTTAGCAACAGGGGGGGGGGGGTGGGGGGTCTCGGGTTACAGCCCCCCTTTAGCCCGTAAAAAAGGCCCCAAAAACGAGTAGGGAGGCATCAATAAAAATACGATAAAAAAGGTTACTGGTTTGACCTTGACAATGGTGACCCAGTGAAAGCAATGACTGTGAGTGCGGTAGAGGGGTACCGTTCACAGTACGGGATGGGTGGGAGAGGTCAATGACCGCACACACAACGCTGTGATTATAGTAGGAGTGATAAGTAACATTTTGTCAAAATTTCCTCTAAATACTACAAATATAAAATAACAATATACTACGAATATACAGATAACTTCAGCTTGCTGTCCTTTCAGCGGTCGTGGGTTCGAATCCCGCTCCTCCGTCTGGCATCTATGTTATCATTCACCTCTTTTTCCACACACAAATCCCTGACTCATGTAGGCATCATCAGCAAAAAAAAAAAAAAAAAATACTAGTATTATCTAGAAGTAGAATTACTATAATATACTGCTAATGACAGTATTTTCAGCGAATCGGTCCAGAGTCGAGTAATTACAGGGCCTGTAATGAAATAATTATTTTCATTATTTATTTTTTTCATTTAATATGAGCTTACTAAGATGGTGTCCTTTAGTTAATTATAGTAGATGCTCCTAAAATGATATTTTATTTTTTATTACTCAGTTTCCACTAATACTTTTTGTAAGTTGTAATTACAATGTGTTTTATCAGTAGCTTCAAACCGTATTTAGTTGAGTTATTTAGTGGCATTTAATTTATTGATATTATATCTTCAAACATTGACGTAGTGAAGAGGGGGTTCTGGGTTACGACACCCATCATGATCCTGTAAAAGAGCCCCCAAAAACGATAATATCGGTAACTGAAGGTAAAAGAGGTTTTCATACGTGAAGAGTAAATAATGTTACAGCTAGAAAAAATACTATAATAAACTAAAGAAAATACTTTAATTGAAGTTACAGAGGGGATGGGGCGAACAAGGTAAGTTTTCTTGGGCCTCAACGTCAAGGGGACACATCATTAATTTTTAGAAATGAAAGCAAATGACAAAACAAAAATAAAATAAGTGGCCCCAAATTGTCCAGTTAGGGGCCTCCAGGGCCCTTTTTTCCAGTTTAGACCCCTTAAAAGCCTAACAGACCCTAGAAGCCCCCGGCACCAAGGGCCCGTTTTTATTGTCAGTATAATCATGTGAAGTAGAAATTCAAATAGGATGCATCTAAAATATTTCAAATTTCAACGTTTATACACCAGGCTCTATCACCTAATTGCCTCGGCTTTGGGCCTTCAAAAGCCCCACGATGTCAGGTGAGTCCCAGTATTTTCGGGTTAGGGAAACGATTCATAGAAGCAATGATTTATTGAATTTAAGCTCTTACCTTACACAATTTTTTAACTTCATTTTAATAAATACCCGTATAAAAGTTTATACTGTTTTGAGCCTCAAATCAAGCTCTAAACATAGAAAAGTAAAAAAATTCCCATATTGTGAGCGAAAGTGAATGGATTTAAGCTTTTCTAGACATGAGTCTAGAATCTCTTGAAATAAGATTTTAGATTTTTCAAATTTTTCCCCAGACCCCCCGGGAGCCCCCAAATCTCCGACCCCCCCCCCACATCAAAAGATTTTCGCTACGATACTGGTACACTATATATTTTTTTTGTTTAATTTTCTTTATTTTAGTGATTCAGATGTATAGCAAATGTTTATGCTGTACTGTACATATTTTAAAAGTTTTACATATGTTCTTTGTACAGTAAAACATAGTTTTCATACTGAAATGTTTGCCTCATTTTTTGTCCTTTTCGAGCTACAACGATTTTTGCTATCCGCGGTCAGCGATGCTCTAGCCACCCAATTCCACAGATAACCGGGGCTCTATTGTTCTTGTATAAGGTCCAGGGGCGTAGCCAAGGGGTGTCCCCTTGTTTAGAACTGAATTAGATTAACGATGATGGATATATTCATATGTTATGTTCATTGTAGAAAAATGATACAGAATAGTAGTTTATGCAACGATTTTATTTTGACCCTTATTAAAGCACGAGTTAGATGTAAGTTATAACACGAGCGAATGCGAGTGTTATAAATATCTCACGAGTGCTTTAATGGCCAAATAAAATCGTTGCATACACTATTTTATCTACGACCACTAGTATACATTTAATTAAAACAATTTCATTTTACCTGTGACTGTCAGAGATACCTAACCTCTCATCTCAAATACGAGAAGTTATAGTAGATTGTTAGGTTAGCAGCTTAGTTAGCAGTTTGATCAAATCAGCTGATAGTTTCACAATATTGAATTACGATATTGATTCCATCAAAAATGCTTCTGATTGGTCCAGAACCCGTGTTATAATGTAGAACCTGTACTATAATGAGTTCATTATGCAACGGGTTTCAAAAAGCATTTCGAAAAGACAGCTGTTTTGGCATCAATTATGAAACTGTAATGTATACATTATGACATGGTCGTAGATAAAATAACTTTAAAGTACAATAGAAGCGTATTACACACAGAATTTAAGTGTTTTTATCCTAAAATTAAGTGGTTGCTCTCAAATTTCAGTACAATTACGAACTATCATTATTAATTACTTGTATTTCGATTTTGAACCATCACCTTAAATTAATATCGAAATATTAAAACCTTGTCTACATCAGCCAGTAACAGTTATTTCATAACACTGTAATCATTGGATAGCAACAGATAATTGAGAAAATATGTCAACAAACATATATATAGTTTAATCATTAATAGCAGCTATAAATAGCAGAAGAGAATTTTTCTCCACATCCACTCAATTTCCTTGACTCACATTCCTACACAGTTTTTCCGCGGAAAACAGAAAAAAGGGCTCCAGGAACCGGAACACAGAAAACGTGTGCTTACTGACGAAAAAACCTCTTTTTCTATTAAGATGGAATGCATTTTGTTTTCATATCGTGAATCATCATCATCATCATTATCATCATCATCATCATCATCATCACGTGATACATCATCATTTCGTGAATCATCATCATCATCATCATCAGTATTCGCAAAAACCCCACCGCTAATGAAACTCATTTTCTCATTACGCTACCATAAATATTCATCACTTTTATTTATGATGGATGGAAAACTTTTTCAAGTGATCTTGTTTACTTTATCGAAAGCTACGCACAAGTGAGATGACTTTTTGGTGTATTCATATGATGAACAGTCTCTTACTTTCTTTATTCTCCATATTTACCAATCATTTCTCGTCTATTTACTTTCTACTGTAGACGTGAAAAATATTCGTACTCGCTTTATTCCTCCTCCATAAGTTGTTAGAGGAAAAACGTTATTTGTTGAGCTATACTGGCTTTATTACCAAAGAGGATTGGAAGAACAAAAACAAAATCAAAATCAATTTATTTTCCTTAAAGAACAAAATACAGAAAATACAAAATATTCATTTTACATAAATGTGGAAATTACACAGCAAGGTCAGGGACCAGTGCGCAATGTAAGAGTGTTGTTTTTTTTTTATTAATTAAAAAAAAAAATTGAAATTTTAGAAAAAATTAAGGAATTATTACAAGTTTCAAGTACAGTACCATGTTAACTATGATGAAAAATTTTGACATTTCGAAACAAACTTTATATAAATAATCTGAAAAACTGGAGAAAAACGCTATTGTGAATAAAAATGACTATAGCAACATAATACTTGTGCAATACAACTATATCTAAAACCATTAATACAATTGTGACAATAGATCTGTTATACCATCCAGAACATAATCTCCTGAAACCTCCACATTCATGCATTTGCTCAGAAAAGGAGTTCAGCGATATCAGACTCCTTGATCCATTCTTCCATCTCAATAATGAGATTCTTATTAATGTTTTTGATTATAAAGTGAAGAGGGATGACATTCACTAATCTGGAAGAAGTGTACACGAACTGTCTCCTACAGACATTCAGATTTATTCTGGAGGATTCAAATGTTATGCTAGATGGTCTAAGGTTATAAATTGAGTGCCGAAAATTGTACATATCTTTATTTTTGTTTATATTAAGCAATAAACTTTTTATGTAGAGTTGCCTCACGGTTAAAACATTGAATTCTATGAACAGGTTACGTGTAGAATAAAGTCTAGGCTTACCTAATATTGTTTTTATCAAATGCTTCTGTATTATGAATAATCTATTCAAGTGACAGTTCACCGCACCACCCCATGCCAGTATACTATATTGTAGTATGGACTGAGCATAGGCAAAATAAATCATTTTTGTTAATCTAGAATTTTTCAATCTATTGAGGTTGAAAAATTTATAAATGAGGTATTTCATACGGTTACACATGTGATCAATATGTATATCCCATCTTAAATGTGGGTCTAAAAATATACCAAGATACTTTGCTTTTTTGACTTTTTTTAATTCTGGGCACTGACAAGGAGCTTGAGAAGCGTGATTACAGTTTAGTGAGTGGATCTTAATATATTCCAAATTAGTTGGTTGACCACTTACATTAGGTGAAAAAGAAATATTCCAATATATTAGTAGTATATGAGAATTGATAAAACATTGCCTTTGCTATCACTGAAATGTAATGGTAAATTTTCTAGTTTCTTCTGTAGAATCGTTTATTTGATTTTTGTTATCAAGAGAAATAACTCAGTATGCAGCTATATGCTACAGTGCAATCTGTTTTTATTTATTGTTTTCATACAAGTCTGTTTGATCTGATATTACTTGTATTTCGATTTTGAACCATCACCTTAAATTAATATCGAAATATTAATTTAGCAATGTTTTATCAGTTCTCATATACTACTAATATATTGAAATATTTCTTCCAATCCTCTTTGGTAATAAAGCCAGTATAGCTCAACAAATAACGTTTTTCCTCTAACAACGTATGGAGGAGGAATAAAGCGAGTCCGAATATTTTTCACGTCTACAGTAGAAAGTAAATAGACGAGAAATGATTTATAAATATGGAGAATAAAGAAAGTAAGAGACTGTTCATCATATGAATAGACCAAAAAGTCATCTCACTTGTGCGTAGCTTTCGATAAAGTAAACAAGATCATACCTATGCATATCGCAAACTCATCTCAGTGAACTTGATTTCCGTTGGTTGATTTTGATAGCCTTATTATATAGTTTTTAACCATTATTATTGAAACTGTAAAGGAACACTCTCAGGCTTTCTTAGTAATGGCGAAGGTGATATTGTGGAAGGTATCCATAATGAATAATAAGACGAAATTGTCACAACCACATTTATTAAAAGTTCGAGAAACTAGTATCGGTTGTTACACCATTATCAATCTCAATCAAACTGAAAACTGAAGTACAGAGTAGCCTTATATATACTGTACATGGAATGATACTATTGGCTAAGAGGGAAAGAGGCTGACCTAAATCGGACGTTGTGATTGGTTGTCAAGTCACGCCCCCTGGTGGGAGGAGTAACAAGCAAAAATACGAGTCAAATCAATAACTAAACACTGTGAAAATCAAGAAAGTAACAAAAAAGTGTAATAAGGCTAGAATTTAATCAAACTAAAATTAAAAATTTTTTTAAAAATTAGAAGCTCACTGAAGTGTGATCAAGGTCAACTGAGAAATACACATAAGAACTGCTTTTTTACAAATAGGCTGGAATTATAATGAAACCAAGTTAGTTGTATTGAATTGGTTAAAATAAATTTGGTCATTTAAATTAGTTATGGAATCGTTTTTTACCAACTTAGTTATCTCCAAAGCTTCTAAAATGTTCAATTGTCTGCCTTTGCCAATCAAATGCAGAAATTCAACATTTTCTTCAGCCTTGAACTTGTGTCCATTATTAATGAGATGTTCTGCAAAATTTGAATCTCCTTTTTGGGTTTTCCAATCCCTGATATGTTCATTTACCCTACATTTGAAACTCCTACCAGTCTGGCCTACATAACAAGCATTACAATCACCGCAATTCAATTTATATACCCCACTTTTATCCCAGATATCAATTTTGTCTTTACTACGCCCAAATAAGCTCTTTAAAATTGGTTTGGTTTGAAAAGCTACATCAAAACCGTTCTTTTTCAGTTGTTTTCCTAATTTATCAGAAACTGGGCCAAGGTAAGGCACCGTTATCCATGACCTTTCCCCAGTTTCAGTTACAGTAATGCTAGCATTGACTGCTAGTCTCGTATTTATTTTATTTAATATTTTATTGACAATGATTTCCTCATATCCATTTGTAATAGCTATCTGTTTAATCGTACTAATCTCTTTTTCAAAGTGATGATTGCTCATTGGAATGGTTAAAGCTCTATAAATCATACTATTGAAAGCTGCAAGTTTGTGCGATATTGGGTGACATGAGTGATGAGGTATGATTACATCGGTATGAGTTACTTTTCTAAAAATAGAGAAGTTGTGGGTTCCGGTGCTATGGTCAATTCTTAAATCTAGAAAATTTAAAACACTATTCTCTTCCAACTCTATGGTGAATTTAATCTTATGGTGTAAACGATTCAAATAGCTAAGGAAATTATCTAATTGTCTATTACTACCCTTCCACAAACAAATAATATCATCTACATATCTGTACCAATAAGCAATCCTATCCTTAAAATTATTATTTTCAAAAATTCTACGTTCAAGGCTATCCATAAATAATTCAGCTAGTAGGGGTGAAAGGGGTGAACCCATCGCTAACCCATCTTTCTGTTCATAAAATTTATTGTCAAACTTGAAATAGTTATATTCTGTACATAACTTCATCAATCCTAACAGCTCAGTTCTAATAATAGGATCATTAATTGTAGTTTCCATGATCTCTTCAGCTCTGTTAAGACTTTCTTCAGTTGGTATATTTGTAAAGAGATTAGTTACATCAAAAGAAACAAGTTTATAAGATGAATGAACAAGAATATTTTTGATTTTATTGACTAACTTCAATGAATTTTTTATTCCAAATTTGGGTTGGAATCCCGTTAACGATCTGAAGCTACTGTTGAGTTTGTGGGCCAATTTCGAACAAGGAGAATTAATAAATGATACTACTGGTCTTATCGGAATATTATTTTTGTGAAGCTTGGGCTGACCAAATAATCTGGGCGGGTATGGGTTCATAACTGTTAAATATTTGATTTCCTGTTTATCAATTAACTTTGTGATACCTGCCAGCTTACTTTTACAAGACAAGTTTTACCCAATATTCAACGTACAGAGGACATCGTGAAGAAGATTAAGAAGAAAGTCAAAGACAACGATTTGATCATAGTAAAAGCAGACAAAGGAGGCACCACGGTTATATTAGAGAAAACTGAATACATAGGTAAAGTTAACGAATTCATTTCAGATAATAATTTCATTGAGATTAACTCCAATCCAACCAACAACATTAATAAATTAGTTAAAAGTAAGCTGGCAGGTATCACAAAGTTAATTGATAAACAGGAAATCAAATATTTAACAGTTATGAACCCATACCCGCCCAGATTATTTGGTCAGCCCAAGCTTCACAAAAATAATATTCCGATAAGACCAGTAGTATCATTTATTAATTCTCCTTGTTCGAAATTGGCCCACAAACTCAACAGTAGCTTCAGATCGTTAACGGGATTCCAACCCAAATTTGGAATAAAAAATTCATTGAAGTTAGTCAATAAAATCAAAAATATTCTTGTTCATTCATCTTATAAACTTGTTTCTTTTGATGTAACTAATCTCTTTACAAATATACCAACTGAAGAAAGTCTTAACAGAGCTGAAGAGATCATGGAAACTACAATTAATGATCCTATTATTAGAACTGAGCTGTTAGGATTGATGAAGTTATGTACAGAATATAACTATTTCAAGTTTGACAATAAATTTTATGAACAGAAAGATGGGTTAGCGATGGGTTCACCCCTTTCACCCCTACTAGCTGAATTATTTATGGATAGCCTTGAACGTAGAATTTTTGAAAATAATAATTTTAAGGATAGGATTGCTTATTGGTACAGATATGTAGATGATATTATTTGTTTGTGGAAGGGTAGTAATAGACAATTAGATAATTTCCTTAGCTATTTGAATCGTTTACACCATAAGATTAAATTCACCATAGAGTTGGAAGAGAATAGTGTTTTAAATTTTCTAGATTTAAGAATTGACCATAGCACAGGAACCCACAACTTCTCTATTTTTAGAAAAGTAACTCATACCGATGTAATCATACCTCATCACTCATGTCACCCAATATCGCACAAACTTGCAGCTTTCAATAGTATGATTTATAGAGCTTTAACCATTCCAATGAGCAATCATCACTTTGAAAAAGAGATTAGTACGATTAAACAGATAGCTATTACAAATGGATATGAGGAAATCATTGTCAATAAAATATTAAATAAAATAAATACGAGACTAGCAGTCAATGCTAGCATTACTGTAACTGAAACTGGGGAAAGGTCATGGATAACGGTGCCTTACCTTGGCCCAGTTTCTGATAAATTAGGAAAACAACTGAAAAAGAACGGTTTTGATGTAGCTTTTCAAACCAAACCAATTTTAAAGAGCTTATTTGGGCGTAGTAAAGACAAAATTGATATCTGGGATAAAAGTGGGGTATATAAATTGAATTGCGGTGATTGTAATGCTTGTTCTTCAATGTTCAGGTGAGTCTGGCATGCTTGAGACTTTCTTTAATCATTTTCGGGAAATATTTAACACCTTTTTTCCCGAAACTCTCAAGCCTTACCGCTCTCAGAGACCATTGAGATGCCCTAAACGTATGGATAGTCGCAGTGAGTGGTATACTGATGATCTTGCCAGACTCAAGGCAGTCATGCTTGCCCTCAAGGACAGATGTGATGGTGGTGATGACAGTGACATTGCAGGTTATCAACGAGTTAAATCCATCTACAAAAAGAAGATTGAGTTGGCCAAGAAGTTGGCAACTGCAGAAAAAATTGATCATGCACCAAATCGCTGTAAGGCTGCATGGGATGTGATTAACTCTCACAGATCTTTGCCAAGGAGACAGATAGATTTCGCAAGCCCTGATGCCTTCAACAACTTTTTTATTGAGTCAGTGAGGAATATTGTGAGTGCCCTGCCCACTGTTGCAGATGATCCTATCCGACTGCTTGCTGCAAGAGTTCAACCGGTACATGAGCGCCTGTCTTTCTTCCGCCCCACCACCCCTTTGGCCTTGAAGAAGATTATTCGTTCTTTCAAGCCATCCAGGAGCCCGGACATCTATGGAATGTCTGTCAGTATGCTTCGGGAGGTTGTGGATGCCATTGCAGCTCCCCTTGCTGCGGCGGTGAATGACTGCCTGAGGTCTGGCATTTTCCCCAAATTTTTGAAGACTTCAAGAACTGTTCCTGTCTACAAGAAGGGTGACCACATGAGCCTTAACAGCTTTAGGCCTATTTCAATAACCCCGATTTTTGGGAAGGTGGTTGAGGCAGTTGTAAAGCCCCAGCTGGAGAATCACTTTGAGGGAAACAACCTTCTCTCTAGTATGCAGTTTGGCTTTCGCAGAGGGAGGTCTACAGTTGATGCGGTGGACTGTGTGGCGGAGAGGATAGGGGCGACTTTTGAGGATGGTGAATCTCTTGCTTTGACTCTGTGTGATTTGAGCAGAGCTTTCGACTGTGTTGATCACAACATTCTGCTTGGAAAACTTAAATTCTATGGTGTCAGGGACTCTGCCCTTTCCATCTTGGGCTCTTACCTGATGGAGAGGATGCAGGTGGTGTCAATTGGTGGAGCTGTTTCCTCAATGCTTCCTGTAAATTTTGGCGTTCCTCAGGGCTCAGTGCTTGGGCCGACCCTGTTCCTCATTATGATAAATGATTTGGATGACCATGGTTCAACCCTCATGTTTGCCGATGACACGTCACTTCTCTCATCTGGCGCCAATCTTGGGCATGTTTTGGAGACTTCTGAACACCATCTCCAGTCTGCTGTCTCGTGGTTCCTGGCAAATCGCTTCCAGCTAAATGAAGGCAAAACTCAGCGAATCACATGCAGTTTGTCATGCAAACTGCATGATGATCAGGATCCTGTGAAGCTGCTTGGTTTTGTATTGGACCCTAAACTAAGTTGGACAGGCCACATTCAGCAAACTACAAACAGACTGGCTCGCATTTGTTTCCTGCTGCTCAAGTTGAGGAGCCATGTGACGGAGTCATACCTTGTAATTGTTTATCATGCTCTTTTTCACTGCCACATCTCCTACGGTCTACTCCTGTGGGGTCATTCAGCAAGGGTCTCCGAAGTACTGAAGCTGCAAAAACGGGCTGTTAGAATAATTACTGCAAGTGAACATCGTGCCCATTGCAAGCCCATTTTTGCTAGACTAGGCATCTTAACGGTTGTCAGTGACTTCCTTCTTCGCTGCCTGATGTACGTTAAGAAGAATCAGAATGATCTGGTTACCCGGGAGAACGTGCATCACTACAACACCAGGCATCGGGAGCTGTTTGACATACCAAGAGTACGCCTTTCAAGATCACAGGTATGCTATAGAAGTGCTGCCTTGCGCTACTTCAACATACTGCCTGAAGAGGTGAGGCAATTGGATCTGAGCATGTTTGAGAGGGTCATTACTAAGTTTTTGAGGAGCAGGGCTTACTACAGTTATAGTGAGTTCCTGAATGATGACCTAGCAATCCTGCGCACAATCTTGTGATAAAATTTTTACTTTTTGTGTATAAGTGTTTGTTTTGACGCCATCGATCCTGCAATGCGGGCAAAGGATGAAGATTTAGGTATAAGGTATAAGGTATAAGGCCAGACTGGTAGGAGTTTCAAATGTAGGGTAAATGAACATATCAGGGATTGGAAAACCCAAAAAGGAGATTCAAATTTTGCAGAACATCTCATTAATAATGGACACAAGTTCAAGGCTGAAGAAAATGTTGAATTTCTGCATTTGATTGGCAAAGGCAGACAATTGAACATTTTAGAAGCTTTGGAGATAACTAAGTTGGTAAAAAACGATTCCATAACTAATTTAAATGACCAAATTTATTTTAACCAATTCAATACAACTAACTTGGTTTCATTATAATTCCAGCCTATTTGTAAAAAAGCAGTTCTTATGTGTATTTCTCAGTTGACCTTGATTACACTTCAGTGAGCTTCTAATTTTTAAAAAAATTTTTAATTTTAGTTTGATTAAATTCTAGCCTTATTACACTTTTTTGTTACTTTCTTGATTTTCACAGTGTTTAGTTATTGATTTGACTCGTATTTTTGCTTGTTACTCCTCCCACCAGTGGGCGTGACTTGACAACCAATCACAACGTCCGATTTAGGTCAGCCTCTTTCCCTCTTAGCCAATAGTATCATTCCATGTACAGTATATATAAGGCTACTCTGTACTTCAGTTTTCAGTTTGATTGAGATTGATAATGGTGTAACAACCGAAACTAGTTTCTCGAACTTTTAATAAATGTGGTTGTGACAATTTCGTCTTATTATTCATAACACTCTCAGGCTTGTAGCTAGGTGTCTGGGGGTTCTGGGGCAGGACTTAAATTCGGGACGCCCCTATTCTGAAGTATATATGACCTTTTTTGCAAGTTTGTGTGGAGGATCCTGAGCAGAAAGTAAATTAGCCCTATCCTATTTCCAATTTTATGACCTTTTTCGCAAGTTTAAGTCCTTTGGGAGCCCCTTGTCCTTTGGGCAGCCCCAGCTGCTCCAGCTATTTACAGTCTGAGAAAAATGACTTTTTTTTAGGCCATTCTTGAAACCCTAACTCAACAAAAATATGGAAAAATATGAAAAATCAGGCTATTCCTAAAAATATATGAAAAGAGTGATTAATTTTGGAACAGTAATATAGTAAATTCATTATTAACTGGACATTATTGATTTATTCGTTTCTGGTTTATTTTGTGTGATATAACTGATTAGTGCGTGTTGTAAGAAATTGGTGTAAAGTGCGAGTGCGATTAATAATCTAATATCAAAAGTGACACTGTATTTCAATTTAATATATTGTCTTTTTTCACTTATATTAATGAATATAAGTGAGTAAAGACAATATATTAAATTGAAATACAGTATCAGTTTTTATATCAGATTGTTCATCAAGTATTTCGTCACGGAAAAAACACAGATGTTAATTTAAAGCGTTTCAATTTCAATTTTTTTAATTAGCATTATCATTCATTTACATCATTTTTGAAACATGTAAAGAATTTCTGCATTGTCAATATACAAAATGAAAATAAACATATTCAATTACGAATAGTCACAAATTAGTAAAATAATAAAACAGTCACAAATGAGAAAAATAATAGAATATCGTTGGTGCGTTGCCAGCATTATTTTAGAGATAGAACCCGTTACAATATTCAAAATTGCTTCAGGTACTAAAAGATAAAATGAGATTGCAATGTATCCAATATTTAAATGCGAATGTTGGAGATAACTGAGTCTTTCTGTAAAATGTTTTTAAAGCCCCCAAATTTCACATAGATAAAACATTTCACAATCTACTGAAGTTTCTATTGAAATGAAATATTTATTTATTTATTGCTACAGGTCAAATACAACTTGTTGTAAAGAAACAACATGCTTTTAGCACAAAACTGTATCTATAACTTGATTTTCACAAGAGTCCAAACATTTGCAAGCATAGGTTATGTTTACGTTTTGATTAGATTATAACAATCTAATATTAAAACTGACACTGTATTTCACTTTTAAGTAATAATGTTTTACTCACTTGCCAGAAGTGAAATGCATTTCTCAAGCATCTCCAATATATATGTGAGTAAAACATTATTTAAAAGTGAAATACAGTGTCAGTTTTGATATTAGATTGTTCATTAAGTATTTCATCATGGAAAACATCACAGAATATAACAACTTGAATCTTCTGGAAAACATAATTACCATGTTCATTTCAACACTCCAATATTTGTCATTTCAACACTTGCGTAGGCTCCAATTGAGGAAAGTTGAAATTTTTTATGGAAAGTTTAAGGAAAACTGAGAAAAGTTTATATTATCGCTCTCACCCAATTCACCTGAAAACAACTTTTAATGTTGAGAAACGAAATGAAGCAATAGATTTAGATTCCTGAAGGATGATGATCAGGCCCAGATGGTAATAGAGGGAGAGATATCTGAGTATGCCTTCAAGGCTTATTGTGTGGTGCTGAGTAGCCATAGCTTAATTTGCCGATCTGATCTGATCTAAACCTCAATTAGTTATAAATTACTAAATCTAGATGAAAGCACTGCGCATGTCTGACGAGA
Organism: Conomelus anceps; assembly: GCA_948455865.1. Taxonomy (NCBI): domain Eukaryota; kingdom Metazoa; phylum Arthropoda; class Insecta; order Hemiptera; family Delphacidae; genus Conomelus; species Conomelus anceps. The sequence goes on from OX418224.1 coordinate 12,166,946, forward strand.
TGACGTGTGTATTTCTATAGCACGGTGTAAAGTAGCCATTTTGTCAGACGCGTTCTACCACTGATTAAACAATACTAATTATAATTTTAGTCTATAATCTACCAACAGATTAACAATCAATACTGCTCCCTTATTCAAATTTAGTAGACCAGACCACTTAATAAAAGCAAAATGAAAATGACATTGGTCATATGTTGCTATCTGTTACGTTATTTCACTCAGAGAAGATTCCATAGATGCACAACGTTATGATTTCTATAACTTTAAATCAAAATTTTAGACCACGCTCATACTGGGGTCATAGTTACAGGTAATTCATAAATATGTTCATTATTTTTGCATCAGTTTCAGTACACAGTGTTTTTAACAAGCTAGAACATTGTAAATAACACTAGACCACTTGTATGAACAATATTGGTAGTATCGAAACAGTACAAAAGCAATCAAGATGACAAGTAATTCAGCGGTTCCTAACCTTTTTCTTGCGTACCCCTTGAACCATATTTTACAGACATAGTCTGTAGACAAGGTCCAAACTACATTTTACTGTACCATAACAGTAGAGGGTTTAATACCCATTTATTTTGATATTTGAGCAACAGATTATAGCACCTATGAATGGGAATTTCACTAAGGAAATAAAATAGTAACAATTTTTTTGTGATGTTGTGATGTTGAAGATCCATCTTGTTTCCACTAATATGTAATATAAACTTAAAAAAACACTTTTAAATGGAAATTGAAATGAAATGAAAAATATGAAAATATGCTTTATTAGGCGGAGTTGGGACTTGAGAGTCCCCTCTACCACTCAACCTTGTTATGGCGTGGCGGCCGTTTCGCTCTGTTGTCTAGAGCATCGTCAGACGACCCACACTTTTTTACACTGTGGGTCGTCTGACGATGCTCTAGACAACAGAGCGAAACGGCCGTCACGCCATAACGTGAGTTAATTTCCATTTAAAAGTGTTTTTTTAAGTTTATATTATAATTTTTTTAATTTCGAATTCCTCAAGGTGCTATCAATTATACTGAAGACTTCTGCAATGGCGGATATTGACAGCAGCATTAAAATAGCTGATGGAAATCGATGAACGCTACTAAAAAAATATCAGTCACCGCCTGGAATTGAACCGTGGACCTCCCAATTGCCCGACTGGCGCAATTACTTAACTGCAATAAATTATTAATAACATAGTTCACTTTTTCGGGTGTTAACGGCGGTCATTTTATTAATAGATGAGATTTTTATAAATTGATGTAAAATTTTCATTTTTAGCACAGATTGTCTGCACAGAACAAAAACACTGTAGTTTTGATTAATAAATATGAACTTCAAATTCCTCACATTATATAATTTAAATAACTCGACTCAAATTAAAAATTAATTTATGTTTATTGATCACTCTTACGTAACTGGAATATAAAAACGAGACTAAATTAAACTAAAATTAGATTAAACTCATTGTTTTAAACGTTAATTGTGCATAGTGGGTTTAGAATCGGATCTTTAAATCAAAATTGAGCCCCACCTCTCAACTAATTGAAATTGTAATTGTGATTGTAATTGAATGAGAAAGTTTATATTGTATAATCTGGCTTGTCTTATTCTCCATAACAGAAGTCTTATTCCATGTCGAACTGCGTTGTTAATATTAAATTTTTAGGTGAATTCAACGACTTGCAGTCAAATTTAATTAAGAATAAATAATATTAAATAATAAAATATTAAAATGAATATTATAATAAATAGAACGTGCGGCCTAGAGAGTAAGTATTTATTCTTAATTAAAATTGACTGCAAGTCGTTGAATTCACCTAAAAAGTTGATAGCTTAAGACTTAATCTTCAAACAAAATAATGCCAAACAGTAGTTCAGGTCTGCTCAAAATGTGAGTTTAATCCCACAATCAATTTAAACTTCAATCTTATAAAAAGGGATAATTTTCGGATCGACTTATCCACTTTCAAAATTTACTGATTTATTTACAAATCTAATTGTAAAGATGTTACAAATATTCATATTAAAAGACAACATTCATGTTAAAAGACGCGTCTTTCCAAATCGTTGCGTATCCGTGGAATTTTAGTGTCTTTTCGAAAACTCTCTTTCATTCATTCTCTCTGAATTTATCTTTTTTTTCTCAGTCTTTTCCAATGTTCCTTACATCTACTCATGAAAAATAATGAAATTAAGGTCCTTATACATCCACTCATCGGCTTCATCGATATGTCTACTCAACACATTTTGGCACACTATCAGCGAATGATCAATAAAAAAGAACTTTTAATAGTTATCCCAGCTAATATCAGTGAAAAACCATCCAATACACGACCTTTACAAGTCGGTTCCTTTTATTTTATTAGCGATAATCAATGTATGGATCTAATCTTCTAACAATATAAGCGTCAAGTTCGATTTTCTGATGTGTCATTGAGCTGGAAAATATTTTAATAAAGAACACCTAAGACGAGCATAAAGGTTATTTGAGAACATCAAATATGATGAAATTCTTATGAGACAAAGAACAGAATGACACTCATACCACCCAACGAAAGGCTCAATTTCATTCTTTCTTTAGCAAGACATCAAGCTCGTGCTTCTTTCCAAACCGTTGCGTTTTCGTGGAATTTTAGTCTCTCTCTTATTCGTTCTCTCTGAATTTATCAGTTTTCTCAGTCTTTTTTAATATTCCTTCACTCTTTATAAAAATTTCTTGAAAATCTGTCTCGTTCAATTTTCTTTCTTCCCGTATTATCTTTGTCCCAGCCGGTGGGAAGATTGTTTATTACAAGTGGGTCGTGACTCGTTTAAAAAAAATTGTGAAATTTTGATTTTATTCTCATTTTTATTTTGTTTTAATTATATCCATGTTTATTATTCAAGTTATATGCTGTGTTGCTTATTGCACACTTGACCCGTGGGTGGTCGCGCTTGTTCTTTTACACCCAGTCTTTATTATTTGAAAATTGAAATTTTTTTTTAAATTTTATTACTGATGATGCCCACATGAGTCCGAGACTTGTGGGCAATGAGGTGAATGATAACACATGGATGCCAGACGGAGGAGCGGGATTCGAACACACGACCGCTGAAACGACAGCATGCTGAAGTTGCGACGATACAGTACATTACGATACAAGTTGCGACGATGATACATTTGTATTTGTGACAAAATGACAGATATTGGTTCTATCTCCACAATACCTTCAAATGTAATTGACATACACTCATGCAATTGACATATACTCATGCAATTGACATCGTTTTTATCCTGTTGAGTCTAAAGATATCCATATATCTATATCTCCACTATACATACATTTTTTCAATATGTTCCTCCGTGGGACGCAGCCCTCCCTTTGCTAAATCAATTGAAAACATTTTATTTGATTGAAAAGTCATAATAATTGTTATTAAACCATATCATATAAATCCTCTACCCAACTCCGTGCAACTTTAATATTTTTGTGATATTCGATGAATCAAATAAATTTCTATGAGTTGAGGATGTTGAGACATTCAATTTTTGAAGCACAAAACGGGCTTTTGGCAGTGAGTTCAGATTCGGGACTCCATCCCATGCCGCTGACAACCTCAACTTCCTACTTCACAGTTGGGAATCTGAGATTCGTCTCAATTTAAAAATTCTCTTTTCATCAGTCAGATTAAATTATATACACAATTATTGATTCAAATTCATATTTGATTATGAAAAATAAGACAAAATTGTCACAACCACATTTATTAAAACTTCGAGAAACTAGTTTCGGTTGTTACACCATTATCAATCTCAATCAAACTGAAAAACTGAAGTACAGAGAAGCCTTATATATACTATACATGAAATGATACTATTGGCTAAGAGGGAAAGAGGCTGACCTTAATCGGATGTTGTGATTGGTTGTCAAGTCACGCCCCCTGGTGGGAGGAGTAACAAGCAAAAATACGAGTCAAATCAATAACTAAACAATGTGAACATCAAGAAAGTAACAAAAAATTTGTAATAAGGCTAGAATTTAATCAAATTAAAATAAAAAATTCTTTAAAAATTAGAAGCTCACTGAAATGCAATCAAGGTCAACTGAGAAATACAATACACATAAGAATTGCTTTTTTTTTTTAAAAAAAAAAAAGGCTGGAATTATAATGAAACCAAGTTAGTTGTATTGAATTGGTTAAAATAAATTTGGTCATTTAAATTAGTTATGGAATCGTTTTTTACCAACTTAGTTATCTCCAAAGCTTCTAAAATGTTCAATTGTCTGCCTTTGCCAATCAAATGCAGAAATTCAACATTTTCTTCAGCCTTGAACTTGTGTCCATTATTAATGAGATGTTCTGCAAAATTTGAATCTCCTTTTTGGGTTTTCCAATCCCTGATATGTTCATTTACTCTACATTTGAAACTTCTACCAGTCTGACCCACATAACAAGCATTACAATCACCTCAATTCAATTTATAAACCCCACTTTTATCCCAGATATCAATTTTGTCTTTACTACACCCAAATAAGCTCTTTAAAATTGGTTTGGTTTGAAAAGCTACATCAAAACCGTTCTTTTTCAGTTGTTTTCCTAATTTATCAGAAACTGGGCCAAGGTAAGGCACCGTTATCCATGTCCTTTCCCCAGTTTCCGTTACAGCAATGCTAGTACTTACTGCTAGTCTCCTATTTATTTTATTTAACATTTTATTGACAATGATTTCCTCATATCCATTTGTAATAGCTATCTGTTTAATCGTACTAATCTCTTTTTCAAAGTGATGATTGCTCATTGGAATGGTTAAAGCTCTATAAATCATACTATTGAAGGCTGCAAGTTTGTGTGATATTGGGTGACATGAGTGATGAGGTATGATTACATCGGTATGAGTTACTTTTCTAAAAATAGAGAAGTTGTGGGTTCCTGTGCTATGGTCAATTCTTAAATCTAGAAAATTTAAAACACTATTCTCTTCTAACTCTATGGTGAATTTAATGTTATGGTGTAAACGATTCAAATAGCTAAGGAAATGATCTAATTGTCTATTACTACCCTTCCACAAACAAATAATATCATCTACATATCTGTACCAATAAGCAATCCTATTCTTAAAATTATTATTTTCAAAAATTCTATGTTCAAGGCTATCCATAAATAATTCAGCTAGTAGTGGTGAAAGGGGTGAACCCATCGCTAACCCATCTTTCTGTTCATAAAATTTATTGTCAAACTTGAAATAGTTATATTCAGTACATAACTTCATCAATCCTAACAGCTCAGTTCTAATAATAGGATCATTAATTGTAGTTTCCATGATCTCTTCAGCTCTGTTAAGACTTTCTTCAATTGGTATATTTGTAAAGAGATTAGTTACATCAAAAGAAACAAGTTTATAAGATGAATGAACAGGAATATTTTTGATTTTATTGACCAACTCCAATGAATTTTTGATTCCAAATTTAGGTTGGAATCCCGTTAACGATCTGAAGCTACTGTTGAGTTTGTGGGCCAATTTCGAACATGGAGAATTAATAAATGACACTACTGGTCTTATCGGAATATTATTCTTGTGAAGTTTGGGCTGACCAAATAATCTGGGTGGGTATGGGTTCATAACTGTTAAATATTTGATTTCCTGTTTATCAATTAACTTTGTGATACCTGCCAGCTTACTTTTAACTAATTTATTAATGTTGTTGGTTGGATTGGAGTTAATCTCAATGAAATTATTATCTGAAATGAATTCGTTAACTTTACCTATGTATTCAGTTTTCTCTAATGTAACCGTGGTGCCTCCTTTGTCTGCTTTTACTATGATCAAATCGTTGTCTTTGACTTTCTTCTTAATCTTCTTCACGATGTCCTCTGTACGTTGAATATTGGGTAAAACTTGTCTTGCCTGTTCTTGTAAAATTATGTCCGCACATCTGTTGGTTAATATACGATTCTGTGACACTCTCCAATTCCTATCAATGCTGCATGCTAGAAGTTCTGTTTGTTTGCTCCCTAAACTACTATAACTGTTGAATTTAGTACCTTGTCCTAGCAATTCTTGTTCTGAAGGTGAAAACGAGACATTAGTGAAATATAGTAGAGCAGCATCTACAAGATAGCTTTCACCTTCTTTACCCTACAAGAAAATGACCAAGAATAAAAGCTGATGAAACGAATATTATTTTTATCAATTTTGGTGGTGAGTATTGTAATGCAACAAACTCGTAAAAGATACATAATACAGAAGCTTCATAAATGTAATAGTAAAAATGCATGCTTACTTTAACATTTTGAGTACCAGGAGATTTTTTTCTCAAGACAGAAAATACTCTGAAAACTGCTAAAAATTATGGATATTAATAAAGGCCTACAGTAGATAGCATAACACAATTAAAGTTCCTCTACCTCAGGGTACACCACATTAAATGAAAAACAGGGTGAAAACGTATTAATGAACTATTTAAATAGAATAATGAACAATTTTTTATTTTTTAATCGCAAGTTATGGCAGTTTGTTCTCTTTGTTGAATAGATGTAACCCCCATGAAAGCGGTTGATGCTGTTTGCGTAAACACTATTAAAGATGAATATGACTTGATTCTAATGTCCTTCAAAAAATTTTTCGAAACTCTTCTAATTGAAATAACGAAACTGTTATAAAAGCTCAAGGTTATCTTTCTTTCCAATAAAGAAGGCAGACTCGTTTTTGGATTAGAGTTTATTTTTAAAAATTTTCATTACAAGACGAGAACGTCTTGTAATGAAAATTTAAAAAAATAAACTTCTTCAGACAAAATATTTAGATGTAGCATACTGTGCTAAGATGGTGGGTGAAGTAATTGAGAGACTAGAAGAAATGCGAGAAGATTGTTTCATGAAGCATTTTGAGAAATTCTAAGAAAATAATGAAAGCTATTTGCCACTTAAAAAATCCAGGATAAAGTTGAACAGTACAGAGAATGAATCCGAAAACAAATGTCTGGTCGTTGAGATTTTAGACAAAATTTGAATCCAATTGAGGAACAGATTCCAGTCTATGGGAAAACTTAATGATATATCTATTGAACAGCAAAATGTATAACGAGTGAAACAGAACTCCCTATTGAGGAAGTGATTTGTTACTGTATTTCTATTGTTGTATTGTGTTTTTTCCCCTGAAGCCATACGAATATATATATATATATATATATATATATATATATATATATATAGTGAAACAGAGATTTCCAGAAAACGCTTTGAAGTCACTGGTGAAACAATATGGTTCATTTCTTGACATAACGAGTTTTCTGCTCTGTATTCGTCGTCTGTATTCGGCTATAGAGTATCCTAATTAAAATTAAATTTTTATTAACTTCACGAAATCAATGTGTTCAGTATTTAATGTTTTCAGTATGCAAGCACATTTTGTAATCTTATTTCACACACATGTATTAATTAATAATTCTAGACACATTTTAAGGAACATGTAATATATTCATTGTCAGCGCATGCCCAAAGGTTTTAGTAAGCATTCGCTACTGCTTTGTAGATACGTTGGTATCTTTGTGTCTATATTTCTGATTCTATAAATATACCTTTATAAGTGTATTCTCCGCTGAAATTATGTGGATGTTGTTTGAAGACTATTGATGGCAGGTTCCTGTTGTTTTACAGGAAATGGACAATCATTGATTACTGGGGACGAATCGTTTACAGCCGTATAAGAGCCAAAGCTTCAAGGTAAGCAACCTACATTATTGATTCTGCATGCTTCTGACCGACTAGCTAATAATTATTTCAGACAAGTGCGAAAAATTGCATACTTTTAAAAACTGGAAAATTATGAAATAGCCGCTATTAGGCTACTATCAATGTACTCGTACACAAGAATGTGTGCCACAGGATGTTGTGTCCAGAATTATCCGAACTGTTGAAATTATTGGGATATTTTGCAGAGCAGTGGAGTTAATTCTTTCATTTTATATAATTATTACTCCAGAGTAACTCCAAAATGTATTTATCCTCCAAAGCAACTCCAGTTATTTTATTATTTTGAAATCACATTGTAAAACCAATCAAGACTTTGTAAAATATTCAGTGTCTGTGACGCATTATTATTTTATTTCCATCTGTATTTTGAATTTCGTGAAATCCCGTACAGCTGTTAGTTAAACCATTCATAGTTTTTCGTCGTCGTCGTCTTCTTTCAAGCATTAGGCAATAATACCGTCCTGTTCCGACTTCAAACATTTTCCTATCTTTTTCTTGGCCTGCCGATAGTTCTTTCACCTTCTGGCTTGTAAGAGATATTACTGCTCTGGGAATTCTACCGATCTCCATTCTCTCAAGATGTTCTCTCCAGTGTTGACGATTCTCTTCAACTCTCCGAAGTATGGCGAATATATTGAGCCCTCTTCGTATTTCTACATTATAAAGTCTGTCCTCCCTGGAGCATCCCTTCACTGATCTTAAGAATCTCATCTCTGCTGCTTGTAAACGGCTTCATAGTTATTAAAATGCTATTATCAGGTCCATATTTTCACATCTACGGTATCGGTATCTCAATCTGTTCAAAAAGAGTTTTCTAATCTAAAGACATTATTTGTATCTATTTAACCTAATGAACGAATATTATATATTACATTATAGTAATATATAATATATATTATATTATTATATCCCAGTTCTGACCGAAAGATTTTACCTAGGGCCACTCCCGTGTTTCGGAGGACACGTTAAGCTGTCGGTCCCGGCTGCCTAAAAACAGTCGTTAAGTCACGTCAGAGGCCCTGAACTTATTCAGGTGTGACCTGATAACTCTGACGCCAGACCTGAGCCAGCCAGGTCACACGATATTATTATTATTATTATTATTATTATATATTACAATATATTTACATTAGATTATAATGTAGTATACATGAATGGGCATTCATATTCTCCTTGTAAGATTATATATTATTGTATTTACTGTATCTTTATTGTATATCGTATTGTAGCTTAAGAATGTATCAAATAAAAATTCAAATTCAAACTATCATATATTTCATAAGTTTGTTTCCACGGAGCGTTTCTTGTATCTTTCCCTCTTTCTTTTGTTTATCTTTCTTTTTTCATTCATTTCATATTTCCTTACCCTTTTTCATGTTTTCCTCTTTTCGTTTGCTTTATATTTAAGCGTGATTTATTATCCTCTCACAGTTTTTACAATCAGTTAATCGATTAGCATATTAATTTCATAGGTTCATGTATTCTTATAAAAACTCATTTTTGTTTATTTACTATATAGAATTTTTTTGAAGATTAAGTTATATCCGGGTATGAAGTATAAGACAAGTTTGATCAACCAATATATACAATATTACAATATTCTTATTCACTAGTTATCACAAATTACAATTTCAATTAGTTGAGAAGAGGTAGAGGTTGATTTTAAACACAATAAAAAGCTTTATTTGAATTAAGATTCTCTCAATATTGTATTTTTTCAAATATTTCGATATATTTCCAATAAATTTTAAAAACTGCGCTAGCTTTCCTAGTATAAAAAGCGTTATATTGTGTATGCATTTCTTTATCATTGTATTATACACTGAATTTACATGGCAGGAATTACACACTTTTATTCACTGCAACTTTGCGTTATAATGCATTGTCTTATTTGTTTAATAATTTAAAACAAACATTCGCTTGCTAATAATTTGAAGAAAAAACTACTGCATGACTTAAAAAATTAATAAATGCCAGAAGATAGCTTTCAATAAGGGGAAAAGTACCAATTATTGATAATTGGTATTTGTTCATATTGATAATAATTGTAGTATTTTTCAAGTATTGATACTATGTTGAAGTATTGATAATAAATTTGAGGTCGATAAGCCTAGTGGAAAATTGATAGTATATTAAAGTATTGACTCTATGTTGATGTATTGATAATAAATTTGAGGTTGATAAGCCTAGTGGAAAATTTCCAGTAGGCTTATAACCTAATTTTACCGTTCAGAACATCTTCATAAGCTCGTCACGAAGAGCCCGCCCTGGCTGACCCTCTTCAACTCACTGTCAACCTGTCATTCGGGCAAATATTTAGACGTTACCCATTCACTCCCTATTGTAGATAGAAAAGGCCCGCCTCATAACTTCTTGTACACAACAGGAGCTCTGCAAAAAAAATCAACATTTTCTTAAGAACTCTGAAAAGTACAATTAAATATAATTCTGATAATTCATTGCTAAATGCACTATAACAATTCTGTTAGCATGATAGAAACTGAAATACTGTATTCCACTCATACGATTATTAAACAATTAATGTTAAACTTTATTAACACTGATAACGCAATATTTATATATTCTTTTATTTGTATTGATCAGCATTTTTCAAACTTTTCAGCCCAAAACAAACTATTGAAAATTGGCCGTTATTCAACTGTTTGTTTTTTATTGAATTTCTTTTGTGATAATTATTACTAGTGTCTATTGTGAGTGAATTGTGTAAGTAAAGTCAGTGTCACTTTCAAGTTTTGCCAGCATTATTTTAGTGATAGAGCCCATAATAGTATAAAAATACAGTAATATCATTTTTTCTTACAAAAATAAATTACTAATTATTTTCAAATCATGTATTAAAATACAGTAATATTCTGAAGAAAAAAGATTAACTTTTTATTGTAAATTTAACGACTTGCAGTCAATTTTAATTGTGAATAAATAATATTTGTACTCACTTTTGGCCAAACGGCCTTGAAGATGAGTCTCAATGATTTGAAAACGTTTGGCCAAAAGTGAGTACAAATATTATTTATTCACAATTAAAATTGACTGCAAGTCGTTAATTTACAATAAAAAGTTAATATTAACAATGTTATTTGGATATTTTACCCTTAACATTATCCTAACTTTCCAACACTTAATTGGATCAGAATGAAATTGGGCTCATTCTTCTTAGCGCTCCAAGCCGGTCTTATTTCATATATCACATGTTCAAAAAAATGTTCAAAGTCCCAATTCAACTTTCAGTTTTTTCAGATCGCTGATCAAGAAATCCAAGAGTAAAACCGATTATTATTCAATAATAGACTTGTTCGTTAAACGTGTGCAGTATGAGGTGATGAGCAGCGATCACATAAGACCAATTGGTCTTATGTGATCGCTGGTGATGAGGCACACAGTACACAAGAAAGTCAGTTTTTGTTTTTTCAATACTGTATTTATATTAATTAATTCCCATTAGTATATTATAAACATTTAATAATATTATTGTGCTAATACAGTACCGTACAATGAAATGCAATTAATATAAAGTGATTAACAATATTATTTACCTAAAACTACTATGCACTTGTTTATCAACTTGTCTTCTTTTTAATTCAACGTTCTATAATTCCCGTTTTATGATTCTATTTTGAATCCAGACACAGAGTTTGGAGAGCGCTCATTTATCACAAATTTTAGTAAACAATATTACTCAGTCATTAAAGTTGGCCTTTTCTCCGTTCGTCCCACACTGAACATGAGATTTCAATCCGCAGCTCTTTGTTCCATTTCTTCAATGCTACCGAACTTTGAGCAAACCTCAGCAGCAGAACGTAAGCAAACAAGAGTAGAAAGTAAATAGCAGGTCAGGACACATTCTGCCTTCCCTAACTCCATATTTGCCTATTCACACACTACAGGTGTATAAATTATATATTGTCAGGGGGTCAGGGCGCATTTTGCCCAGCTACCCAATCCACAGATAAAATCATACTGGAGGTAGATAGATAGATATTTATATCATCCAGTGACCTTCTGTGAAAGGGGTATACGGATTTGTCATAGCGTTTTAAAAATAAATACTCTACTGTGTAATAAAGTTGGAGGAGTTATTATCAATTGTAGTAATATCGTTTTTATTGATTGTAATATCAATATATAAATGTAGTTAATATCAATTGGAGGAAAAATTTAGATAATAATATGTCGTTAGCTAAGTGCATGCCAATTTTTGAATAAGGAACAACTAAAACAGTGATTCTAATGTTCAAAAAATGTGCCAATGCCAGTATGTTATTTATGTTTTGTTTTATGGTTAGGATGGCCAGTCAGCTGATCCTTTCCCGCTCAAATCGTACCGGCTTGTAAGCTGATAAGAGATCCTGGTTACGACAGTACGGAATTATGAATTTTATATTATTTTTATTCAAATTATATTAAATGTGCTCTAGGCTTGACTGACCGAGAAATCTGCTTTTATCCCAATCTAAATAATTTGGATCTTGCACTTAAAAATAAAAATAAATATATTTTGGAAATTGGCATGAATTAATTTTTTTATAGAGCTTATATACTTTCTTTGGTAAAACAAGAAAACAACTTAAATTTCACAAAATTTTGTCAGTTTGCAAGTTTCCATATTATTCATGACTTTGTATATCACATCCAACTATTCAGCTAGCCAGAACTGCCTCAGCTGGAAAGTTTGGGAGGGGGGTTAAAAAAGGTAATTTGATCTTTTTTACAAGATTGCCCATATTTTCAACCTTTATCTAGTGAATTTCCGATTTTGAGGGGGTCACAAATGGTAATTTGATCTTTTTTGCAAGATTGTCCCTCTTTTTACTAGTGAATTTCCGATTTTGGAGGGGTCATGACACACATGGACCCCCCTGGTACCGCCCTTGCAGCTAACAAGTAAGATATAATTCATAATTTTGAATTCCTCAAAGTGCTATCAATAGGCTATACTGAAGACTTCCGCAATGGCGGATATCGACAACAGCATTGAATAGCTGATGGATATCGATGCTCGCTACTGCACATAATTATTTCCAGCGGTGACTAAATATTTTTGTGCTGTAGCGCTAATCGATTTCTATCAGCTATTCAATGCTGTTGTCAATATCCGCCATTATGTAGGTCTTCAGCATAATTAATAGCACTTTGAGGAATTCGAAATTAATAAATTATTTTATGTACATTTGGCAGTTTGCAAAATTGCCAGTTCCTTGAAATCCAACAAGTTAGATTCGGTACGGTACTAATGTAGGAATTGGTCCAATAAAAATTGATGGCAGCCAGTGGCGTTGAAAAATGTTTGAGAGAATATTACTCGAGTATTTCAAGCGTGGCCTATTTCTCCAAGTTTTGCAATACAGCGTGTGGAAGTTATCTATAAGATAGATAGATGAAAGAGGATAGAAGATACAAGATAGAAGGAAAGATATTAAGATGAAAGGACTCCCGATCCCTCACAGCACAAGACTACTGCTGAATGCAAAACGGAATGTGAAGCTAAGAAAGTCAGCAAATATCTGTTTGGCCTTATGCCATTTAGAACTCAGACGGTTTTTCGAATTTAAAAAAGTAATAAAGGCTACTGCATGATTATTTGATTTGTATATTTTGTTTTATGCGTTACATCTGTTCAGAATCCAATCTATTTCTTAGTAGGTGCTGGGAAATCGTTTAGAATCTGACAGAGCGGATTTTGAGAAATAATTGGATTTCCAGTGATCTGGCACTGCTCAGGTGATAGAGCTTTCAGGTCGCACCTGATAAATCTTTCTGGGTTTCAGAATAGTGCCTCTATCAAAATTTAGTCTCACCTCTAGTATTTGAAATTGTAATTATAGTAACTAGAGTATAAAATTGGTAATATTGTATGTTTAAATGTATAAATGTATAATGTATACACATATATAATGTATATGTATAATTATAATGTAAATATATAAATGTTGATCTGACTTGTCTCATACTTCTCAACTTCAGGGCGTAATCTTTAAAAAACAAAAACAAATAAAAGAAAAATAAATAAATACTTGAGAGTCGGGACGTCAAACGCAACGTTCTTCTAAATACCAAGAACATAGTTCATAAAAATTGTGGACAAAATCGATATGGATAACTGATAATGCAGTTATGCACTTTTACTAAAATGTTTGTGTATTTTACAAAATATATCATATTTTAATTCTTTTTGAGGGTCTAGGATTGATTTCTGTGGGCAGGAGTAAAGCAAAATTATTATGTTAAGGAAACAACAACTTTACATATAAAAAAAACGTTATGTAACAAAAACCACGGAATAATAACGGAAACATTAGCTGAAAAACTATAAGAAAAAACAATAGAAAACCGTTGTGTAAGTAGAATGGAAAACGTTATGTAATGAAAACGGAACACGTTACCTAATAAAAACAATATGTAACAAAAACGGTTATTTGCATGACAAAAACAAAAAAACAAAAAAAATTATAACGAAAATGGAAAACAATATAATCAACAAAATCAGAAAATGTTATTTGATGAGAATTGAAAAAGATATGTAACGGAAAAATTGTTGTGAAACAAAAATGGAAAACCTTATGTTTCTTCTTTATGAAATCACTCTATTGAAAGAAAAGTGTACAATGCAATACATATTCTACTGACCAAAAATGTCTGAAAAAGTAGTTCTAAATCTAACAGACTCAACTATACATATAACAAATTAAGTAGTGTACATGCATTGCAATAAATACAAATAAAATACCCGCAAAGGCTGAGCCTGAGCGCAGGTATTAGCTTAAAACATACTACTGGAAAATAATAATTCATACAAAATCATCAGTGAAAAAAGAAAGGAAAATAAAAATGACCTTATGACCTTATGTAATGTTTTTACATTGTAAGGTTGAAAGTTATACAACTAAAATTTAAAACGTTACATAACGAAAACTGAAAATTGTTACATGGAAGAGGGAACTTGACCTTGTCCTTCTGTCCACAGTGTGCATTGGTATATTATTGAAGACTAGAGCTTGATATGGACTAATTCACAAAATATAATGTGATTAGTTCATTGCGCAAAGTAACTTAATGCTGCAGGAGAGAAATACATTACGCATGAGCTGAAGGCGAGTGCGGAATAGTTTCTTGAGTGCAGAAAAGATACTTTCAGCAGGAGTAAAACATTACTTTTTTTTATCTGGATGGAGCCCACATAGGTCTGAGACCTGTGCGTGGGTAATGAGTTGGATGATGTTATGTTATGTTATGTTATGAAGGGATGGATTCAAAGATCCAGAAGATTCAAAGATCGGCTTACACGTCAAGAAAGAAGAAAGGCTTACACGTCAACCGAAGCTTATTGTGTGTCCCTAGTACGTTAGTTAGGCAAACCAATACCTGTGCCCTTTACAAGATCCAGGAGTTTTTTCCCTATGCTAACGTCCCATTCATCACCTGGTTGCTTAAAGCCAAACAGAGCCATTCTCCTTGCCCCGAGTCTCTCGCAATCCAGTATGATATGCTTGGCAGTCTCTTCAGACTGATTGCAAAGCCTACACATCTGATTTTCATTTCTGAGTCCGATTGTGTGGAGATGTTTCCTGAAGTGGCCATGTCCAGTTATCAGAGCAATCAGCTGCTTAACCTGACCTCTACCCAGCCTCACCAGCCAGTTGGTGAAGTAGGAGCTTGTGTCTGCTAGCAGCCTTTTGCCAAGTGCTTGGCCTGAGTGACCTTGCCATGAGTTGGATGATAGTGATTGATGAGTTGGACCAACAGTTTTAGGTTGGTTCCGAACCACCGTGAAGTGATTTTACAGCAGAGAACAGTGTCTTTTTGCTGGCCAATCAAATCGGTCACCGTTACAAACAGGACCAACGAGAACACAGCTTATCTCTGTCTGATAGAACAGATACCTGCTACGCCTCGCGGCTATCACTTCCCTTAACATTTTTCCTACAGCTGGCTCACCAGAAGTGCGACAAAGTAAAATGAGTGCGGCAAAGTCAGATGGAGTGTGGCAAAGTAAAATAGTTCAGGAATCAAGCTGTTTTGTTTACTATAATGAGTGTATTAATGGCTACTTTGTTGGGTAACTGTTGGAAAAATCACATTGACACTACATTACTTTATTAGGCTACATTGCTACATTTGTCATCAAGTCGAACAAATTCCTGCAACAGACTCGAGAACCTTTCCATCTTCTTTGTGCTTCAATCTCACAATAGTAGCTTATTCAAACAAAAACCTAGTTATATTGGTAGGAAATTCTACAATAAGCTACCGCAGTTTTTAAAGAGTCTTGAAAATACAGAAATATTTAAAAAACAATTGAAAAAATATTTAGTTGATGAAGCTCATATTTTTATAGTTTACAAGAGTTCCTTTCACATCAAAACTAAGCCCCACCCCAACAAATTGATATAGTAATTATGGTAACTAGTGTATAAGAGTATAATTGTTGATCTGACTTGTCTTATACTCCTTAACTGGAGCTCCAAGACGTAATCTACAAAATTAAAAACAAAAAAACATCCTTAATCCTCCTCATCATTGCTAGAGGCATTAATTACCATAAAAACAACAAAGGAATTAATTAGTCTGTGACTGTATACGAAGTTACCTAAATTTTATCATTTCATTATAAAGTAAGAAAAAGTTTCATTCGACTTTCATTTCATCATTTTCTAAGAACACACATTTTTTTATTTGGCAACCAACCCGGCTGATTTACACGCGCGTTATTTTTCTTTGACGGCTGTAAAGTAAGCATTGCCAAGTCTGCTTGTTTATCATCTGTCTTTTGACGCCCACAAGTGAATTTGCATACAAATTTGATTAAATCCGAAAAGATGAGATCCTCTAACACATTGTACTTTTAGGGTTTGTATTTTTTGAGCTTGAGATACCATCGAATAAGTGGATGTCTCTTTGAAAATATAATTTTATAAAAATATGGAATAAAGTGCACCCAGAAATAACCAGTGAGCTGAGGAATGAGTACATTGAAGAGAAAAATGAAGTGATTAATAAATGAACTAATGAACAAATAAACTAATGAATTTGTGAAATGATGAAATGATGAATGAAGAAATGAATGAATTAGTTAATGTCGTCGACGCTATTACACCATTTTTTGTTGTTAAAAACAAGGTACTACTCTTAGTCATTGAGCTCCACTGAATGGGGGGGGGGGGGGGCTGTTGAAGGGGAATGTTTGGGGGCAATGAATTGTATCTTGAAGATCGAAGATGATGCTTAGCGACGCGTTATGCTGTGAAGCGGTCCCCCCCTCATCATTACTTTTTTCCATTATAAGCTAATAATAATCACAGTGGAAAAGTGCTCTTTTAATCAGTATTTATATGTATTTTGAGTAACTGAATCTCGAGCTCACCAGCTCGTAGAACTGTAATTTTGCAAGATGGTTGATGGTTGGGTAGAGGGGAGACCCCTTTGCCTCTCCCTTACTCAAGAATGGCTTTTACACCCCATCTCATGGCTCATACCTCACAACTCATTGAAACAATCCAAATTCATAAATTATAACATATTACATTTAGCTTTAATTTGTAATTCTACTTTGAAGTGTGACATAGGTTTCACCTGCACTGTACTTTGAATATGACGATTTTTGTTATAAATAATCCTAACTTGGTAATTACTTAAGATAAAAATGCAATGATAACCTCAAAATTGTAGGTAATATCTTTCTCTCCCACATCGTTAATATCAAGATCCAAAAAAGCCCTTTTCAAATTGAGTTAAACCATATTATAGATACCCAAATTTTCACGAGTTCTGGAAATCATTCCGGTTTTCCGATCTTACAGCCAAACTGGACAAGGAATGAATTAGAAAATTTTATTAAAGACTATCTTTGTAATTTCCCAGAGCCTAGCACTAACCGCATCTTTGTAAATTTCCTGGACCCAGAGTTATTGTAATTCAAGATATCCAAACTTACGAAAAATTATACTCTTTTTTTTAAATTTTAATTAGAAAATTCTGATTTTTCACCAAAGAAATAATGGATGAAACATATACTGAGCTTTGACTTTCCAGTCATATACTTCCCACATGACCGCAAGGCTCCGACTACACGGTACGCGCGTAATTGTTTGCGTTCCACACATGACCACATGTTTATGAGATTTAGCGTCCGAAACATGAAAGAATATGCTTGTTTTAGACGCTTCATTCTCCGCACGCATCTAAACCCCTACTCTTCTATATCAGTTTTACCAAAAAATTTAATTCCTCTAATTTCTGACCATTTAATTAACCGGAAGAAGGAACCAAGATTTTTCCAATTTTCAAAGTATCAGAAGAT
The DNA here is from genome assembly GCA_948455865.1 of Conomelus anceps. Lineage (NCBI taxonomy): Eukaryota > Metazoa > Arthropoda > Insecta > Hemiptera > Delphacidae > Conomelus > Conomelus anceps. The sequence continues at coordinate 12,184,996 of OX418224.1, forward strand.
GTTTTGATTACAATATTTCAACTGTAGGTCCAGCTCATCAATCACCATCATCCAACTCATTACCCACGCACAGGTCTCAGACCTATGTGGGTTTCGTCCTAAAAAAACAACTTTTCCAATTCTGAAAGTATCAGAAAATGTTTTGGCTGAAATATTCCAATGCTACTCACAACATTCTGAATAAAATCTATATTTGTGTGATAAATCTATAAATGCAGCATATCTTTATGATAATGTATTATGCCAGGCCAGAGGCACTACTTGAATAATGTCGTGCCAAAGTGGGAAAACAATAAATTATGGGGTGTCACTTTCCTATGGGACAAATGCCATTAGCGTGATAAATACGGGCAGGCTGACATGTCTTTTCTGTCCACTGCTTTATCACCTCTCTTTTATCGCATGTCTTTTATCATAGCTTCTCTTTCTCGTCCCCTTTACATTCAGCCTGTTATATAAACGATCAATCCATGGAAATTAATTAAAGAGACATTGTAACTTATGAGACGATTCAAGCCCGATTTAAGAGAAAGGGAAATAAGAATTAGAAGTTGAGAAAAAGATGAAAAGAAGAAGAAAAGTAGAAAAATGAAGAAAAGAAGTAGAAAAAGGAGAAACGTAGAAAAGAAAGCAGAAACGTAGAGAAAGAAGAAAAAGAAATAGATAAGTGAAAAAGGAAAAGAAAAGTGAAAAAGAATAAGGAAAGTTGAAAAAGACGATAAAAACTAGAAAAATAAGAAAAAAGGTTGAACAAATGTTGAGTTATAGGAAAAAAGTGAAAAATAAGAAATAAGCTGGAAAAGAAGAAAAATAAAACACGAAGAGCAAGTGGGAAAAAGTAAGTAGATATTGAATAGAAAATATTAGTATAGAAAATAATTAGAGAAAGAAGAAGAAAAGTGCAAAGAAACAGAAGAGTTAAAGAAGAAGAAGAAAAGTGGAAAAAGAACAAAAGTTGAAAAAGAAGAGCAATGTTCGAAAAAGAGAAAAAATTAGAAAAATGAGAGAAAACAAGGAAAAGAAGATGGAAAAGGAGAAGAGGATGAAGGAGCAGAAAAAACAAGAAGAAGGAGAAGAAAGCAAGAATAGTAAGTAGAAAAAGAAGAAAGTAGAAAATAAGTAGACAACGAAGAAGAGAAGAGTAACATAAGAAGAAAAGTAGATAAAAAAGGAAAAGATGAAAAAAGGAAAAGCGGTGGCGGAGGAGGAGGAGGAGGAGGAGGAGAAGAAGAAGAAGAAGAAGAAGAAGAGAAAAATTAAGATGAAGTTTGGGGAGAGAAATTAAAACGATAAAGCCTCGAAGAAGTAAGTGAAAATGTTAAAAGCAGCCACAGAAGAAGAAGAAGAAGAAGTAGAAGAAGAGAGAAATTAAGATGAAGTTTGGGAAGAGAAATTAAAACGATAAAGCCTCGAAGAAGTAAATGGAAATTTTAAGCAGCTTTATCGTTCTAGCTATGTTTTTCATTTTTTCTCCTTGTATAGTAAATGCAGGCTTCTCCAAATCAAGAATATTCCTTGTAGAGGTCTGTTTTATTGTTGAGAGTTTCCTTCTTATTCCAAGGAATAAATAAATAATGAATTATTTATTGCAGAGCCTCCTTAGAATCACAAAATTCACAGTTACACGATGTCTTAATTCAACAGTGTTTTAGGCAACATAACAATATTATTTCAACAAATGAAATTCAAATAATCTGGCTCCATTTAATAATTCAAATAATTAAGTTTACCTAGAATGGATTAAAAAATCAAGCTTTTTATCAATTTTTGTCCATCACTGCCTTTTTTACTTTAATTTGCTTGGGCTATTAATTATCAATGCATATGCCTTAATGATAAATTATTAATCATATATATTTGAGGTTAAGTATAGTAGTAATATTAATACTGTTATTAAATAAGAGTAGTATACAGTGATACTCGTAGTTTATATTTATAAAAGTAGTCTAGTTATAGTGTTCATATAATAGCTATAGTTACATCATCCTCAAAAAAAAAAAAAAATTAGTATTTGTATAAAGGAGTTGGATAGTAGGTCATTGGACCACTGTTTTCAATGTTAGAAACTCGTTCAAGTTCAAGGTCGGTTTGAAGATTGATATTCAAAGTGAAATCATACATTTCAAATGAGATATTATTTTGATAAACATTTTACTGGATGTCTTGTGTACATGTAGGCCCTCTACTTTTTTAGGTCCTGGTAAATTTCAAATTTTGAAGGCGTTCTTAAGCAGTCACTTTAGATTTTCATAAAGGTCAAGGTCGTTTTCCAAGGTCAGAGCTAGGTATTTTTCCACATTTAGTATCATTTTTTAATGTTGTAGCTCCATATAACTTTTTCACTGCATATTTAAACAGTAGGCTACTATTTATTACCCCGGCGTTCTATGTAATAGTACTACCTAGTACACATAAAATATTCTTCAGGATAACCTTTGATTTCGGACAAAACGAAGGGGATATGTATGCTCTTTGTATGCAAATTTTCAAATCTGATGAACTCATATTAGAAAACAAACATCATCTCCACTCGCAGTAGGAACAAGATAGTTATTATATTGCTTGCAAACATACTTTGACCAGGTGAAGAGATTTTCAAGTACTTAGTAGGTGGATAGATGGAAATATTCTTGTTTTAACCCTAACTTTGCATGGAATACAAATCTGATAAAATAAAATTTTGAATGAAGAATAATTAGAGTATAATTCATCTATACAAATAATCTGCAAATCTACTCAGAACACAAATCTTAGTAACACGAGCGGCGGTCCCAGGGGGAAGTCATGACCCTCACAAAATTAGAAATTTACTGGCGAAGGAGTACATCAAAGAAGGGGCAATCTTGCAAAAAAGGGTAAAAAAACATTTGTGATCCCCCTAGACTCTCGAGCTGGGACCGCTCCTGCTTATTCAATATTAAATGTTTTTCTGTCAAGAATAAAAATTCTTTTTAAAAAATGCTCCCGTTTTCTTCAACAACATAATGGAGAAACATCGCACAAAAATAGCATTCCAACTTCTTCAAACACAATATTCTCCATGAATAATAAGACATGAAGTTGTCACAACCACATTAATTTATTGAAAACAGTGAGATAATAGTTTCGGTTGTTTAAATCAGAATGGCTAAAGCAGACAACTGAAAATTTTAGAAGTTTTGGAGTTTGGAGATGACGAGGTTGGTAAGAAAGGATTCCAATACTAGTTTAAATGATCAAATTTATTTCAACCAATTCAATACAACTAACTTCGTTTCGTCATAGTTCTGACCTACTCTTTAATAACGGTACTTTCTTGTTTTTCTTGGTTGACCTTGACTTCATTTAATTTAGCTTCACGTTTTTGTTATTGTTCAATTCTAGCCTACTTGTGTATTGTGCTTGTTTGTTACTTTTTGGTTCTTGATTTTGACACTAAAAAAAAGTAAATTCGTATGGCTTTTCGTGGTGGGTAGTTCCACCTCGCCGCTTTTTTAACGACTGCTTTTTTTTATATGCAACCGGGACCGACGGCTTAACGTGTCCTCCGAAACACGGGAGTGGCTCGAGAAATATATCATGTACTCAACTGGGATCGAACCCAGGACCTTTGGCTTATCAGACCAGCGACAAGCTAACTCGGCTACGCCGACTCCATTTTGACACTGATTATTCCTTGATGCTCCTCCCACCAATAGGCGTGACCTTTTAGGGCCTTCAGCCAATCACAGATCTTCAATGAAGGTCTATGCCAAGCACTTTCACCCTCAGCCAATCGTATCATTCTGTGTTCAGTGTATATAAGCTACACTGTACTTTAGTTTAGTTGATATTGATAATGATGTAGCAACCGAAACTAGTTTCTTACGGCTCTCAATAAATATGACTGTGACAGCTTCAAGTCAAATTATTCACTATGGATATCTTCCACAGTATCACCTTCGCCACTACAAAGACAATCTCCCATTAAATACATCCTAAGCAATACGTTCACAATTATAATGTGAAATAAGCAGAATTAACTAAATTTCTGATGAAACAAAGCCCATCACAACACAATATAAGCCGCGTAACTCAAAACGTAATAATTCAATTATGCACCTGTGCAAAGGCATTAACTGAATAATAATTCGTTTTCCTACAACTGCTCGTAAAGTCGTTCTTTACGTACTGAAAACTAATTGTAAAATACCTCTTTACTGCTCAGCAAGCGGTAAAGTACTTTACGCTCGCCAGCTGTTTTCTTTACGCTTCTGTTTTGATTTTGATGTCTTCTCATTGGTGGATCGCGGAATCCGTGAATTCACATAACCTCAAAATGGCGCACGCTAACCAAATCCGCGCACGGTCTGTGATGTTACAAACTATAAGTTTTTATTGTGTTGTAATCCAGAACTGCAGTTGTAGGAAAAATATTGTATGCAATTCGCGCGTGAAGCTTCTTTATCGCTCTCGCAAAATTACTGCGCTCCGCTATGCGTCGCGCAGTAAATGTTTTGGCTCGAGCGATAAAGTCGCGCTTCACGCTCTTAATACATAAATAACTATTCTGTTTGTAACATGGAACGAGTTGCGGCTTCGTGTTTCAGTGGCACATGTCGCCCATATTATTAATTTTATTACAGTTTACTTTATGGCTGAAAGTCTTTGGTCTTTGGTTCATGAGGATGATAATGTTCAAAGCGAGCGTGCCAGACTATTTGGATTGTAAGTGAATGTAATGACGATGATGAAGTATCTTTAGGACTCATTCACTCACTCTCTCTTCCTCCCCCCCCCCACACACACACACACACACACACACACACACACTCACTCTCTTTCTCACACTATCTCTTTCTCTCTTTCATCCCTTCTTTTTCTGTTTCTCTTTAATTGATTCTTTCTTTCACTCCCTATTTTACGCTCCCTCTCTCTCACTCTTTTTCCGGCTCTCACTCACATTTTCTCACTCACGCTTTCTTTTTCAATCTATCTTTCTCACTCTCTCATCGCCTCTTTCTCTGTTTCACCTTAATGGACTTTCACTCTCTTGCCTATTATTATATTATTTTTTAATTTATTTTATACTGCTAAATGTTTACACTTGCCTCAAACAATTTTATTTTTCATTGCCAATTTTTTCTTATTTTTTCCACCTTATAATGGAGCATTAATTTCTTATTTTTTATATCAAATCTAAGGCTTAGAGTTGTAAAGGAGGGCTGAGTACAGGAGGGGGCCAACTGCACCTCAACTTCGCCCTTCAAGGTTTTAAATAGAGGCAGCAATTCAATTCAATTCTCTTTCTATTTTTCTCTCTCACTCTCTTATCCTCTCTTCCTTTCTCTGTATACCTTTATCTCTCTTTCTCTCTATAAATCTTATTCTCTCTCATCCCCTCTCTTTCTGTTTCCCCTTGATGGAGACTTCCTCTTGCTCTTTTTTCTCTTTCTAGCTCTCTCAATCACTCTCTTTCTTTCCAGCCCCCCTCTCACGCTCTCTCTCTTTCTACCCCTTTCTCACAATCACTCTCTCTTTCTCTCAGCACCTTTCTATCACACAAACACTCTCTCTCTCCTTAAGGTGAAGTGCTCGAATGGACGAATTTTTGTCCAAACTTTGCCTTTTCATGTAAATGCATCACTTAGAATTTAATTTCATTAGCTCTAACCATTAGATTATTTTTAATATTTCCAACAAAATGTAAATATTATCAACCAGGTCTACTTTCTATGTGATGTTAAAATATTGTATGTAAGCACAAATTTGAAAAAAAATTGTAAATTTATCATGAATAAAGTAATCCAATCTCCTCCCTTTCATACTCCCTCACTCTTCCATTATCTCATGTTTCTCTTTATTCTATATATTGCACTTAATTCAGCTGCTAAGCATTCTAATGAAAATAAGCTGTCTCTTTGTACCACAGTATCTGGTCTAGTAGTTGCTATTCTCTGAAAACGTTGTTCGATGGTTAACAAAATAATGTTTGTGGTTAATTACGCAGTAAAGTCTCTGGATTTGCTTCCAGTTTCAAGAGGTCTGAAGATTTAGGCTGGTGGCACGATTCCATTCAGAATGGAATCTATTTGAGCTTTCCTTGGTGTTGTTTGGAAATTTCGGAGAATTAATCCTCTCTCGGGAACCCCCCCAGTTCCAGAGATGGAACCATTTGAGACTTTGAAAGCAGTTGATGTTCATTTTTTAGAAGATATCCTCCAAAATATACTTGGAATCGCCCCCAAAAACATTCTTGGTACACCCCTGCTTGTGAAAGCGGGTTGTGACCCTGGTACCTAAAACTGTAGATCCAACTCATCAATCATCATCCACTCATTGCCCATGCACAGGTCTCAAGTTACATTTGGTAACCGGTTCCCAAACTTGTATTCAATTATGATGCTGAGCTCGTATTTTTGTATTGACGAGCGTTTCATTGTTTTTAGTTTAGTCTGCTGCCAGCTCTCACACGATACACTTGTTCTAATTATTTCTTCATGTACGTTGTAATTGAATGAAATAATTTTTTTAAAAAGGCAATTGGTGCACTAAATTTAAGGACTTTAGTCCTATGTGAACTTAATCAAAAAAAAATTAAACCGTGGATAATGTACACAGTCGACAAGTGTTTCCTAAGCTACTATGATAGCCGCGAGCCGTAGCAAGTATCTGTTCAATCAGATAGATAAGCTGCGTTCTCGTAGGTCCCGTTTGTAACGGTGACCGATTAGATTGGCCAGCAAAAAAGACACTGTTCTCTGCTGAAAATCACTTCCCGGTGGTTCGGAACCCACCTAAAACTGTAGGTCCAACTCATAAATCACCATCATCCAACTCATTACCCACGCACAGGTCTAAGACCTATGTGGGCTTCATCCTCAAAAAAAAAAAAAAAAAAAACTATATTTTGTTGCTCGTGTGAACGTAGATGACATTATCATCGTTTATATGCAATACTCCTTACACAATGCACAGTCAATTTCACTTGCGTCGAAAATGAAAACCTGCTCTAATTGTTTCTGACTACGTCAATGAGCAGAGATTCAAACAGTATTTGATTGGATTTTCTAATCATAACTGCTGTATTGGAATATCTCGAACAGACATGGAATTGCACGTTTATAAAAAGGTTTTGATGAAGAGAATATGCATCAAGGGATTGCTGAATGGAGCCAGCGAGAAAGATAGAAGAAATGGACTTCTTTGAATTTCCCAAAAGCCCATACATGATTGATATCGGCCTTTGATCGTAGCCGACTCAAATCTTTCTTTAATCTGCTCTCAAATTTGTAATTAGTATCAGACTCTAGTGATGCCTGTCAGTCGCCTTAAGCTAATACTCCGTTTAATCCGAGTCCGTTCGAGTCTCGATAATCCCAACATTTTTTAACCCTACATTTTCTGTTCTTTGAACAATCATCATTAGTGCTCGGTTTTTTATTCGAGCGATAATACTGGAAGCCTTTGTGAGCTTCCAGGATTTTTAGCAGACATAGAGAGAGTCTGATGTTCTCACTCTTCTGAGCAATTATACACCATGCGTTTGATTAAATAGAAAAAATAAAATTCAGCTAAACACCTGTGAACAGTGGCGCACCCAATAGGGGTGCTTTGGGTGCTTAACACCCTCCCCCCCCCCCCCCCAATTTATATACAAAGATTTAAATAAAATAATTATTTAAAAACTCAATGTTTTAAAAAAAATAGAAAGTTGAGTGATTCTCAACTTTAATCTTAAAATATAATCTCTAATCTGATTCACAAATTCAGTATTGTTGAAATGGAAGTTTGCTATCCTTATTAACCGCAAGGCAGTTGCCAATCACACTATCAAAGAAAACAGACTGAATGGAATTTCAACTTTAAATATCCATAGAGAAATAATAGAACAGAATTTATTAATTTCGAATTCCTTTAAGTGCTATTAGTTTATACTGAAGACTTCCGCAATGGCGCCATTGCGGAAGTCTTCAGTATAATCTAATAGCACTTGAAGGAATTCGAAATTAATAAATTCTGTTAAAAGTAAATTTGTCAGTTTGTTCAATTGTCAGTAACTTCGAAAAAACTTGTGAAATAATAGAAGTTGAACTGGAGCAGGTTATCAACGTTTTCTCAAGCAAAAGATCCAGAAAATTAAATTTAGTCCTGTAAAAACTCTTACAAAGCTTTCATGGCAATCTTCAAAATGCAGCAATGCAAGTAATTTTTAATAGATAAATGCATGAAATTCATACATTTATTAATCAAGCTGGCTTTTTTGTTATTTTATCAATTAGCTCTGTTATTACTTGAACCATGCGAAAGAACGGTATATTCTACTGTAGCTTCGTTTTGAGGGGTTTATTTTTTAAGGATTTGAGGAAGTATGGCTCAAGGGGACTAGTTTACAATGGACTGACTGACAAACTACCTGCAGCACCCCCCTGAAGCTGAAGCTACCCTTGTAGGACTTTGCAGTATCTACAAGTACTCATACTATTGCGAGGTGGAAGTAGCCGTAAGGGTTTCCCCACCAATAAAATCCATACGCTTCGTATTATTTTTACTATTAATTTGAATTTTGTTAGGAAACAGGTCCCATGACTCCCACATTACTGAATTAATTACTTCATATTACTAAAATTTAATAACTAGATTAAACAAAATTATTAAAATTGCTCCAAGTGGAATCGTAGATTAGTTATAAAAAGAATGGTATGTATATACAGCGCCGTCCTTAGTGCTGTGCGACTGTACAGGGCCTCGCGCCTACGAATGCCTCGCGCCTCAGGGGGTTTTTACGTTGAGCATAGAGGATAACTGAAAAAGTGTTTTTTGACATAAATGCCTTTAAAATATGGACGTCGGAAGTCGGGAGTGAATTGCAAACTACACTAGTATTATTAAGAGTTGACCGCTGGCTTGTCACGGTTAGGATAAGTGAAGTTTGAGATGAAGCAACATGATTGGCTGGCAGAGTACACAGTTAACTCTGCCGGCCAATCCCAAGCATCATCATTTCATTTTCATCAGCTGCTTTTCAAACTCTATTCATCCTAAGGGCCAGATGATATGAGCGGAAAAAGCTCTACCGAATCTTGACTGAAAAATTACTAGACAATACTGAAATGAATGAAATGAACTACTATGCAGAATGTTTTCCGAGATGAAGATTTTGTTGGAGCAACGATAACAGCGAGAGAGATCTTTGGGGATAGAGCCAAAGTTCCGGGAAGTCAGAACCAGGAAGAGGAAAAGAATGTTTGATCATGAGGGCGAAGATGAAACAGTATCAGAATCCGCGGACCATACATTTAAAGTGGAATACTTTCATCTTGTATTGGACTCAAAAGCACAGTTCCTTAGAAATAGATTCGAACAAATGTCAAATGACCAACTTTAATAAAATGTTCGGATTCCTATACAATTTAGGAAAACTCAAAGCATTTGAGGAAGACAAACTCAAAGAGAAATGCAGGAATTTAGACAAAGCATTAAGTTTTGAAGGTGAAAAAGATATCTGCGGGGAGGACCTTTTCATTGAGTTGAAAATTCTCCGTAAGCTACTTCCTGCTGATGTTGAGACCGCGGTAGAGATTTTAAGATTCCTCTTTTCAATACAAAATCCTTTTCAAGACGCATTTATAGGATACTTCTTACCATCCCAGTAACAGTGGCAAGCGCCGATAGAAGTTTTTCTTGACTCAAGCCACGTTACATTGTTCAATCTGTGCTCAAGCTATCATCAATGAGTCAAGAAAGGTACTCTAGCTACTTTGTCAATTGAAGCAGATACAACAGATAAAGAAAATTTTGATGTAGTAATTGATTACGGTACTTGTACTTTGCTGGTTTGAAAGCAACAAAAATCAATTTTGTCTAAGGTATGTAAAATATTACTTGTATATGTATGTAAAATATTTTCTCTAACTTTGATTCTGACATAAAAATCCATATAATTATAACACATGACACAATAATAACTGAAATATTAATTGAATAATGTTTATCATTTTCTTTTAATTGGTTGTTGGTGATTTTGGAGTCACATATTCAACCGATTACAGAGAATGCCTGTCACGCCTGGACTTAAGAGTATAAGTAAAAAAATCAAACTTTTCAGGAGAGCCATTGAAAAGTTTTGCAAGTATTTTTCCAGTTGATCAAAATATGTTAATCCTTCAAATTGCTTTCAAAGACATATTTGGACGTTATTCATGGCCTAAGTGTGAGTTATAAGTGAAAATAATAATAATTCCCCATGTAATCTAATAGAACCAGGATGACTTATACTTTTGAGATCTCAAACTTTACTAGTGATGGCAGTACCGGTACTACAAAGTCTATTAGTATTATTGAGATTCGAGGGTTCAGTATAAGATTATCACTTCTAAATGAATACAGTTTATTAAAATAATAAAGTAATCACGCTTGAATAAAAAATACCGTACTTACTTTACATGGGTTACCCTTCTTGTTCTCGGAATTGCTCTTTTAAAAGGATAGGCCACGCAAACAATTCTTGCATCAAGCCTCGCAATGGCTAAATACGGCGCTGTATTCATGTAATGAAGGAATTAGATTTTTGAATAGTATCGAATGAATTTACATGGTGACCCTGCATATTCCTTGATGAATTTACATGGTGATCCTGTTTTTCTTTGATGAATTTAATGGTGATCCTGTTTATTTTTTTCTGTTTCGAGTATATTTAGGTACTGTTAAAAGTCTATTATAATAATTTAACTTATTTAGGTCTATGTATTAGTTTTCAATACTGTACATCACACTGTATCCCAGAGGACAGGATTTCCTTGCTGGGTAGTCGCCAAGATATTTTTTCTGTCACAAGAAATAAGATTATATCTTCCTAATAGCTTAAGTTTATTTGTGAATTGTCATGTTGATTTTTGTCTGGCAAATAAATTATTGAATTGAATTTATAAGGACCTTCCAATAATTTCAATACAGTAAAATTAGATAATAATTTTAATACGGTATGATAAAAGTAGAAAATGTAAAATTATAATTTTTTCTCGATTAGGCTCAGATGTAAGGTTTTACCATTAGTGTTTCAGTAGAATAAAATAATCTGCTATGTCCTTTTCGTTATGTAACCTAAAGAATAGTACAAAAAGAATAATAGAAAATAAGCAAAACATTGAATGGTTCTCAATAGCCCGTAAATAGCAGAGTATGACTGGGCAAGAGAAAAGTAACAATTAAAAAAATCGCATGAGAAAATACAATTGATCAATATTATAATTTCGATTATTTGTCACGTTGGATTGACATTTCCTTCTTCATTCATGAATGGCTGATAATTACATGATGATTAAAAAACTATTCATCCAATAATTTCCATTTAATAAGGTACCATCCAAATAAAGCTCGATCCGTGTTTTGTAACACTTGTTATTTGCCTGTCTGCTCGTCAGTATTAAATTTGCCAGCTCATGCAATGTTATCAAGGTGACAAAAATCTTCACCCAGAGAATAAAATAATTTTTTTTTTCTGAGGATGAAGCCCACATAGGTCTGAGACCTGTGCGTGGGTAATGAGTTGGATGATGTTGATTGATGAGTTGGACCTACAGTTTTAGGTGGGTTCCGAACCACCGGAAAGTGATTTTACAGCAAAGAACAGTGTCTTTTTTTCTGGCCAATCTAATCGGTCACCGTTACAAACAGGACCTACGAGAACGCATCTTATCTCTATCTGATTGAACAGATACCTGCTACGCCTCGCGGCTATCACTTCCCAATAAATTATCATTGAAAAAACCATAGCAGGTATTTGTTCAATCTGATTAGATAAGCAACGCTCTCCTGGGCCCTCTCTGTAAGGGTGAGCGATTGGCAACTTGTTGCAAACTTAGTTCAAGTCGAAACGAGACTTAACTGAAAAATAGAGGTTTTAATGAACAAAACGTTGATATTTCAAAGATTGATTGAACTATTTATTTTTCAAATAGCTTGCCATCGAAAATATTACTTCCACCCAAAAGCGGCAAAGTTTTATATTGCCTAGAATCAAAACTGCTTTCCCCTACTCAAGGAACCCAACCTCCAAAAATTTGTCCTGGACTGACAAATCTACGAACTTAGATGAAGATACGTAGGGTTTAAAGCGCCGACTTGGACCATCGATTAAGGCGACTAAGTTGAAGCCTGTGGGACATTCCAAGGAACAAGTAACTTAGTTCGACAAAAGCTGGGCACTTTCGGGTGCTGAGCGGTGCATGCGGACTTTGTGGAAGTGGTGGGGACTTGGTGGACGGAGTGGGGACTTTGCTGGATAAAGCTTCCTCTCCTTGCTTCAACGACCAAACACTTCCTGATAACTGATCCTGTCAACCAGTGGATCCTTCTCCTGAAAAGTGGAGAGTTTCCTTTAGGTAGCCGAAATGAGAGATAGAAGGAAGAGCTTCCTCCGTATAATAATGGCCAGTCATTCAAGAAACGCAGTAGACCCTGAGGTACCTGGTGACAACTCTAACGACTTGCGCGATTTGCAAAGTTAACGTGACTGAGATGTAAGTAGGGTAATCTTATGAACATCAATAATGATGACGGGTCGTCATTTCAATGTTGATCTACCTGGAAACGGTTTGATTTAATCTATTGCGCCATTACATAGGCTGTTACTGGGAATAGATTCAATTTGATGGTCAAGTTCTACTTGGTATAATTTATGTTTGATTGTCTTTAAAACTAGAGAGATTGATAATTTAAAGAACACTTATAACAGAAGTAGATACAATAGCTTAGAATATATATATATCATATTCAAAAGCTTTGCATATATATGGTTATAGTGAGGAAATCTGTGTAAAACCGCACATTTTGATGAACTGTGAGTGAAAAAATTAATTTCAACAAACATATTTCAAATTGTACTTGCTAAATGAATTAACAAGTCAATTGATATTCCTCTACAGATAATTTTAAATATTTAAAGAATATGTATCATATTACACATATTATATAAAACAGAAAGACTCACACAATTTAGACCTCCTCAAACTACACCTATCTATCACACAAAAATACGGACACAGTTTCTTCCTTGAGTTAGCAGAAACAACAAACACTTGGGTACAACAAAAACTTAACAAAATTAAACAAAGACATGACAAAAAAATACATAACCTAACACCTCCAAAAACGACAATTCAATCACCTCACATTTTTTACAGTAAAACTGTTAACCTAACAAACGTAGATTTCACAGAAACCGAACTCAACTTATTGAACAAAGGTCTCAAACATAACCTGAACTACAAAAACAACAAATCCACATCAAAAAACATTGTCATTGAAACAGAAACAAGCATCCAACGCACAGACCCACAAATACATGATGAACTTAGAATAGAAACCTACAACACAATAAAAACAAACAGCTCACAACCACACCCACCCATAAATTCAGAAAACCACACCATAAAAGAATTGAAACACAAAGCTCTAACTCACAATCTCACCTATATCAAAGCAGACAAAGGCAACACTACAGTTATCATAAACAATGAAGAGCTCAACAAAAAAACACTTGACTACATAAACAAAAACAACATTAAACAACTACACACCGATCCCACAAATGTTTACCAAACAAAAATCAAACAAATAATCAACAAAACAAATCATATAATTAATAATTCACAAAAAAGAAAACTGAAACAAATACACCCTTCTGCACCATCACTTCAAACACTTCCCAAAATTCACAAACCCGACATACCTATTAGACCAATTGTAAACTACCAAGAAGCACCTGCCTATAAACTAGCAAAACACATAGATCAAACACTGAGAAAACTAATTAATATCAACAACAACACATACATAAAAAACAGTAGCGATCTTATCGCAAAAATAAAAGACACACAAATTCCTCACAATTCCACTCTTGCATCTTTTGATATAACAAACCTATACACCAACATACCTGTCAATGAAACAATAGAAATAATACAGAACATCCTTATTCACAACAACACAACTACAGAACATATAAATGAAATAATAGACATCCTAAAAATCATCACTCAACAAAATTACTTTACCTTCAACAACAAATTCTACTCACAACCTGATGGACTGCCAATGGGCTCACCAATCTCAAGCATATTTGCTGAAATCTATCTCCAACACTGCGAAAACACTCATATACTCTTTAATAACAAATTTTCACAGAACATAATATACTGGCACAGATACGTAGATGATGTTCTATTGCTATACAGAGGAAACAAAAGACAATGTGAACAACTTCGATCATACATAAACAAAATACATAAGAACATTCAATACACAGCTGAATATGAGAAAAACAATTCAATAAACTTCCTAGACCTCTCAATTACAAAGAACACAAACCAACAACACAGCTTCAACATCTACAGAAAACCAACAATGACAGATACCCTAATACACAGCACCTCCAATCATCCAACACAACACAAACACTCAGCATCCAGGTCAATGCTACACAGACTCAACAACACACCGCTTTCCACCGACAATTACCACACTGAACTAAATACAATAAAATACCTAGCACAAGAAAACGGCTACAAACACGACCTAATTGACAAACTCAATCATAAAATAAGAAACAAAAAACAAAACACCAACACCACTGACAAAAAAGACATCACAATGACATACATTAATCCACAATCACACAGACTAGCAAAAATCTTCAAAAAAGCCGGCCACACCATCTCATTCAGAACAAAAAACAAAATAAAAAATGCACTTACACTCAAAACCATACTGAACACAAACAAATACGATCTCCCAGGGATCTACAAACTAAACTGCTCTGATTGTAACAAATTCTACATAGGACAAACAGGCCGCACATTCACACAACGTTACAAAGAACACTTTCAAGCCCTTACATCCAAAGCTGAATCGAATTTTGCCGACCATATCATTCAAACTGGACACACTTTTACCGACATCAGTACCAACCTACACATTCTACACATAAAATCTAAAGGACACGAACTCAACACCTTGGAACAATTTGAAATATACAAACACACCACACACAATAAACAAAACATTCTCAATGAACAACTAAATTTTAAATCTCACAAACTTTTTGATCATATTTTACAAAAACCACAACACTTCTAACCAAAAAACTGACATGATGATCTAGGAGCCTCTGAAGATGGATCTCATCGATTCGAAAGTACTCGGCCAGTTTAAGTGAGTTATTATACTTATTCTTAACAAATATTTGACTGCATGTCGTTAAATTTCACATGAAAAGTTAATACTAATTTAGATGTTTTGCATTCCGTTAGAAAAAGCCGAAAACCAACTGCATGTATTACAGCAACATGAAATCTTTGTAAAAACAAAACTACAGGCTGGCTCATATCAATTCTGAGTGATCAACTCCAATTCACTCCTCACACACCGTCGATTAAATAATTCAAATCTCCCGCCTTCTCATCCTCCTACCACCGCACCTCACCAACAACCAAAACTCAAAACTCCAATTTTCAAAACTGATTCAGTAGGCTTCCAGCCGTGTCTGAAGAAGCATTATAACAATGAGAAATGACCATCACATGAATATTTAAGTGTTAATAATATTAATAATAATAATAAAAATAGTAATAGTAATAATAATTAATATAAATATATTTATTTAAACATGAAAATGAGACGATTCATTAAGTTTCTAAAAAGAGGCTAATGATGTGCAAGAGTACTGCTTAAAAGGCCTTAGTTGGTTAATCATTAGCAAAATATTTACAGTTATTCATTCATCTTTAAGTTTGAATTTTAAACAAAATCGAAAAGAAGAGAAAAAAAATTAGCAAATTAGAAACCTTGTTTCATAATTATTGAATTCATATTACATTTTTATTCAATACGTAGTATAGTGATATTAGCCTAATAATCATATATGTAAACTAAACATAGAGTCGTAGTTGGTTAGATGAGGTACTGGTCACTCACATATAAAGGTAACATAGAGGGTTTCTTGAAAATAAGTTGATTCATTAAACATTTTCTATAAAATACAAGTACATAAAAAAGGGTAATCAGTTTTCTCTATTCAGATAAATTCTCTATCAGCTTGATGAATATGACAGAAATAATGGGATATCAAATATTGAAATAAATGTGGTGGTAACATCGTCTTATTCACAATAAATATATTCAGGTTCGTCGAGAAGAAGACGAAGAAGAAGAAGAACAAGAAGAAGAAGAAGATGAAAAGAAGAAGACGAAGATAAAAATACCTTATTTGTAACCAATAACATTAATTCATCCTTCATCCTTGTTATTGTTTCAACACGCTCTAAATTCGGGTTGAAGAGACGTTTGGATGCTGATGTATAATCAGGCAAACAGCCTGAAACAAAGAGAACAAATAGAGAAAGAGAAACGAAGCATAGGAGTGATGAAGCAAGCCAAAAACAAATCAAATCTGTGAGCAAACCTTAAGTTTTAGTTAGCATTGAGTCGTGTGAGTAGTAATGTGTAGTCTATTGAGTAGAAGTTCCATTTTATTAAGCACATGTGCTAGCAGAAACGAGCATGTTTTCGTACTGTAGATAATGAATTCCCGGCACAAAACCAATTACGGATGTTAGACGATGAATGAAATTTGGAAAGCCCCAGCACATTAAAATCTTGTGCGTTCTGATCATACTGTGATGAGCTTTCCATTGTTTTCGTTTAGCTGGAACAATAGCAGTAGTTGAACGTATTTCAGAATATGCGTGAATCACTCATTTGTTTTCACAATCAAGTTTTCTTTCAACAAACTCCCGTTTCGAGACTGCTTTTCACTTCGCTCCACTCATCGTCTGCTTTCTGAGAAAAGTTTCTACCAGATTTGGAAGATGGAGTAGTGATAGAGCCTTCTTGTCCCCCAAAACCCCCTTTCCCCCACCAAAACCCCATTGTCCCTCCCAAACCCTCCCTGCCGTCGTCCCAAACCATTCTTAAACACGCGTGAATGTGCAGTCAAGAAACATTTCAAAAGAGCTGGGATTGCTAAGTTTCTACCAGATAAGGAAGATGAAGTGATAGTGCCCGCCTTGTACCCCCAAAACCCTCTTGTTACCCCAAAACTCCCCTGCCATCGTCCCAAAACCCTCTGGTCTCTTACCAACCCCCTTGTCCCTCCCAAACCCCTCCTGCCATCGTCCCAAACCATTCTTAAACACGCGTGGATCAGCAGTCAGGAAACATTTCGAAAGTGCTGGGATTGATTTGATGACGTTGAAAATGCTTTACAATTCGTTCTCGTACTTTGCTTGCTATTTTAATTTTGTTGCATGGAATTTTTGTGACAATTTGTTCGAGCTATTATTAGAATAATTAGAATATCAAGTGTGCATGAGAAATAATTGATTGCACCAAGCTATTTGATTGGTAATGATTGGAGGAAAAATATGAAATTTAGTAGATATAATAAATATATAGACATAGTCAATTGGAATAAAAAAGAGGAAAAATTAATTAGTGAATTAATCAGTCATTAATCAATATAGTAAATTCGTATGGCTTTTCGTGGTGGGGAGACCCTTACGGGTAGTTCCACCTCGCCGTTTTTTCAACGACTGCTTTTTTTTATATGCAACCGGGACCGACGGCTTAACGTGTCCTCCGAAACACGGGAGTGGCTCGAGAAAAATATCTTGTACTCAACTGGAATCGAACCCAGGACCTTTGGCTTATCAGACCAGCGATAAGCCAACTCGGCTACGCCGACTCCGTTATATTAATCAATATAATGATATAGTATATCAATATAATACATGGCTTGGAGATGAACAACAGGATTGGAGAAATTATGACTGTGAAATAGAAATAATGACCATAATATACAATAATACTAATACAAATACAAAGTGTCAACAGTATTGAAGTTTGGTTGTTATTTATTGAAGTTTTGCAGTTGCTATCTTCAGATAATTTGACAAGTATAGAAGTAATCACTTCCTAGCCAGTCATTACTATATTTCTCGTGGTAATGATGATGATAAAGAAGAAGATTTACGATCAAATTAGATGGAGAAAATATATAGGAAATAAATAAGAAAGAATATATTATATTTTTAATGATAAAAGCAAAATGATTTATGGTCTGACCTGTCAAGGTCTTTTCCTCAAATTTTGAACATTTTATTTCCAATCTAGATCTCAGTCTACTCTGATCTGACCATTCAAGGTTATTTCCCAAAGTTAAAGGTCAAAGACACTTGGAGGAAAAATCCGTTGTTTTTCAATATTCGCCGAATTCAATTATGTCTCCCTTCAGAAGCAGCGCCATCTTACTCAAAGTTGAAGTTGTGTTGAAGTTTCACGCCGTTGCTGATAAGATTATCAATGTTGAAACTTGAGAACCGTGACATGTATAGACAATCATTTCCAAATTTCGTCTGACATTTCGTTCCACTCGATCTAAATTCTCAACACATGCCCTGAAAATTGTTCCATCACTACTTGGGAAATCTCAACATACATAAGACCGTCAGTCTATTCAGGTTTGAAATTTTGAGGAATAATCTCTCATCCCAGCCAGTGATTTTCAAGGGGTGAACATCCTTTCAGACCATGGTTATAGGGTTCAAGACCCCGCACCTTCCCTTGCATACGCACCAAAAACCCGCCTGACTTATCGTCGAAGCCTATTGTGTTGCCTGAATGCCAATGCGATAAGAGCTACCTGAACAATAGTAGCGTTATCACTAATAAAAGTGAAATCTACACTATGAGCCTAACCGTATTACAATCCAAATGGATTGTAATACAGCTTACAATCCATGGATTGATTTGGATTGATTCAGTTTACTGCATTGCGAAGATAATAAGTTAATTGCCATGGGAGCAGATCATGAAGAGAACTCTAAAAAAAAGTAATTTTAAAGAATCTTTCCATAATATAACTTAACTCCACATTCCACTAAATTAACTAAATATAAGACTATGTGATGTTTTCCATGACAAAATACTTGATGAACAATCTAATCAAAACTGACACTGTATTTCAATCTAATATATTGTCTTTACTCACTTATATTGGAGATGCTGGAGGGATGCATTTCACTTTTGAAAAGAAGCTTCGTCAGCCTGTGAAGTGAAATGCATCCGTCCAGTATCTCTAATATAAGTGAGTAAAGACAATATATTAAATTGAAATACAATGTCAGTTTTGATATTAGATTGTAAATATAAGAAGTCTCATGAGAGACTTTGAACACAATATGATAATTTATTGAATAAATTTCTATTATTTATATTCCTATAACTCTTATAGTCCTACCTCTGACAGGAGGTAGAGAATACAAATGTTCAACTTTATGAGTAGAAAGAGAAGTACGATAGCCCAGAACAATATTTCTGAGAGAACATTATTGCAAAATTTTTATGGACAGGCGGGAATTTTAAAATTTAAATTTTTACACACTTTTCAAGCACTTCTTGACTTTCCTCAGAAGCTAATGTGTAATACAACCCATGAGTCTAATATTGACTATTATCTTCCTGTAGTGAATCACGATTTAGTTTAACATTTTACCTATATTATATTTAACCTATTTAGGCCTATTATATTAAATTACCTATATGTTCTATTCTATTCTATTGGGAAGTGATAGCAGTGAGCCGTAGCAGGTATCTGATCAATAAGATAGATAAGCTGCGTTCTCCTGGGCCCTCTTTGTAAGGGTGACCGATTAGATTGGCCAGCAAAAAGACTCTGTTCTCTGCTGTAAAATCACTTCCCGGTGGTTCGGAACACACCTAAAACTGTAGGTCTAACTCATCAATCACCATCATCCAATTCATTACCCACGCACAGATCTCAGACCTATGTGGGCTTCATCCTTCGGAAAAAAATTGTACAATTAATTAAATCGTACAGTTACATAACTATGAATTTCATGTTTAAAATCGATAAAGACATGTCCTCTCTGAACCTCTGAATCGCATTTTCTACTGAACCATATTTACCACTGAACCTATAGTGGTTTCCTCGGTTGATTAGCTCTCAACTAAGACACGGCATGACAATATAATGTAATTTACATTATATTGTCTTTGGACACGGTTTCCCGCTACTTCAAGGGCTAGCCAATCATTTGCGAGCAACGTTGCCAACGTAAACAGTAACATAACGTAAGCTTGTCATCATATTGATGGACAGATGTGTGGGACAAATGTTTTATGCATAAGTTATCATATACGAAGTGAACGCTGCAACTGTCCAGACGGGGAATGAGCTGTTTTGGTTCACTGTGTACTTGCACAATCTGGCAGCAATGGCGAACATTCTGATTGAATAATTCACCAAGCAGGCCAGAGCTCATCAGTCGTGGAAACCATAATGGGCCTAGCCACAGTTTTTTTTTTTTAAATATACTTTTACATCAATGAGCTTCAAAAATTCACATATAATTTGGAACAGAGGTTGAAGATTCGCATGAACTCATTAGTTGAGTCCATGGGAGCCTTACCGGAAACCGGAAAATACAATTCTTGAATCCTATTTGTAAATTAGCTAGTATCAAGATGAACACCGCAATGTTAAAGTTGAACGTTTCAAATCTCTCACCAACAGAATTTCTTGTGGTCTACATACCAAAATTCAATTATCTTTTCAAGATGAAAACGGACTCTTAGGTTTGGGACCCAGTGACAGGAACTAAATTACGGAGTCCCTTATTTGTTGAATATATGACCATTTTTTCGCAAGTTTGTCTCGACACCCCTGGGACGGGGAGTAATTGCAAGTTAACATATACGATAAGAGCTTCATGAACAATAGGAGCGTTCTCACTGAAAACAGTGAATTTCTCAGTAATTAAAATACAAAGTTATTGAAGTAACAAAATTTATTAACTTCAAATTCCTCAAAGTGCTATTAAGTTAAAACACTGAAGACTTCCGCAACTGAGGATATTGACAACAACATTGAATAGCTGAAAAAAATCGTTGAGCGCTACTACAAAAAAAATCAGTTACCGCCGGGAATCGAACCGCAGACCCCCCAATTGCCGGTCGGGCGCTTCAAATAACGACCTTATTTCGGTGTAATAGCGCTCATCAATTTCCATGAGCTGTTGTCAATATCCGCCATTGCAGAAGTCTTCAGTATAAATATTAATAGCACATGAGGAATTCGAAATTAATAAATTCTGTTTCTGTATATTTGTCAGTTTGAAAATATTGTCTGTTCCTTCAAAACCAACTTGTAAAATAGTAACACAATAATTTCTGCTGAATACCGATTTTTTTATTGTGGACGTATAATGTAGTATGTTTAGATATAAATTTTATAGTTTTAATTTCAATTTGTTATTACAATACACACATAGAAGTGTCAGAATACAATACATAATATACATAAAATTGTCGAGATAGTCGTTTGAAATGATAAAATTCAAAACAAACTTATTAAAGTAGCTGTACTGGCTGCTTCAGTCTTGTAACGGGCCTGGAAAAGGATAAGCTTTGGAAATTCATAATTTGACAAAATGCATCTAAAATTCTTCGACGAAACAAGAGTCCGAAAGCCTCCATTAATTCTTCATGAACATTTTCATGGAGAACTCATTCAGTTTTTATCCAGTATTCTCCAGTGTAATGAAATGCTATTTCTGTCACTACTTCACAAAAACGTCTCACAGATAAAATGCCAAAAATATGTGCCAAAGCTGTTGAAATTTTTAGACGTACTTCTGAATAAAATAAATAAATTCGGATTTACTGAAAGGACCTCTCTGGAAGGACCACCCGGCTAGTCCCCAGATTATTCCTAGCTTTTTTCATTGAATATAAATTTCGAAAAATCAGCAGTTTTCAGAACTGCGGCATTCGATTCAGGCGAAAGATATTATTGTTTCTGGATTACGTCATCAGTCTTCTGGGAGTCTCCAATCATCGATTTGAGGATAATCGCTCTTCTCACAACATCTGAATCGTAGCTCACTCTTTCTGTCTCTGCACTACGAGTTGGATTATCGTTCAGTTCAACTAAACAAAAGTTCAGTTAGAAATCCTCCACTCCAACAGACAATCCAGATAAAACTCAAACTTTACCTCATCAGTTTTCTATTTTCTCTTTAATTATTTTCCTTCTTCTGAAAACTTCTTGTTTATGTTGTTTTTCTTTTTGATCTTCTTTTTTCTGCACCTCCTCCCCATTCTCATCCTCCTCTTCCTTTTTCTTTTCCTTCTTCTCCTTTTTCTCTTTCTTCCTTCTCTTCATCATCCTTCCTTCCTTCCTTCTTCTCCATCTTCTCTTTCTTCTCCTTCTACTTATTTTCCTCCATTTTCTTCTAGTTCTAATTCTTCTCCACTTACTCCTTCTCCTACTCCTCCTCTTCCTCACACTTTTTCTTCTTCTCCACCTCCTACTCCTTCTCCTCGTCTTCCCCCTCCTTCTCCTCCCTTTATCATCCTTCTCCTACTCTTCCTCAAACCTCATCATCCTTCTCCTCCTCCTCCTCCTCCTCATCATCATCATCATCATCATCATCATCATCCTCCTACTCCGCCTTCTCTCCCTCCTGCTTTGTATTCTTCTGCTTCTGCTTCTCATCATTCTCTTTCTCCTCCTTCTCACCATTCTCTTTCTCCTCCTCTTCCTCCTCCTCTTCCTCCTCCTCCCTATTCCTCTCCTTCTTCTTCTTCTCTCCTCTTCCCCTTTTTTCTTCCTTGTTCCCCTCCTTCTCCTTCTACTCCTTTCTCTTCCCTCATGTTCACCTTCCAAAAGGTTTTTCATTTTAAACTTTTTTTAAAATCAAATTTTTGAACGTCAAACTCAAAAACAACAAATTTTCTAAAATTATAAAAAATCAATAATTAAACTATTAAACAAAATTATACATAGAAATGATTAGTAAACCCTGGAGTTACATCAGAGTGAGGGAAACAAAATGACCCTTTTCTCCCCTTGAATGGAAGAGGGGCTTATGTGCTTCAACTTCACTCACACCATTTCTGTATTGAAAAATGCGTGAATAAAAACAATAATTTATTTACCTTTGTATGTTATAAATGTAGCAGTCAGAAATTTCAGTTTCAGTTTGTTTGGTTGATGCAACTGTCCAGTGTTACTAGTGGTGAATTCAATCATTCTCGTACAGTATTTTTATTTCAACTCCAGAGAATATCCTGGTCTACTTCAGTATAAAATGTTATTTTTCAATTATTTCTCCTGTAAAAATTGATTGCCAATGCTCCAAGGCACGTTATCGATTGGAAGCATAGTTAACAGTCACTTTATTCGTCCAAGTTTGTTCTATTTAGCAAACAGACGCCCTGAATATATTCATCGATCGTAAAAGTTCTCAACATTTTGACTCAACAAGCGTCCGAACTAGAATGTCAATAGTGCTATGCCTATAGATACCCATGCTTTTTAACTGGTGTTTTTTGCCCAGAAATGTATTTACATGTGATTTGGGATGTAAGGAGTGAAAAGAGGTGAGTTTTCTAGAGTCAAGTTCGGTATGATTGTTGTCACAACAGAGTCATGAGAATCGAGTCTCAATATTATACACCATTATCAATCACGAACAAACTAAAACTACAGTACAGAGTAGCTTAAAATGATACTATTATACACAGAATGAAACTATTAGCTGAGGGAGAAAGTGCCTCTGATAGGCTGGTCTTCATTGAAGGTCTGTGATTGGCTGAAGACCATAACAACTAACTATTTTTGCTTGTTGCTCCTCCCACCAGTAGACGGGACTTGTTATTGCTTTCAGCCAATTACCGACCTTCAAAGAATGTCAGCATACCAGAGGAACTTTCTCTCTCTGCCAATTGTTTTTTTTCTTTGTTTAGTATATTAAGCTACTTTAGTTTTAGGTTGTTGTCTCCTCATATCATATATTTTGCTTGTTGCTTCTCCCACCAGTGGGCGTGCCTTTTTTGGCATCCAGCCAATCATAGTCCTTCAATGAAGGTCAGCCTATCAGAGCCACTTTCTCCCTTAGCGAATAGTATCATTCCGTGTTTGGTATATATTAAAGCTACTCTGTAGTTTAGTTTTAGTTTGATTGATATTGGTAATGGTGTAACAACCGAAACTAGTATATCACTATTTTTGATAAATGTGTTTATGACAACTTCAAGTCCTATCATTCATGATGCATATCTTTCAGAATGTCACCTTTGCCACTACAAAGAAACTCTTA
Source organism: Conomelus anceps (assembly GCA_948455865.1). Lineage (NCBI taxonomy): Eukaryota > Metazoa > Arthropoda > Insecta > Hemiptera > Delphacidae > Conomelus > Conomelus anceps. Next base: position 12,209,136 of record OX418224.1, read on the forward strand.
GGATAACTTTTTAAAAATTATTTCAATATGTAATAGCTTCTCACGTTATCGTTATGTCTCTATCTTACTTCTCTATCGTTATTTTACACGACGTCAACTGTATCTGTGTCTATGTCGCCTCTCAAAAAATACTTTTATAATATCTGGGTTCACATCTTGTTTAGAAACGCTTCGTATTGGGCTAGCTCTAAGGATGCTTTTACAGTACAGTATTAGACGGCATAGTTTTGGTTTGATGCATTATATTAGTAACATGTGAAGTAGTACTTGATAGTCTATGTATATAAACTACCTTGTCAACTTGTAAACTGGCGTTTAGTAAGCAGTGGTTCTACTATAACAGTAGAATACCAGTATCTACTGATATCAGTAGGCTATAATATCAGTATCATAACAGTATCTATTATAACGGCAGTATCTATTATAATATACTCATATGAACTGAAGAATTTTCAAAACAGCTCAACGGTTGAAGACTAAAATACACACACAGCATACATCGACCATATATTATATTATGTCTTAAACATAAATTGTACGCATAATATGCTTTATCATGGGGGTTGAAAGCTGGGATCAGCCCAGTAACAATATTATCAGGAGTAGGAAAATGATAATTATGTAATAATAATTAGATCATTATCCGATGATTAACATGATTACAAAGTTATTGCTTATCTTGCAGAGTGGAATGTTATGATACTTTAAGGCGCGTTATATATAATATCAAATCAAATCAAATCAAAATATATTATACTAAAGGCGCGTTGTCCTAGCTGCGGAATGTGAAATGCGGAGAATGGAGAGCGTAATGCGCAGACCACTGGTTACACGGCTTTCCGTAATGCTACCAGTACACTATGGCCGAACATAGACGGATCAAGGCGGACACGATAGTGTACTGGGTCAGTCCGTGTAGGTCCGTGGTAGTTCGATCCGCCATGATCCGTGTTGGCCAATGTTCCGGCTAAAGTCGGTAACTAGCACGGATCAAAGGAGGCGGACCTAGACGGAATCAGCCAACTCCGAACACGAACAAGCACAAACTATCCCCAGTACACACTGGCCTTTATTCGCCAACAAGTCTCCATTTGCATTCACTGCTTTGCATGGCAAACAACCGGTTAACATAACCTCGTGTACTGTAGGCTGTAGCCGGTAGCCTATCTGCCGTAGTGTAAAGTAGCGTGATTTCCATTATTCTGTTGTTTAATATAACTTATAATAGTTTATAACTGATTTCTAAAATTTAAAGTCAGTTAAATAGCTGCTGCTATTTAGAAGGAGAGTTTATTATAACTATACAATACAATTATATTAACGACATAACGAATATCCCTTGAATCATAAATTAATAGACAAATTCAAAAGTAGTAGACTATACTGTACATTTGTGGTTTTTGGTCATAATTTTTTTCTCAAAGTTTCTTGGTTTGGCAACTACTAAGCTATTAAAATGCTATCTATATTACCATGAGAAATTTTCTTCCATGAATTATTTTGTGAAATATGGGCTTTCAAAGTTGACATTTTTGGGGCAACAAATCTTTCCCAAGAGTTGATAAAGACTCTTGATAATTTTTTATATCTAGAACTTACATCAGGAATTAAAATAACATATTTCGTAATCCAATACAAAGCTTAGTTTTTTTACTTAAAAAATCTTGTGGTTTTCAAAAAATTATTACAAAGAAACTAAACTTTTGATTTAAGTAAAAAATACCGTTAGTTATGTAATTCTAATCTTTGATGTAAGTTCTGGCTTTAAAAAATAATCAATAATTTATATTAACTCATAGGAATGAATTGTTGCCCCAAAACACGAAATTTTCAACTTTTATAGCCCATATTTTACAAAATAATTTATGAAAGAAGATTTATCTCATAGCAATAGATAGAATTTCAATAGCTTGATAGTTGCCAAAACCAGGAAACTTCGAAAAAAAATTATTGCCAAAATCCTATACTAGTGTACAGTATGTGTTTGGATCAATTACAAATTATTTTGATTAAGCCTACGTTGTTCTTTTTCTATGTATTTCCTTCACCCACCACCTTCTACGGTTCCAAGGCTTTGTAATTTTCTTCTTGTTATTTGGAATATACTTATATATTCTTGATATAAATATTCTTATAATAAGCATAACTGTATAACGAAAATGCCACAGCAACTTCAACATCAACCTTTGAACATCAATATCCTTTCTGGTCGATCACTGAATGACGAATGAGTGCAAATGTGTGGTGCGAATAGTTGGGCCAATGTGTACTTGGGTGCATTCGACAACATTCGTTGTCGCTAATCATTCACGAACATTGACGGAACATTTGGCAAAAGATTCGGGCGAATGTGTGGGCCATAGTGTACTGGTAGCATAAGGGTGTTGTCCTAGACAACGGACAACGCTCTTCCGGCAGAGCTTGAACTGCGGAAACGAGCCGCTGCTCAAGAAGCAGTCATTTCCGTAGTCGGTTGCGAAGTAGTGACGAAGCACTTGACAAACTGGTTTCGCGCATGCGAACATCGCAGTACTAGCTCACAAGGTCATTTCTCCCCGCCGGAAATCGAGTCCTAGCTCCGCAGCTTGGACAACGATACTCCGTCGTCAGCTGCGGAGTGAACTCCGCAGCCCACTCACCGCATCCCGCAGTATAGAACATTCCGTAGCTAGGACAATGCGCCGGGTTCACACGGGCGACAATCGCGCGATTGTAGCCAGTGCAATTATTCTGACGGGCAACAGCCTCAGTAGGGCAGACTAAGAGTTCTGGCTCAGTTTTTCTTTAACCTTAAATTTAAGGTTAACCTCAACCAACCCATCCAAACCTAACCTAACCTTAAATAGGTAAGTCAAAGTCAAATCAACGCAATCTATCCGATCCCCAAAATTCCCATTTTCAGGGAAGCTAAAAATCACGAAAAATTTTGAACTTTTTAACCCGTGAAGGAAATTTTAATTTGAAGACACCATCTCGTTCAGCCTTTCAAGGCATCCCAAATTCATGTACCAAACACCATTTTCCGATCACGATTAATTGGGGAAAAATAATAATAAAATTTAACCTTAAATTTAAGGTTAACCCAACTATCCAAACCTAAAATAGGTATAGCTGTATAGTTGTATAGTCCAATCAATGCAATCTATCAGATCCCCAAATTCCCATTTTCACGGGAGCTAAAAATCACGAAAAAATTTGAACCAAATCTGCTATTTAACCCGTGAAGGGAATTTCAATTTGAAGACGCCATCTTGTTCAGCATTTCAAGGCACCTGAAATTCATGTATCAAATACAATTTTCTGATCACGATTAATTGGGGAAAAATAATAATAAAATTTAACCTTAAATTTAAGGTTAACCCAACTATCCAAACCTAAAATAGGTATAGTTGTATAGTCCAATCAATGCAATCTATCAGATCCCCAAATTCCCATTTTCACGGGAGCTAAAAATCACGAAAGAAATTTGAACCAAATCTGCTATTTAACCCGTGAAGGGAATTTCAATTTGAAGACGCCATCTTGTTCAGCATTTCAAGGCACCTGAAATTCATATATCAAATACAATTTTCCGATCACGATTAATTGGGGAAAAATAATAATAAAATTTTTAGTAAAGTTTTTCTTTAACCTTAAATTTAAGGTTAACCTAAATCAACTATCCAAACCTGAAATAGGTATAGCAATACCTTGCGGTATAGCTGTATAGTTGTATAGTCGAATCAACACAATCTATCCGATCTTGAAAATTCCCATTTTCATGGGAGTTGAAAATCATGAAAAAATTTGAACCAAATCTGCTATTTTAACCCGTGAAGGGAATTTCAATTTGAAGACGCCATCTTGTTTGGCTTTTAAAGTCACCCCAAATTCATATATCAAACACCATTTTCCGATGATAATTAATTAGGAAAAAAATAATAAAACTTTTGGGTACCAATTCCAGGCCAGTTTAACGGGGGTTTTAACGGTGGTTAAAATTTTAACGGTGGTTTTAATGGAGGTTATAACGGAGATTACTCACCAACTGATTAGCCATCTCGTACTATCACTTACTCAGTGGTTTGGAACCCACCTAAAATAAAGTTTATTAGATGGTTCTTGTTCAAATTTCCAAGGCGATTCAATATAGATATAGCAACACCATGCGATATAATCCAAGTCAATTTAATCTAACATTTGAGATCCTGAAAATTCCAATTTCCATGAGAGTTATACTGCAAGGTAATTAAAAAAAAATTCCACACTCCTTCCCCGTCTATCATAATTCACCTGCAAATCAAATTTAATCTATCATGACATAGGTAAGTTTAGCTAATTGATCTTTTTCACAATGCATTGCTACATTACAACATACTGCTTTATAAGAAAAATCAAGAGTTGAAAAATCACAGAACCAAATCTGCTTCCCTCAACCTAAATTATATTGAATGGTGTCATCAGCTTTCCCAGCCACTTCAAAATCATGTGTCAAACTTCAACACTATATAAAGGCTTGTAACCACATTTCTTGTTCAGTCTCCACAAGTAGCCTGTACAGTAAATACCTCTATTAATGAAACACAGGTTGGTGGGATAATAATGCTATTATTGGTAACTGATGATATGGTAAATCTATTAATTTGAATGATAACCAATGAGAGGTATATATCAATATTGATGGCTGATAAGATATTTCAATCAAATTGGGAAGGTTGAAAATAGAGCATAATGTGAAGACTTTTATGGATCTTCATACACTCCTCAGCTAATATCTGAGCAGTGGGGATCTATTATAAACAGGTCTGGGTGGGAGGAATGATAATGTTAAGGTATATATCAACTGACAGGATAGCTAATCTTTCAATTGAATTGGTTATTAGAACTATTGGAAATAGAGTATCAATATAATATGAAGGCTTGTGAATCCACCTTTTCTACTTCATGTGTGTGAAGACCTCTGATAAACAGTAAGTTGGATAATAATGTTATTATTGCTAACCGATGAGATGGTAAATCTATTAATTTGAATGATAACCAATGAGAGGTATATATCAATATCATTTGTGACTGAGAGGATAGATAATCTTTCAATTGAATTGGTTATTGGCAAGATAGGAAATAGAGTATAATGTGAAAGCTTATGAATCAACCTCCTCATCCCCACCTTACCTAATGTCTGTGAGAATGTTAGGGTATGTATCAATATTATATTATTTGTGGTTGATAAGATGGCTAATATTTTAATTTTAATGATGATTTCATAAGATGAGAAATAGGGTATATATCAATATCATATAGACAAAAAAGCTAATTGAATTGCTGTCTGATGAGATTATTGATGCATTAATTACATTTGTGTTTGAGGAGATATACTAAAATTCAGGTATAGGTTTAATTAAGATGCAAATCTGCACAAACCCTATCTTCTTCAGTTCACAAAATCGGTTCAAACTCATGTATCAAAGCCAGCACTATATAAAGGCTTGCAATTCTTCACTAGCAACCTAAATAGTGAGTACCACTCTCTTAATCAGACACAGGTAAGTGGGATAATAATGTTATTATTGGTAAATTATGAGATGGTAAATCTATTAATTTGAGTGATAACCATATTGTTGGTGGCTGACAAGATAGCTGATATTTCAATTGAATTGACAATTACCAAGGTTGGAAATAGAGTATACATCAATATAAAGCCTATAATTATAATGTGAAGGTTTATGAATCATCCTCTTCATCCACTACTCATCCAATGTCTGTACAATGAGGATCTATCATAATCTGGTCTGGATGGTGATGATGTTTTGGGTATATATCAATATTATTGGTGACTGATAAGATGGGTAATATATTAATTTCAATAACAACTGACAATATAGGGTATATATCAATGTAATATTATTGGTGACTAACAAGAAGGTTAATTGAACCGATGTCTGATGAGAGAGTAAATCTATAACAAGAATGGTGACTATCCCATTCAATGTTGACTAATGAGATGGCTATCATTGATATCTGATGAGATGAGAAGTTATTTATTTGGAAGTTCAAGTTATTCTAACCAAGAAGATATAGTGAATTATACTGGATTTGGGGGGTGTACATGTATTATTGGTGACTGATAAGATGGTTAGTTACACTGGTAACAGGGGATATAGCAAATAGTATGGTATGTTATAACTTCTTAATTTTAACTTTTAAATCTGAATGAAACTCAAATATTTCTCTGTACTATTGGGTTGTGTTAGTGCTATGCTTCTAATTATTTTTTTGTTTTGGAAGAAATCTAATTCAAAGTAGAATTTCCCATTTCAGATTGGATATAACATAAAATTTCGATTTTTCATGGAAAATTTGTGAAGAAAGCATTAGTGGGCTATGACTGTTATATCTTTACTTGATTGTGTTTTGAATAAATGAATGATATGGTAACAGAAGATGACTAATCTATCAATTTCATTGGTTACTAACAAGATGGTAGGATACTCATTGTTAAAGTTCAAACTCCCATTACATCCATATTGTGAGGGCTCTGTCATTTCCACATGCTTCCTAATTTATTTATGGACTGAGGAGATGGTAGGACTATTAATTGAATTTGAGACTGATAGCCAATCAATTAATTACACTGCTGGCTGAGGGTTTAGTAAATGTTGATATATGTACTAAATGTTAGGGTAGATTGAAATGTAATTTATTAAAATTGATTACTAACAATATAACTAATCTATCAATTACATTGGTGTGTATGCAGATGGGGAAGAGGTTATATATACATTGATATATTCTATTGGTGACTGATCTATGATTGAAATGGTGACTAATGAGATGAATAATCAATTTATTATTTTCTGTTTCACGAGATGGGTGGTACTGTATTGATGGAATTGGTTGATCAAATTTGTAACTAATAAGATAGATTGAATGCTGATGAAGTAAATGGGTATATTATATTAATGGTGAGTGAAAAGACAGCTAATATTCTAATTGGATTGGAAACTAATAAGATAAGCAATCCATAATTGAGGTGGGGACTGAAACACATATAAAAAGATGTTTATTTTTTGGTTTCTGATTCAGTTAAAATGGGTGGCTGACTAGTTTATCATTGATGTCCAAAAGATGGAAAACAGTGGATGATCTCACATGCTACCTAATAAAATTATCAATTAATTTATTAAATTGGTTGCACAAGAGGTGGTGGACGTACTAATTGAGTTGGTAACTCATTATATGGTTAATTAGGCTACACCAGCAGCTAAAAATGACAAATCTTTTAATTGAATTCAAAGATGGTAGGGTACTTATTTCAATCCAACTTTTCAAAACACCCATAACATGCATCTCTGTAATTTCTACATGCTTCTTAATTTATTAATCACATTGATGACTAATGTGTAGAAGGTTAATCTATTAATTCAACTGACAATGTGGTTTGTTGAGGAGATGGGAAATATAGGGTACTACATGTTAAGTGACTGACAAGTTGACAATGTATTAATTGAATTGGTTGCTGGAGGAATTAATAATCTGTTAAGTACATTAATGACTGAGGAGATGGTGAATAGGTTTATAGCAAATGTTACAGTGTCCATATTGTATTACTGATGACTAATGTATTAATTGAATTGAAAGATCTTTTGGCAGCTGGGAGATGTTTAATCTATAATTTACATTGAAGACTGAGGCAATGATATACTAAATTTTAGGATATATATATAATATTATTGGTCACTAGCAAGACAGCAGAATGTTTACAGTTTAAATTCCCAATACACCTATAATGCATGCCTCTATCATTTCCACATGTTTTCTAATCTATTTATGGAATTAGTGGTTGTTGATATATTAGTTACATTGATTACTGATGATATGGTTGAATATGTATAAATGCTGAATACTAGGGTATATCATTTGTGACTAATATTTTCATTAAATTGGCAACTGATGACTAATCTATTAATTACTTTTTAGCTCAGAAGCCTCCAACTGAAGCTCAAATGAAGCCTCCAACATTAATTATATTTGATTTTTTTTTTGTATAATTTACATTAAAACGAATGGAGGTGAAATTGTTGGTTGAAGACTTTTTGAAAAGACCAATGATCCACATCTACATTTGCATGGGTTTAGGTACCTACACCTACACACCTACACAGGTACCTACACCTACACACCTACATAGGTACCTACATTCACACACCTACACAGGTACCTACATTCACACACCTACACAGTACTAGGTACCTACATTTACACACCTACACACCTACACAGGTACCTACACCTACACAAGTTTAGGTTTCTACACCCACATACATTAAACTAGGTTTAGGTACCTACATCTACATTTGGATGGGCTCAGGCATGAGGCTCATGCCTGAGTCCATCTAAATGTATATGTAGATACCTAAACCCACATAAATTAACTTAGATTCAGCCACCTACACCTACATGAAAAAAAAATTAACTAATGATAAATCTGAAATCAATAAAAGTTGCAATGATAGTAATTGTTTACCTGATTGTATAATACATTTAGAAGTTTTAAGACAAAAACGGTTAGAAAGTTATAGTTTTCATTGAAAGTTGTATATTAAAATTGAATGTGTTACCTCAAATGTATCCATCTTTGCATGCAAGTATAGATTGGATTTTGAATTGATTATAGGGTGGAAAGGGGACCCTGATAGGTATTCAATGGACAAGACTGCTTGAGTTGCATTCAGGCCCGTAGCTAGGCCCTTGGAGGCCCCGGGGCAGAAAGTCCATTCGGGGCCCCCCTTTGTTATATATTTCGCACTTTTTTTAATTAATAGATATAAGCATACAGTAATTGGATCTTTAGGCTTAGAATTTATGTGCATTTTTTTATTATTATCCTATTATTATTATTATTACCTTTTTTTCTTATTAAATCTATAATACTTAATTGTTTGCTTAAACTATGTTTACAAATTTCTACTGTAAGTCATAAACTGGTAATGATTTTATATGCAAATTTGTATGACTCCTGGCCCTGGTGCCATTAGTTTGGTTCTTAGAGCCATTATTTTTTCAGCTTACCATTGTGATTGGTATTCTATTTATAGTGCTGAAAGGAAAATGAAAAACATAATTATTTTTTCAAATTTTATTCACAATAGATAATAAATAAATAAAGACATAAGTGCTGATGTCTTAAAACTTTTTAGTCTCTTCTTAGGCCTACATCCAAGCAATGTAGTTTAGTAGATAAACATACAAGTAATATCATTAATTATGTAATACCTTTGAATACACAATAAATTGTATATTTATTTATGGTGTTTATGGTAATACTGGTAATACCATTAATTATATATGATCAATGGTGGTAATACCCACTCATTCTCAAGTTTAAAATTGCCCAACTAGTTTGATAGTGAGAATGCAACTGAACTTACTAAAAAGACTTTCTTCTTGACTTGACACTAGCAAAAACATCAATAATTCGGTCAAAATCTATTTTTCGGGCTCTGTCATTTTCAATAGACAAAAGAGCCAAATCAGTGAGACGTTGTTGGGACATGGAGCTTCGCAGGTAGTTTTTGATGAGTTTTAATTTTGAGAATGATCTCTCTGCTTTGGCTACTGTCACAGGGACTGTGAGGTACATAAAGCATGCTGTTAGTACATCCGGGTAGGTTGATGCTAGGGAACTGTTTTCAATGAGTAGGAGATTTGCAACTTCTTTTACTTCTTTGAAATCCTTTAATTTGGATTGAAAAGCATTCCTTACTGATAAAATCTGAGCTTTGAACAATGGCGTTACATCATCTGAAAATCTGCTTACAAAATTATCAGCTTCACAACGCAGTTCTTCATCTGAACATGAGGCCAGGAAAGAAGGGTGAACAATTTTATAGGCATCAATCACTTGCTTCATGCCTTTAAAACGGTTGTCAATTTGTGACACTATAGTATCAACCATTGGGAAGAATATTGTCACTCTGAAATTGCTTTTAGGATCTGTCAGTCTTTGGTCTTCACAAAGTTCATCAAAGTGCTTTTTTACCTTTCTTGCACGTTGGCCAATAAATTCATGGGTAATCGTAATCCCCCATTTTGAACATACTTCTTCTGCTTCACTACAGACTTCTTCAAAGGACCAACGAAGTTCGGTTACTTTCAATAAAGCATTGCCTAGGAGATCGTACGCTGTCATTAAATCAATAGATTCCGTTTGCAAGGATTTTGAGGCAATGTTTATTTCCCCTAATATTTTGCACTGGACAGTCAAGAGCAAAACAAAACTAAAAGATTCTAACCTTTTTTTGAGCCCCTCAGCTTCATTCCTTTCCTTTGGCTTTTTGCTTGTCAAAATTATTTTATTTAAGGCTTTCATTACATCACCGAACCTTTCCTTTAAAGCGTACACAGCTTCATATCTCCCTGCCCAACGTGTAGGGTTTAAAGTCTTTAATGTTACCTTGTCTTTAGGACCAGGAGCCTTCGGATTCTCTGTACAACCAGAAACGACTTTTAGTTCTTGCCACCGAACAATGCTGTGGCCAAAAAAACTGTAAATATTTTGCACCGTCTCAAAAAATTGTGCTATTTCTCGATTGCATTCAACGGCATCTTTAAGAACCAGATTCAAATTATGGCTGGCACAGTGAATGAAATAGGCATGGGGTGCAAGTTCTTGGATTCTCTTTCGTACTCCATTATACACACCACTCATGACCGATGCACCATCGTATCCTTGTCCTCTGCATTTTGTTATGTCAAGGCCTTTTTCTGAAATTGATTTTATGATGACGTCTTCTAGCCCCGAAGCGGTTTGGTCAGTAACTGCTGTGAAAGATGTAAACGTTTCACAAATTCTCAACTCACAAGGTTTTCCGAGTTGGTCATGGTCAATCTTTACATAGCGAAAAACTTCGCTTAGCTGATCTACTTTACTTACATCTTGTGTTGTGTCGTAAATTATGGAGAAAAAAGGTGCACTCAAAAGCTCTTCTTTAATTCCACTAAGCACTTCACTAGCCATCAGAGAAATAATTTCATTCTGAATTGTTGGACTGAGATAATTAACAGTACCACTTGGCCTTGTAATTAGATCTTCTAGGATAGTGTCATATTTTGACAGCAATTCAATCAATGATAGAAAATTACCTTTATTTCTATCAGTGATATGCCAACTGTCTCCACGAAAAGGAAGGTTGCATGTTGCCAACATAAGGGAGACATCTAAGACCCTCTTCAAAACTTTCCTCCAAAAATTCCGCTCCTCCTTCAAACCTTTTTCTAGTGCATCGTCTATTGAGCCATGACGTCGCCATTGCTCATAAACCAAGCAGGAATCAGCATGGTGCTGTGAATTCTCATGTGTCTTTATGCGATCAGACAAATGTTTCCAGTCCCTTAATCCTGAATCCCATCCTCCTACAGGTCCTTTCTGGGGAAACAACCAGCAAGGTTGGCAATAAACACAATCCAATTTGGACGAATAGCACAACCAAGTTCTTTTCAGTTTGAGCCCAGACTTTGACTTCAGGGTAAAATAATTGTCTGAAAAGGACCTACCTTGTTTTCCATCATATGGAAATGGGCCAACTGGTTGATAGGGTCCTAATTCAATAATTCGTTTTTTCACCTCTGGATCGATGATCTGGTCTGGAAAATGGGGTTCTCCGGTGTTTAAACAAGTTTCATTAATTTTATTCGTCCGGCTACATTCCACCTGTAAGTAGATTGCAATGCATTAGTATTTTTTTCTTACAAACATGATCATAACAATAGGGACTTACTGTAATTCCATGTTTACATGGAAGTAATACTGTTTACTTCCATGTAACCATGGAATATTTTATCGTAGGGATTCCATGTTTAGGGCGATAAAACAGCATATGTTGTTATGTTGAAAAATATAATATAACATATAAGTATTCTGTACTTGGCATGTCTACTTACTTGATCATTTACGCCGATCAGTTCACTGCTTGACGTAGGACTTGTTGGAGGTTTGGCACAATTTTCTTGTTGATGCCCTAGCCCTAGGCATGTTACTTCTTCATCAATACTTTCTTCAGCGTTATCTTGAGCTGTAACTTCCTCTTCAATCTCATTTCCTGGGACTGAGGCTGCAATAAAAAATAGCAAGTCAAAATAACATTAAGTTACATATAACATATAATTTAAAGCCAATTTTAATAACATTGTAAAGATATAACAAAACCTCTTTCACCTGCATTGGAAAAACATACTATTAGGACTAAATCTGCCGAGCCCAATTTTAGTACATAGCCTAGCTCAGCCTAGCTGATGCTGATGTACCTATACAGTAGAGTAGATACATGGCCTCATAAATAATGAATGTGCAAGCGAGTGTGGTGCATTTTTTACATCATATTATCACAAAAAGATATAAAATTACTATGATAGATATTCATGCTGTGCTGCTGTGCATGTATAAACAAATAAAATACCTACACAGAAAGAAGTAGAAACCAAAGGAATCATAAAAATCACATAAAAAATTAAATGACCACTACACAATAGTAGGTAATATGTAGCCTATATATTATGACTAGTGATAAATTCACAAACAAACATTGCTTATTAGATTAGAATAGATTGCAGTCTGAGTCAGACACAGTGGTCTAAACTCAATCAAACACTCAAACTCTAGTTAAATTTTAACACAGTTAATTTTAACATAGTTAAATTTTAAGATATTAATTATATAGTTATTGGCCAAGCTAATTAATTAGGCCTAAATACCGTATCTAAATTCAAACCACTCACCAATTATTGGTCTAGTTTCAGTACTAGATGTAGATGTGACATTAGTACTTTTAGTTGTAGTAGTACTAGTAGTAGGACATAACCAAGCAGATAGGGTGGAAGAACACTTTGAAGCATCCTCTTCTCTTTTCTTCTTGTCTTGCCTTTTCTTTGCCCCACTTTGATAGCTTCTTTTCATTTTAACAAATACAAGAATAAGAATACAAATTGTATAACACCGTAACAAACGAGTAACGGACGAACGCCAAAACGTCAGTTTTTGGTGTTAGTTTACCATCAACATAACATAACCTTATCCGGGCTGTCTGTCACTAGCTCACTAGTCGTAGTCACTCTCACTGTCGTCTGTCAGCTGTGGCAGAGGCAGTCGGCAGACGGAGCCGTCTACGTCACGTCGACGTCAGGACGAGTTTATTACTGTTGGGGATGGGGGAGTAACGTGAACTAAGTGCAAACTGCATTTCTTTAATTGCGTGACAACTGACAGGCTGATTGATAGTCTGTCTATTTTTGTTACGAAATCTCTGTGAGAACAATATCTGTCCATTATTTTATATTGAAAAGCTATTTAAATATTTTTTTATAAAGACATTTTGATGATTCGATGAAATATCCCTACGACCCTACAGTAATCAATAAATTTCACATAAACTTTAATTTCATTTTCGATTTTTCCACCTTCATTTGGGGGCCCCCCTGGCCGGGGGCCCCGGGGCAATGCCCCGGTTGCCCCAGCCTAGCTACGGGCCTGGTTGCATTCCTCTGTGTATTTCAACTTCATACCCAATATAGTCTTACTGATATACTTGATTACAGGTTGGATGGGTGGGGTCTGGGGGTACCCCCCAGACCCAGGGTAGTTCAGGTGGAGTTCAGTAGATGAAAAGTTTCTGTTCAAGAGATTCACACCTCCATTCGTTTTAATGTAAATTATACAAAAAAAAAATCAAATATAATTAATGTTGGAGGCTACATTTGAGCTTCAGTTGGAGGCTTCTGAGCTAAAAAGTAATTAATAGATTAGTCATCAGTTGCCAATTTAATGAAAATATTAGTCACAAATGATATACCCTAGTATTCAGCATTTATACATATTCAACCATATCATCAGTAATCAATGTAACTAATATATCAACAACCACTAATTCCATAAATAGATTAGAAAACATGTGGAAATGATAGAGGCATGCATTATAGGTGTATTGGGAATTTAAACTGTAAACATTCTGCTGTCTTGCTAGTGACCAATAATATTATATATATATCCTAAAATTTAGTATATCATTGCCTCAGTCTTCAATGTAAATTATAGATTAAACATCTCCCAGCTGCCAAAAGATCTTTCAATTCAATTAATACATTAGTCATCAGTAATACAATATGGACACTGTAACATTTGCTATAAACCTATTCACCATCTCCTCAGTCATTAATGTACTTAACAGATTATTAATTCCTCCAGCAACCAATTCAATTAATACATTGTCAACTTGTCAGTCACTTAACATGTAGTACCCTATATTTCCCATCTCCTCAACAAACCACATTGTCAGTTGAATTAATAGATTAACCTTCTACACATTAGTCATCAATGTGATTAATAAATTAAGAAGCATGTAGAAATTACAGAGATGCATGTTATGGGTGTTTTGAAAAGTTGGATTGAAATAAGTACCCTACCATCTTTGAATTCAATTAAAAGATTTGTCATTTTTAGCTGCTGGTGTAGCCTAATTAACCATATAATGAGTTACCAACTCAATTAGTACGTCCACCACCTCTTGTGCAACCAATTTAATAAATTAATTGATAATTTTATTAGGTAGCATGTGAGATCATCCACTGTTTTCCATCTTTTGGACATCAATGATAAACTAGTCAGCCACCCATTTTAACTGAATCAGAAACCAAAAAATAAACATCTTTTTATATGTGTTTCAGTCCCCACCTCAATTATGGATTGCTTATCTTATTAGTTTCCAATCCAATTAGAATATTAGCTGTCTTTTCACTCACCATTAATATAATATACCCATTTACTTCATCAGCATTCAATCTATCTTATTAGTTACAAATTTGATCAACCAATTCCATCAATACAGTACCACCCATCTCGTGAAACAGAAAATAATAAATTGATTATTCATCTCATTAGTCACCATTTCAATCATAGATCAGTCACCAATAGAATATATCAATGTATATATAACCTCTTCCCCATCTGCATACACACCAATGTAATTGATAGATTAGTTATATTGTTAGTAATCAATTTTAATAAATTACATTTCAATCTACCCTAACATTTAGTACATATATCAACATTTACTAAACCCTCAGCCAGCAGTGTAATTAATTGATTGGCTATCAGTCTCAAATTCAATTAATAGTCCTACCATCTCCTCAGTCCATAAATAAATTAGGAAGCATGTGGAAATGACAGAGCCCTCACAATATGGATGTAATGGGAGTTTGAACTTTAACAATGAGTATCCTACCATCTTGTTAGTAACCAATGAAATTGATAGATTAGTCATCTTCTGTTACCATATCATTCATTTATTCAAAACACAATCAAGTAAAGATATAACAGTCATAGCCCACTAATGCTTTCTTCACAAATTTTCCATGAAAAATCGAAATTTTATGTTATATCCAATCTGAAATGGGAAATTCTACTTTGAATTAGATTTCTTCCAAAACAAAAAAATAATTAGAAGCATAGCACTAACACAACCCAATAGTACAGAGAAATATTTGAGTTTCATTCAGATTTAAAAGTTAAAATTAAGAAGTTATAACATACCATACTATTTGCTATATCCCCTGTTACCAGTGTAACTAACCATCTTATCAGTCACCAATAATACATGTACACCCCCCAAATCCAGTATAATTCACTATATCTTCTTGGTTAGAATAACTTGAACTTCCAAATAAATAACTTCTCATCTCATCAGATATCAATGATAGCCATCTCATTAGTCAACATTGAATGGGATAGTCACCATTCTTGTTATAGATTTACTCTCTCATCAGACATCGGTTCAATTAACCTTCTTGTTAGTCACCAATAATATTACATTGATATATACCCTATATTGTCAGTTGTTATTGAAATTAATATATTACCCATCTTATCAGTCACCAATAATATTGATATATACCCAAAACATCATCACCATCCAGACCAGATTATGATAGATCCTCATTGTACAGACATTGGATGAGTAGTGGATGAAGAGGATGATTCATAAACCTTCACATTATAATTATAGGCTTTATATTGATGTATACTCTATTTCCAACCTTGGTAATTGTCAATTCAATTGAAATATCAGCTATCTTGTCAGCCACCAACAATATGGTTATCACTCAAATTAATAGATTTACCATCTCATAATTTACCAATAATAACATTATTATCCCACTTACCTGTGTCTGATTAAGAGAGTGGTACTCACTATTTAGGTTGCTAGTGAAGAATTGCAAGCCTTTATATAGTGCTGGCTTTGATACATGAGTTTGAACCGATTTTGTGAACTGAAGAAGATAGGGTTTGTGCAGATTTGCATCTTAATTAAACCTATACCTGAATTTTAGTATATCTCCTCAAACACAAATGTAATTAATGCATCAATAATCTCATCAGACAGCAATTCAATTAGCTTTTTTGTCTATATGATATTGATATATACCCTATTTCTCATCTTATGAAATCATCATTAAAATTAAAATATTAGCCATCTTATCAACCACAAATAATATAATATTGATACATACCCTAACATTCTCACAGACATTAGGTAAGGTGGGGATGAGGAGGTTGATTCATAAGCTTTCACATTATACTCTATTTCCTATCTTGCCAATAACCAATTCAATTGAAAGATTATCTATCCTCTCAGTCACAAATGATATTGATATATACCTCTCATTGGTTATCATTCAAATTAATAGATTTACCATCTCATCGGTTAGCAATAATAACATTATTATCCAACTTACTGTTTATCAGAGGTCTTCACACACATGAAGTAGAAAAGGTGGATTCACAAGCCTTCATATTATATTGATACTCTATTTCCAATAGTTCTAATAACCAATTCAATTGAAAGATTAGCTATCCTGTCAGTTGATATATACCTTAACATTATCATTCCTCCCACCCAGACCTGTTTATAATAGATCCCCACTGCTCAGATATTAGCTGAGGAGTGTATGAAGATCCATAAAAGTCTTCACATTATGCTCTATTTTCAACCTTCCCAATTTGATTGAAATATCTTATCAGCCATCAATATTGATATATACCTCTCATTGGTTATCATTCAAATTAATAGATTTACCATATCATCAGTTACCAATAATAGCATTATTATCCCACCAACCTGTGTTTCATTAATAGAGGTATTTACTGTACAGGCTACTTGTGGAGACTGAACAAGAAATGTGGTTACAAGCCTTTATATAGTGTTGAAGTTTGACACATGATTTTGAAGTGGCTGGGACACCATTCAATATAATTTAGGTTGAGGGAAGTAGATTTGGTTCTGTGATTTTTCAACTCTTGATTTTTCTTATAAGCAGTATGTTGTAATGTAGCAATGCATTGTAAAAAAATATCAATTAGCTAGAACTTACCTATGTCATGATAGATCAAATTTGATTTGCAGGTTGAATTATGATAGACAGGGAAGGAGTGAGGAATTTTTTTTAAATTACCTTGCAGTATAACTCTCATGGAAATTGGAATTTTCAGGATCTGTTAGATTAAATTGACTTGAATTATTTCGCATGGTGTTGCTATATTGAATCGCCTTGGAAATTTGAACAAGATGGAACCATCTAATAAACTTTATTTTAGGTGGGTTCCAAACCACTGGGTAAGTGATAGTATGAGATTGCTAATCAGTTGGTGACTGATCTCTGTTATAACCACCATGAAAACCACCATTAAAAATTTTGTTATAACCACCATTAAAATTCAACCACCGTTAAAATTTCCCGTGATTTTTAGCTCCCGTGAAAATGGGAATTTTCGAGATTGGATAGATTGCGTTGATTTGACTATACAACTACACAGCTATACCTATTTCAGGTTTGGATAGTTGGTTTAGGTTAACCTTAAAATTTAAGGTAAAACTTTTATTATTATTTTTCCCCAATTAATCGTGATCGGAAAATTGTACTTGATATATGAATTTGAGGTGCCTTGGAAGGCTGAACAAGATGGCGTCTTCAAATTAAAATTCCCTTCATGGATTAAAATAGCAGATTTGGTTCAAATTTTTTCATGATTTTCAACTCCTGTGAAAATGGGAATTTTCGAGATCAGATAGATTGCATTGATTCGAATTTGGCTAAACAACTATACAGCTATACCTATTTCAGGTTTGGATAGTTGATTTAGGTTAACCTTAAATTTAAGGTTAAAGAAAAACTTTACTAAAAATTTTATTATTATTTTTCCCCAATTAATCGTGATCGAAAATTCGTATTTGATATATGAATTTGAGGTGTCTTGAAATGCTGAACAAGATGGTGTCTTCAAATTTAAATTCCCTTCAGGGGTTGAAAAGTTCAAATTTTTTCGTGATTTTTAGCTCCCGTGAAAATGGGAATTTTTGAGATAGGAAAGATTGCGTTGATTCGACTATACAACTATACCGCAAGGTGTTGCTATACCTATTTCAGGTTTGGATAGTTGGGTTAACCTTAAATTTAAGGTTAAATTTTATTATTATTTTTTCCCCAATTAATCGTGATCAGAAAATTGTATTTGATACATGAATTTGGGATGCCTTCCAAGGCTGAACAAGATGGCGTCTTCAAATTAAAATTCCCTTCAGGGGTTAAAAAGTTCAAAATTTTTCGTGATTTTTAGCTCCCGTGAAAATGGGAATTTTGGGGATCGGATAGATTGCGTTGATTTGACTTTGACTTACCTATTTCAGGTTAGGTTAGGTTTGGATGGGTTGACTTAGGTTAACCTTAAATTTCAGGTTAAAAAAACTGAGCCAGAACTCTTAGTCTGCCCTACTAGCCTCGCCAAAGCAATTATGAATCGCAGAGCTGTCACCGACTTCTTTCCTAATACAAATACAAAAAACATAGACATTTAAGATATTTAAATTTTTTAAAGTTCCATGCTACTGTAATCAGCCTCCTTAATACAAACCAACTTTAATTTTTCTCCTATCACTAAAATTAACATTTTTATGCTATAAAATAGATCGACCTTCTTGGATTACTTGCTATAACGGCAACTTATGTAGTTCAAACAAATATTCTATAAAAATGTTATTATTCATGCTAGAAAAAATCTCAAATCCTACATATTTACGTCAGTGAGCTGAGTACGGTACGCTAGGATTTAAAAATTCCAAATGTTATGGTTTTTTGTAGTTAGCAGAGTTAAAAACTGTAATGACTTAGGCACCAAGAGCACGATTCTAGTAGAATCAAGAGCACGATTCTAGTAGAATCAATCGGCTACAGGCCGGCTACATCGCAGCGAAGTGTAGCTCGTGGGAACGGCAAATCTGATCCTGTGCTCTACTAGAATCGCGCACCTCTCGATAATAAATTATTGCTCTGGCTACAATCGCGCGATTGTAGCTCGTGTGAAACCGGCCTTATTGATGCGATTCGATTAAAATATTAATTTAATCATATTGTTATTCAGTGAATAGAAATTAGGCCTATTAAAAGTTCATAGTTTTGTCATAATGAAAAATAAAAATTAAGAAAATAATGTTATCGTTTGACACCCCAATTCATTAAGAGAATGTGGACATTTTTATACAACAAGGCTTAATCATTAACAAATCGTCAACAATTTATCCAAAATTTTAACCCAAAAAAACAAACTTCATAAAAAACATTCAGAAATTAAGATTGCCATTAACATTTGAATGAAAGTGATCCTTGATAATTAATTCTTGCATGAATTGTGATAGACAAATATGAATAAATGAATTTATTTCCTCATACAACTACATAAGAAAAATAACAAGATGCATTACTTGGAAATTGACTGATCACTTTTCCAGTAGTGTGATCAGTTCAAATCAAATCAAAGTTTATTGCCATCAGAAAAACAATATAGATACAAAAAAACAGTACATACTGTACTTAAAATTAGAACATAAAATTACAAAGTAGAAAATTAAATCCTTTAATATTAATTATTAGGCGTTACCAGCAAAACCTTGCGGTTTGTGTGCTGGCGACGAGTAACAAAACAGAAAACGATAGTTATTACATCTCAAAATTAAAATATTACATCATATCAAATATTACATCATATCAAGAAATACAATTGACAATAAAATAAACAAATAAGTATGAGTCTAGTCATCAGCAACATTGAAATTATTTACAGTTCAGCTACTGCCTGTAGCGCAACATAAAAAAGTACTAGCTCTAGTTTTCTCAGAGAAAGTTTTTCTAAATAACTACAGAATCAATGCTATGATAATTACAATTAACTAACAGTGAATAACTAATAGAGTAAATAGACTTTATACTAGATGGTATAAATATGCGTATTGAAGATTAGAAAGTTCCATACGGTAATAATGTTGTTATAGTGTATTATCTTATCACATTTCTAATTAGCCAAATGTCATCTATCGCGAACAACCAGCTCTTTACTCTCTCACAAAAAGCCCTAGGGGAGTCGCAATTGGAAGCTTATTAAAGATGAAGGGTCCCAAAAACATAAACGAATGCCTGAAAATCAATCTTATTCAATATTCAATCTCTGCCTTAGTTATAAGTTTACAGCTTGAAAAGTGAGCAAAGTGGCTATGAAAATTCAAGAGATCTCCATTTCAGAGTCACAATGAAACAATTTAACTCAGAAACAAAGAAATTCTCCTCCTTGACATCATTAAGAGGGATTTCAATTGCTTACAAAGACTAAATAATACAATTTCCTGGCAAAGTACAGAATTAAGCTCTTTAGAAGGACGCAAACTGAGGAAAGGTCTTGAAGAGAGGAAGCCAAAAACTCGCTCTGCTCTTTATAGAAAGAAGGTAATGAATGCTAGTTTTAAGTCTGAAAATGTTATAGATGAAATTTATTTATTTTAATATTTTGAGTTGGATATTGCCACGTTATTTGAACAGTTTTTAAAATGACAATACTCATGTCCTTTTCAAAAACCAACTTAGTAGAGTGGTTAGAACGCCTGACTGTCACTCCAAAAGTCCCGGGTTCGATTTCTGTCCAGTCTGGCATTTTTTATTCATCTTACCACCACTTACGTCTCAAACTCAGTGTGGAGATCATTAGAAAACTAAGATTCTATTCAGGAAGAGTCCAACCTAAATTTGAGAGAATTTATCCAAATCATGAAATTCAAATTCAAATATCACATAAATACAAGGTAGTGGGTAGATAGATAAATTGTCTTTATTAAGGGTGAAGTTTGGACTCAATGCCCTTTCTTCCCCTCAACCCATAGGGTAGTAGAGATACAGAGTAAATTTATTCATGGGTGATTCTATTTCATTTTCCATGAAATGAGAATTTTTTATAGTCTGGGAATTAAATTGAGAATTGAGAATTCTCAATTCAATCGAGAACTGATTGCTCCCGACAGATGCAAAATATGATAGATGAAAAAATTTTAGCTGAAACTTTCAACCAAATTTATAAAAGATAGTTTACACTGTAAGATAAATTATTATTCATAGATTCACAATCTAAGACAATAATAAGAGAAGTGAAGTAGAATTTTATTTAAATTAGTTCCAAGAAAGACAGGGCTCCAGTTATGGTGGTTGAAGAAATTCGTTAGAAATTTCTGCAATTTGGAAGAACTTGTTTGCAATGTCCGCAACTTTTCTGCTCGTAGAAAGCGATAAATGGAGTTCTTCAAACTTGAAAGTTTTTAGTGGCGTAGAATGGGAATCGACAGGTTCTGAGCTTGGGAATTTCAAAATTCTGCAGACAATTTGAATTTGAAAGTTTGAACTAAAGTTTTTGGTGTAGGATTCTCCAGGAATTGTTCAGTTGTTATTCGTTATTAGCGTGTGCATTGCATTAAATAGGAATTTTCCCTAACCTTCGATTCCTGAGACTTTTAAACTTTCTAGGAAACTAAGAGAAAAAGCATAGATCTGCCACTGCCATGTGCTCAAGTCACCATATAATTTTGATCGGGGTAAATCTATATAAATAAAATTAGTCTGTACATATAGAAATAAAAGATTCTTTTCGTCTATATAAATAAAATTAGAGTTTTGTCTGTACATTTATCAGAATTGTATATTTTTTGGTTATTCTTACGTTTTATACATTAAATAAGCCGAAAATAGTCTTATCTCACTTTCTGTCTGTCTGTCTGTCTGTCTGTCTGTCACGGCCGCAAAGGTATTTTTCGCGGCCTTCTCCTCAAAAACGAGAGCATCGATCGGGATTTTAGTTATTGAACAGTATTGAAAACATTATTGACAATGTCTTTAGCTATAAAAAACATTTTTTTTAACAGAGTAATAAACTTTTAAAAACCAAGTACTGTGCGATTTTGGATACATTTTACGCGACCTTCTCCTCAAAAACGAGAGCATCGATCGGGATTTTAGTTATTGAACAGTATTGAAAACATTATTGACAATGTCCTTAGCTATAAAAAACTAAATTAACTTTTTTTTCAACAGAATAATAAACGTTTAAAAACCAAGTATTGTGCGATTTTGAATACATTTCTTCCAAGTTTTATTACCACATAAGAATAAGAACAAATCACGTAATTTATCTATTTATTTATATCAATCAGCTGTTCTCAAATATAAATGGTGGGCCCTTCGCGGCGTTATTTACGCTGTCTGCAGTCTTGTGTAGTCGGAGCATTGCAGTCTTTTAGGAAACATATGTCTGGTGAATCAAAGCTCATCTTATGTTTTATCAATTATTTCTTTGTTGAAAAAAAAACAAAATTTTCTAATTTAAATTTATCAAAACAAAAATTAACATTTTAGGAAGGTGCGATTTGTGCTAGGCTTTTGGGAATTCGCCAGGTAGCACTATTATTACCACATAAGAACAAATCACGTAATTTATCATGATATATTAATCAGCTGTTCTCAAAAAACATTCTCTCCGATACCTGTCACTGAATTGCTGACGTTCTAAGTTGTTTACTAAGGGCCCGTTCACACAATACAGTTTTTGTGCGGTACAGTAAATTTGCTGTATTAGTTATTTTGCAGTGCTTTTGTTTGCATGTACATTTCATATTGTATGTTTCGACTGGATCCAGTAAAAAAGCTGTTCTAGCCGATTTCTACATTCGGTTTTGTCTTCGAAAACTGTATCACTAAAATCAGCTGTACCACAAAATAACTATCCGTATCCGGTGGCACATGTATTGTACCGGTAATGGATATGTTCAAACGATACGCTTATTACGCTGAAAGCAGTCTTCAGATCGTCAGCATTGATCTTCTTCATTGATATTCTTCAGCATTGATCTTCTTATTAGTGAATTCCAGTGTCCAGAAGTGGAAGATATTAATTGTGAAAATTTAATTTCTCTAATATATGAGAGACCCGCCTTGTGGGATAAGACTTAAGATTAATATAAAAATAAAGAGAGAAAAATGTGTGGAATATTGAAACCAGAATTTGCGTACTTTCGTACTTTGATCAAAATTTAAGAGAAACCTTCAGTAAGAAACTTATTTAAAAAAATCTTACACAAATAAAAAAAATCCTGGACTGGAATAAATAAAACTGAACTGGAAGCGCAATGGTGGGAGTTGCCGGTCTCCTATCGGGCGCCTCCCCAGGTGGCGGATTGGGGGATGCCTCCTAGATATAGGTGGTGCCGGGGAAATGAAATACCCGGGGTGGACCAAAACCAGCATAGAAACTGCTGCCTTGCAGATGGAGGTCAATGGAAATCCAAAGGCTAGGGGAAGAAAACCCAATAGAAAATTGACTGCTGCCTTGTAGTTCAGCATTGGTTTGTTAAAGGCTAAGGAAGGAAACCTGAAAAAATTCCCTGGTCCTCCAGGTTGGGGGTTGGATGTGGGGCTAACTCCCCCACTCCATAAAAAAAACATTTGTTATGGAAGCACAAAATGATAGGAACGGACGGCCCTCAAGGAATTTAGTAAAGGAACAGACATTTAAACGATCGCTGGATAGGGACCGTTGGCGACAATTACTAGTGCAGGCCAAGACCCGTCCTGGGTTGTAGGGCCACTGAAGAAGAAGAAGAAGAAGGAAGCGCAATGGAAGAAGGAGGAGAGCACAGCAATAAGCAGGAAAGCCGGACCGTGTGAACATCACAGTACAGTTGACGCCGTACAGTAAAAAAACCGTACCGCAAAAAAACTGTATCGTCTGAAAGGGGCCTAAGCTGCTAACAACTTCATGATCGTTGCTATCAAAAAAGCCGAAACATATTTAGTCTTATTTCTAAACATAATCCGTACGAAGGACGGGCACAATAGCTAGTTTTTAATAAAGTTGACTTGTTTTTGAAAAGCTTGTTTATCATTAGTTGAGTTCAATTTTCAAATGAATTTGAATAGACAAATCAGGTGTCACGGTTTCCAATAAAATTCTATTTTTGTTTGTAGTGATGAAGGTGATATTGTGGAAGATATCCATAATGAATAATAAGATGAACATTTTAAAACCACATTTATTAAAAATATAGAGATACTAGTTTCGGATGTTACTCCATTATCAATCTCAGACGAACTAAAACTAAAGTACAGAGTAGCTTAAATTTGTATTTACCGGTAAACGTAAGGTTCACATGAACTGAACATCTTCTTATTTGATGATTAATTTTGCGTGCAGCAACTTTTACTAGTGGGGTTGTCAAGTTTCAGCCTTCAGCCAATAACAGGCCTTCAGCATAAAACAGTTTGGCCGATAGCATAGCGGATCCCATATCCCATTCTTAAATAAAAATGGCATCAGTCTGTGTAAGTACATGAAGCTCCTGTGTAATTTAGTATGATGAGTTTGTTTGATATTAAGATATCAAGAAGGGCGAGACTGCCAAACGTAACATCCGGCTATGGTACTATTAACTATTAGCAGGTTTCCCGATTTAATTAAATCAGAATATCTAGAATTTTTCATAATCACCTATTTACAAATTTGCTTTAGTGGTTTTCTTCTCCTTATCCTTCTCCTACTCTTCCTTCTTCTCCTCCTCCTTCACCATCACCTCTTCCTTCTCCTACTCATCCTCTCCT
The DNA here is from genome assembly GCA_948455865.1 of Conomelus anceps. Classification (NCBI taxonomy): domain Eukaryota; kingdom Metazoa; phylum Arthropoda; class Insecta; order Hemiptera; family Delphacidae; genus Conomelus; species Conomelus anceps. The sequence continues at coordinate 12,234,120 of OX418224.1, forward strand.
CCTCCTCCTCCTCTACCTCCTTATTCACCACCAACTTACTCATACTCTTCCATTATCTTCTCCTCCTCGTCATCCTCCTCCTCCATCTCTTACTCCTCCTCCTTATCCTACTCCTCCTCCTCCTTCTTCACCACCACCTTCTCTATCTAGAATTTGTCATAATCTATCTACTAATTCAATTTAGTGGTTTTCTTCTCCTTCTCCTACACCACTTTTTACTCCTCCTCCTCATCCTCCTCTGCCTTCTCTTCCATCTCCACCTTTTTTTTCTCCCTCCTCCTACTTCTCTTCCACAATCGTCTCCACGTTTTCATCATCTCCCCCTCCTCCTCTTCTACCTCCTCCTTCTCTTCAACTTCTTCCTCCTTCTCTTTCTCCTCCTCCTCCTCCTCCTCTAAATCCTCCTTCTCCTTCTCCTCCTCCTCCTCCTCCTCTACATCCTTCTCCACCTCTTCCTCCTCATACTATTCCTCATCCTCTTCCTGCTATTCCTCCTCCTACGTCTCCAGCATTAGAGTTTCGTCGATAGATTTCAGCAAGTAGTTATCCACCACATAGGACAGTAGCCTACTTTATAATAAACTTATTAAAACCAATGAAGCAATGCATGGATAATACTTAAAACGAAAAGGGAAAAAGAGAAAATATGAGTTGGTGGGGAGGAAAAAGAGAGGGAATATTTATCGAAATTATGTCAGTTCTAATTAACAAAATTCCTGACTGAAAAAACATTCGATAAGCGCTATCTTTAGATCGCTGATCATTTTAGCATCCATTATCACTTTCGATGATGGAGATGGTAGTTATTTTGTTTTGAACAGCTTCGAAAGCATTTTGCTATTGTTTACCACAAGGGAATATTTGGTTGCTATGCGTTCACCTCATTGATATTTCGTAATTAAGGGATTAATTTATAAACACCAATATTTAAAAAAAGAAATATTGGATTTAATAATGGGATCCGGAATGGATCGATATTGGAAAAATACTGAGAATGTGATGCAACGTTTTCGAAAACTTTACCTCATCCCTAACATCCCTCAAATTTGCAAAATGGGGGCAATTTGAAAGTCTCAACTTTGCCCAACTAATTAATTTTTCAAGTGGGCATTGTATTGTGTGTGCTGAGCACTTCAAGGTCGAACTATATGGAAATTACTTTCCAGGGTCGATTTCAAGGACATCATACAGAACGTGGAAATCATCATCAGGGCGACCTAACACAGGGCAGGGAGTTCCGAGGTTTGAAGCCCGTATTTATGAACTTACCTTGAGGCTTCCTTAACTCAAGGGTACCTTGAAAAGTCCATTGAGTGAGTGCTTTTCAAGTCACTCTTGAGTTAAGAAAATCCTCAAGGTCGGTTCAAGGTCAAGACATGGCATCTTTGTATCAAGATTCTCAACCACACACTGATACGCGAAAAATAATAAATTATTTCTTTATTTTTCAAGTTGGTTTTTGTATAAACTTATATGTGGAGCTCCACAGAACACTCAATGCATACCTTCAACAACATAGTAATTTGTTATAGATACTACTAATTAGTACTAATTACTACGACATACTAATTAGTAATTAGAACACAATAATTATTTTTCAAAACATAAAAAATTGGATGCTTTTTGGAGTTGTAAAAACTCATTTGCGCACCAAGCGCCATGCTCTTGAAAATAAGAAAAAATCAAATTATAAAATTATTTAATTAAGATTATTATTTAATCAAGATTATTTAATTCTTCAGAATGCACATTCATCCATGAATTTGGATGAGAATAATTGAGCTTTCCCAATTCATTTATATTTCCAGAGATTTTAGTTTCCAATTTTCTTTTTAAGTTGATTTTTCCAATAAAACAACAAATAGATCAGAGCCTTATTTATTATACAGAGCCACTCAGTGCGGTCGTGCGCCACAATTACACAAGCCGGGAAAATTTTATAAAAAAATAAGTTGATGGCTCCAAAAATATTAATGCATTCGTTTACTTTGACATTGTTGAACTTGGTAGACGCTCAGCTGATCTAAGGGCCTTATTATACCGAGCAACTTTAGTCGCCGTCGCGCGCGACTTTTATGGCTAAATTACTCCAGTCGGTTGAATGTGATTAAAAAAATCAGCTGTTTCTGAGCCGAGAGCTCTAAACATATGTATGACTTCATATACGTTGACATTGTTGAGCTCGATCAAACGCTCAGCTGGTGTAATTTAGCCATAAAAAACGCGCGCGACGGCGACTACAGTGGCTCAGTATAATAAGGCTCTTATTTAAACTAAATTGTGGCGCTTGTCTGCGACTGCAGTACCTCTGTACTATAAGGGCCTCTGGCTACATTTTTTTATATTTTCTTACATAGAACATTAGATATGATCTTCATAATCGTTCCCTCCTTAAATTACAATGCACTCGATTTCAACTCTCCAATTAATAAAATTTCAATTTCAATTCCAATTTGCTGTTTATCATTAAAAGTCACAAAGTCTCATTTCTTTGTTGCACAATCCAGACGGCTCTGACGTAACGATTTAGAAACCTCCGCGATTAGATCACGATCCCCTCAGGAGTTTGTCTCGGAAAATGAGCTCGCTTTTCCAGACTTGGTTTTATTTTTCTTTTCTGTCGGATATCAATTTAACAGAAAGCAATTTCGGAAAACTGGGGCAGCATTTGCTGTTAAGCAACCGGGGTCGTCTTAAAGCTTTAGGCTCTGGCCAAAGCAGCTCAACAGATCATTCTACCTTCATAACTAGGATTATTTTATGATTATTTTCACTCATCTACTGCATCAAAGACTGGTTGTTCAGGGCCCATCTCTTGCGCTCATCTTGATTTCTTAATTGACAATTTTGAAGAGCACACTACCGTGAAATACTGTTATTTAAGGGATTAATTATTAAAGTTGATTAAAATTGCAATTTGAGGAGAGACGAGATAGTTTCAGCACGATCTAGGATGTGGAGAACTTTGAATTATTATTTTAGTTATTGTTATTATTATTAAAGGTTGCATAACAATCTTCGCGAATAAGTTCTAGTTAAAACCTGCAAGTGAACACTTCTAAACGATTTTCAGTTACTACAGATATAAGTACGAATTGACCGAACGAAAAGAGGTCTCAAGTTGACCGTTTTGCATTTGTCTGTCTGTTTGTAACACATTTACAGCTAAATGCATGGACAAAATTCAATGAAATTTGGCATGGATATTCCTTTAAGGAATGCCCAGCGATGTATGTGTAAGAATTTTCGAAATTAGCTTGCATTTAGAAGATATTTGAAAGGAAAAAAGTAAGGCTCTTAGGCCTTTTTCTATAGGAAAATATATGATTTCTAAAAAGAGCTTCTCCATCATATGGAGTTGGAATCAGAGTCATAGATAGCCCTCGAGCACCTTATTCATTTGGTTGAGCCTTATTCATAATTATGAATAAAGTTATCATTCATAAGAATTACATATTTTTATGAGAGAAATCATTTCTAATACTTCAATTAAGTATAATAACAAGTGATTACGAATGAAATGATATGCAAATTTAATAAATTTTGTTTTTTATAAACTCATTCATCAGACATCTGCAGTCAGCTGTCACGCAAATAGAAAACACAGCCTTATTGATGTGATATAGAATGACCTTTTGCGAAAAACAGATGTGAAATTGACTCCGCAAATTGAATTATTAAGGGTTAGGTCTGATGACTGCTTTCAATTTTGCGATGGTGATTACCATTGAGTACATCGAGCATGTTCCTCTGTGCGAGCACCCTTATTCTTGGGCATGAGGCCTACTGTTCACAGAACTACTATGTAGTATTAATACTATTAATACTACTATGTAGTATTAGGGCTTTGTGAATACTACTATGTGAATTGTTATGTATCATGTTAATATGTGGAAATAGTGGATCCAGGGAAACAAACATGAAACTTTGCTTCAAACCAAAGTAAAAACTAAATGTTTATTAGTTATAATTATGTTGCATTATTATTTTAGTACTATTACTTCCAGTATTTATTTTTATTAAGTATTATTATTTTAGTATTATTTGAGCTTTTACTTGTTACTGCAACATCATAGGAAGTTTTTATGCACGAACAAGTGGCATCTTATGTGGGTCTTGTTAGCAAGAAAAAAGAAAGACTTCACTGCAGCATGAAACTGGTAAAGAAGCTTTCAGTATTGCATGTTACAATGGTTAGATGTACTTTAAAAGCATTATGGTTCGGAACTCACCTGAAAAAAAAGGTTCACTATGTTCTCCCAAACGGTGGGGGGAACTAACGGTATGGGCTCCCCACACATAAAAGTCAAAATCTGAAAAGGAAAATATTTTATGAACACATACAATACTGATCAAAGTTGGAATATTGTCTAATCCATGTTTTATTATAATAGAGCATTGAATCAGTTGTTATGCCTTTTTGACATATTTTCAAAAAGCATATTTTCTTCATTTTCATTTACATAAATAAGTTTGCAATCCTTCTACAAATTAATAAATCTGTTTCTTTCAATCATAAATACAACAAACAGAGACAGCATTTTAGAAAATTACCAAAAAAGTCAAAATTATATAAAACAGGAATTCAAATATGATATGATAAAACAATAAAAAGAAATATTTTTATGGATATCAATCAACCATTTTACCGTCAGTAAGTACAGCATAAGGTACAGGCACATAGATAAATAATTACACAAATTTTTAATAGAGTCAGACACAAAAAGAAGAGTATGTAGCCTTCATACATTACAAAATAAAAAATTAAGTTATCAGATGAGACAGTCATCAATATAATTCAAGTACAATATTTAAAATCACATATTCTAATACTAAGTACGAAGAACTAATATATTCATTTATTTATTAATATTATCTTTCTTTTTTAATTTTTAAATTTTAATTTTTAATTCTAATACTAAGTACGAAGAACTAATATATTCATTTATTTATTAATATTATCTTTCTTTTTTAATTTAAATTATTACTTTGCAAAAAACTTTGTTGGTAAGAACTTTTTCTTTCATATATTTTATAATTATTAATTTGGAAGGACCCCGAACAGGACTACCTATGGGGCTCTCACAGGCAGTTTTATATACTATTTGTAAATATATTGTTGTGATATGTAATGATGATTTTTGTAATGTATATAATACTTGCTGAATAAATATTATTATTATTATTATTCAACTGAGTACAGGCAGCTCTCTAGAGTAGATCCCTCACGTGCGATTTGAACCCTCTTACATTCATATTTTTGATCTGTAGAGGGAGTTTAATTATAATAATTTTAATTAACTGTGATAATTTTACAGACATGAATTTCCAATTCCTCTGTGCGCCCGCCAAATGACAAGAATTCACACTGATATTCTGCCTGCCTCTTGTTGAATAAGTATGAAAGTCACTATTTAGAATATAGAAGATAGAATATTTTAATAGAGCTCTATAATATCAATGATCGATGAAAAATATACTCATTTCGATTATGCACATGCCCAAGTCTATAAAATAAATAATAGGTAATAAATTTATGAAATATGTTATTGAATCCATAATTATCTTGACTGATTGAAAACAAACCGTTGCATAATTATTGGTGAGCGATCATGGAACAGTGTTTTGAAGAGTTTTCATAGAGCAACAGTCACTCTGAAGCTTGAGCTCACAATTAGAACACGCAGATTCAGTGCAGGAAGTGTAGAATGGATGCTATGTGTACTCAAACCCATTAAACACGGTAATCACTGCTTCACTGCACAAACTACCTCCACTTCCAAACTTTACTCACTAATTTACTTCTCACTCACTTATTTACTCACTCACAAGGTGAAGCGGCGGCATCCGCATTTCGAGTGAACTCTGAACTGCAGCAAGCTGAGTATTAGCTGAGAGATGATGAACTCCACACCTTAGAGCAGATGGGAAGTAGAAGCTGCCAGTAACTTCACTCTGTCATTAATCTGGTACATTGAGCGGAAGCGAGAGAGAGTGAGCGAGAGGGAAAAATCGATTGATTAATTATTGCCTTTATTAAGGGCGAAGTTAGAAATCCTGGTCCTCTCTTACACTCAACCAATAAACTCTCTCCAGAAAGAGGGAGAGTTCTTTAAGGAGAAATAGAAAGAAGTGAGAGAGGAAGGATGACAGAGAGTGAATGAGAAATAGAGAGATTGAGCGAAAGAGAAAGAGAAAAAGAGGAGAAGCCGAGTGATAAAGAAAGAGAGTAAAAAAGGGAGTCGTAGAGAAAAAAGGAGACAGATATTGATTAATTGCCTTTATTAAGGAACTCTAGAAGATTACTAATCTAGAAACTGTAACCTAGAAGATTAGATTAGATTATTTACTTTATTCGTGTAGATTACAAAATGCACAGTCTTAAAGTTTTAGATTTTAGATTGTTGAAAATATATAATCACTGTAAATGTTCCATGAATTTTACAAAGCTTAACTAGAGAATTATACAAAGAAATGAATATGAAATGCAATTTGATTGTGATATATCTACATGAAACGGCGAAGTTTGAACATATAAATGTCCATTCTTGGAAGAGGATATTCAAGGATAATTATCCTTCTCATCAACACTTGACCGTAATAGAGAGAGATAGAGAGAGAGAAAGATTGATTGATTGATTACTTTATTTATACAAATAATAATTCAACAGTTACAAGAAAACTACAATATAGGCATCGCCAAGTATTATTCCATAGAATATAATTAGTAACTAATTATAAAAACATGAAATTACGTCTGAAAATTAGATTATAAAAACTTGGTGATGCATTTGCATGAAAAGGCGAAGTCAGGGAAGATGACCCTCTCTTACCCTTAAACGAGAGAGAGAGAGAGAGATTGATTGATTGATTGATTGTTTTTATTGATGACTGTTGCCAGGCTTAAGCCTATTGCAACAAAATAAAACAAAAGCATATGACAATCATTGTGACAAGGAACAAAAGAGTTAGTATTATAATTAAGAGAAAAAATAATAATTATATAATCATAAAAATAAGAAATAAAAAGTTGAATGTTTTTGGTTTTTAGATAACTTTAACTATACTATTAAGCCAAGTACTAACATAATATAGAAATCAGCAAGCAGAGCATAAAATAAACGAAAACAATTTAGATCAGATTGAATAATTGAGAAATTAAAATAATGAAATGAAATCACCACATAAATAGATTGATGCAAAACGCTTATGCATGAAACTAACCCCAATGATGCAGGCGACAGATTTTACATGTACATGTCATAACACAACAATACCCCCCCCCCCCCCAAAAAAAAAAAACAGGTTGATTCAAGTGTCATAATCCAGCAGGTGCACATATAACAGGGATTTAAATCTTTGAAAGGAAGCAGCAAATATTATATTTCTTGGCAATTCATTCCACAGCCGTGAACCCACAACCACAAATGACGAATTGAACATCTTTGTTCTGTGCTGCGGTATTTGCAGAGCATAAATGTGGGAACGTGTCGCTCTAGAATGAACCGCAGTGAACAATGTGAATCTGCTTCTTAGGTAACTTGGGCCAGAGTTCTGCACAATTATCTTATGTATCATAGAAAGAATGTAATATTCCCTTCTCTGCTTCAACTTCAGCCATCTCAATCGATGAAAGAAAGGTGTGATGTGGTCATCTCTGCGGGCATCGAATATAAAACGAATGGCATAGTTCAAGGCCCTTTGCAGCTTGAGGTTGAGACTTTCAGACAAGTCATTGTAAACAATAGAACAATAATCAAATATAGGAATTATCAATGCACGGATCAGCGTTATTCGGAGAGATTGTGGTAGGAAGCGTCTGAGTCTTTTCAACTGGTGCATGGAAGCAAACACTCTCTTAGTAATGGTCTCCACCTGTGTATTCCAGCTCAAGGTACTGTCCATTTGAACACCCAGTATCCTTATGTGTTCCGAGTATGGGAGATTCTTGAACCCAATCTTTATTACCGGTAAGGTTGTAAAGTCAATTTGACTATAGATTCTTTGATAGGCAAAGATTATACTCCCACACTTGGAAGAGTTGAGGGTGAGGCAATGGGCTTGAGACCATAATAGGAGTTTTGAGATATCGGCATTCATTCTTGAGATAGCCTCAGTTGTGTCAGCACGATCAAAGTGGCAATAGAAAACTAGATCATCAGCATACAGATGATATGAAGAATGCTCAAGTATTGAAGGAATATTATTTATGTATATAGAAAACAGCAAAGGACCAAGAACAGAGCCTTGAGGAACTCCAGCAACAAACGGCACCCAATCAGAGATCCCACCATCAGCCTCCTTAACTGCCTGATACCTGCCGACAAGGTAAGAAGAAAACCACATCACACATGACAAAGAAAAGTTGCACTGAGTCCTTAATTTATGTAAGAGAATGGAATGCAAGACATTATCAAATGCTTTTGTAAAATCAAAAGATACAAGAAGGGTAAGAAGTCGTTGGTCCATAGCAGCTCTAATTTTATCAGTTATACTAAGAAGTGCGGTTGTTGTGCTGTGAAATGGACGGAAACCAGATTGGTGTTCTCCAAAGAAATCGAAAGAGTTCAAATAACTTGAAGTTTGCTCATGCACAATTTTTTCCAATGCTTTAGATAAGGAGCAAAGAATATGAATTGGCCTAAAATCTCTAGGCATGGAAGGATTAGGGACTTTAGGAATGGGTTGAATGGTGGAACACTTCCAGAGGTCAGGGAAGATACTCATTTGTAAAGAGTAGTTGAAAATGTGTGTGATGGAGGGCAAAAGAACGGGTAGTATCTTTTTATAAAAAACAATTGGAGAGAGAGAGAGAGAGAGAGAATGAGAGAGAGAGAGAGAGAGAGATAGAGACAGACAAACAGACAGACAGGGATAGAGAGAGGGGGGAGAGAGTGTGTGAGACATTCAGATGACTTTATTTGTGCAAATTCACAATGTACATGAAAGATGACAGTATTATTAAGATTAGCAACTCTCAGATCCCCTAGTTGAAGAGATGTTCAGTGGTTTTGGAAAATTTAACATACTGTTTGAAAGTGGGGAAGTATGAGTGTTTCAAGAGAGTAGTTTGTCTCAAAGTGCATGGGCTGTGATCTGATTACAGGCAAGCAAGCAAGCAAGAGTAGGACACATTTTTCTGCTTCACGATATTCAACCACCGTAGCCTTCAAGAGACAGCTATTTTTTCAACTCCTGCTTCAATTTTTCTTCATTTTTCCCTGTAGTAATATGCTAATTAAATTACAGCACCCTTGTTTCTGTAGCAGCCAGCCTTTGTCCACTCTAGTTTATTACCATGCAATGCCTCATTTTTCTACATTTAACTGACATGTTTAACAAAATAACTGGCTTCCTTTCATCTTTGTCAAAGTAACTTCTTTTATGGACCTTTTTAATTTTCCACCAAAAATTCAAAGTAACTTCCTAATTTACATCGTCACTTTTTTAAGCCATCGCTTATTTATTTTAATCGCCTCATTTATTATTTTTTCTCATGGTGAAGCCCACATAGGTTTGAGACCTGTGCGTGGGTAATGAGTTGGATGATGGTGATTGATGAGTTGGACCTACAGTTTTAGGTGGGTTCCGAACCACCGGGACGTGATATTACAGCAAAAAACATAGTCTTTTTGTTGGCCAATTGTCTTTTTTGGCTTTTGGCTTTTTGTCTTTTTGCTGGCCAATCCAATCAGTCACCCTTACAGAGAGGGTCCAGGAGAGCGTTTCTTATCTAATCTGACTGAACAGATACCTGCTACGGCTCTCGGGTATCACTTCCCCTTATATATATTTTTCATGCAGTCAACGTTACCAAAAAAAAAAACAAAAAAATAGAAAAACGGTGATAACAACTGTGCAGCAAGCAACTTATAGAAGCTATGAATTACGTAACATATCCATTTATTAATCAATCGAATGGCAACCAGTCACATTTAAAATTGGTTCAAGAGTACCTCGTGAGGTCAGAACAGTCATTTGCTCATCTGATCAAGTATTTAACAGCAGATTTAGAGTTAAGTGCCAATTAAAGAGGTCGTTAGTATATTATTATTAGTTAATTAATTTTTTATCCATTACGAGAACACAATCACAATAAAGATGAAGCACAAGCAAAGCTAAAACGGGCTCATTACTGCTTTCTTCAGAAATTTTTAAACCGAAAATCCAAATTTTAATTTATGTCCAAGTTTAACCAGAAATTTCACTTTGAAGTACAATTATTATCAATTTTTTTCAATACAAATTTAGAAGTTCACTTTGAATACAGCAGTCCAATAGCCCCAAGAAATTGTAATAATTTTGAGTTTTGTTGAAATTTTAGAGCAGAAAATATAGAAGTCAAATTAATACTGTACTATAATTTTAAAATAATTTGTCATAAAATATTACTCAAACCGACAGTTCATATCAGAATTTAAGCTTTTTGAAAAAATTCGGTCTATAAAATCTATCAGATTTTCTTTCCATGTATTCTTAATATTTTTTAAGTTATTTAATTTACGTCATAAGATGTAAAACAAACAGACTGTTCGGTGTTCATCACACAGTTACTGTTTATTTTTTGTTGTAAAAATACTTTTGGTAAATAAAAATTTCAATTTTTTTCATATTGATCCAGTTTTTTAATCTAGTTATCTCATGCAAGTTATCAAATAGCAATTCATGAGTAAGCTTCAAGAATTCAACTCATTACTAGATAAGAAAAGCTGGATGAGTAGGGAAAGAAAAAAGCGGAACTTCAGTGCTTCAGAAGTTGGAATAATTACACTTGAAATGAAGCCCGGAATTAAAATGGGCTCAAGACCAAAGAAACATGAATTAAAGCCAACCAGAGCAAGCAAGAAAAATTTGGAATTACGAAAGCCAGACGGAATTACAACGTAAGACGTATTCCAGCTTGAATTTAAGTGCTGCAAATATAGTCTAATCCTCAGGGGAGAGGTTCTCAGTACAATTACGGGGGGCTTTGTAGTTTCAGACAGTCTCCAGAGAGGATTTCGGCTACACGATCGTCATCTAGGTTACTTGGGTCTATTTACTTCCAAGATGGCGGTGCAGCCAATTAATTGTGAACCATATGGCCTCCAGCTTGTGATCAAGCTCACATCAATCATTAACAACTTACGCACATACAGGTTCTCGATGTTGCATCATGTTGCATTATCAGGGTCCGGGGTGCACTAAAAGGGCTCCCAAGCTGGGACCGTTTTCTGCTACATGCAGTGACATACATTAGAGAATTGGTGATAGAATCTATCATAATAATAAAAATACAGTAATAGCAAGTGCAATATATAAGTAAAATGGCAAGCTCAATCGTGATTCACTTCAGAAAGATAATAGTCAATATTAGACTCATGAGTTCTATTAGACATTAGCTTCGGGTTAATTCAAGAAGGGCTTGAAAAAATATGAAAATTTATATCAATAATTGAGAGTTATGAATATCTCACAATTTTTTAGGGTTGACTTACCAATTTCGGGTAGAATTGTGGTTGTTAGAAGGAATAGTTAAATGTGCTTAAAATTTTTCAATATGTATGATTTTCTCATATGCATTTAGTACAGAAATACATAAAAGTGAGAGAATGTAGTTTTAAAAATGTTTAAGTAGTCGATTAGTTAAAAATTTAGCCAAAAAAATTTCTGGGACCAATGTGCAAATCATGAAACATTAATTTTTTTTTTGGAGGATGAAGCCCACATAGATCTGAGAGCTGAACGTGGGTAATGAGTTAGATGATGGTGATTGATGAGTTGGACCTACAGTTTTAGGTGGGTTCCGAACCACCGGGAAGTGATTTTACAGCAGAGAACAGTGTCTTTTTTGCTGGCCAATCTAATCGGTCACCGTTACGAACAGGACCTACGAGAACGCAGCTTATCTCTATCTGATTGAACAGATACCTGCTACGGCTACCTGTAAATTCTTTAATTTCTTGATCCATAACGATCTGCGTTGTTAATATTAACTTTTTTATGGTAAATTCAACGACAAGCAGACTTGCAGTCGTTGAATTTATCATAAAAAGTTAACTTGAAACATTAGTTTTGCAAGGAGCCAGCATTTGACATCCTCTCTGTGTTATTTTCATACAAACTTGTATCGATAAATCCAACGAATAAATGAGAAAATAATAAAAGTTATCTCTTAATCATGATTCCAATCGAATTGATTTCAAGAGAGCAACAAACTATAGGTTGCTCTACACTTCTACAGGAATACAGCTTATGTTAAGAAATTATAACAAAAAAGTCAACTGTTCATCAGTATAAATCATCTGTTCTCATATCGTTAGCTACAACACATAGCCCTGAAATTTCGTATTCATAAAATAATATATCTTTTTAAATTTTGTATTCATGATTCTAACATATAATAAAATTATGTCAGCAAGCTCGAAACGATGTAACGAAACTGAGTTCCTGTTGGAAGAAGGGTAAAAATAAGAAGAGTAGAATAAAAAGAGTTTTACGTAATTGGCGTTGAACCAGCAAGACTGCAGCTAATTGGGAATTTACTGAAGCAATCCTGAATCAAAGTCTCCAATCCCCAAAAGTCTGATGCAATTTAAATCACCCGATAGAACAATTTTTTACGGATCGTTGAATTCTGTCGCCATTTGGTTACAAGATTCGCATCGACTTAAAAATAAAATATATTTTGCGTATCAATAGGTAATTGACTTGTGTTGCATCGTGATACGTTTCATTGAACAATATTTTAATGACAAATGTATATATGAAGGAGAATTTATTCTGATAGCGGTTTATCAAAATCGTTATACAGTTATAGCAAGTACATTATATTTGATGGCCAATGTATTTGGACCTACAGAGAATTATTATGAAAATTGATTAATACACAGAAATAGCAAGTTTTTTACTAAAACAACTACAAAATAATTTTACATGCTCAACACTTGCAATCTAGAAAAGTAGCAATTAGAAACCAAAATACAAAATTAATAGCACTTTCTGGAATTCGAAATGAATAAATTCTGTTTCTGTATATTTACAGTGCGAGACTGAGCTCCGTGTCCCTCGGAGGAATACACTACGTCACTATGTCATCGCAAAAGCAATGTAATTGTGCGTCTCTGTGCGTGCGTACGCGCTGCCCAGTATAGTATTCTTCGTCTCTCCTCTTCAGCCGTCAGGGACACAGAGCTTAGTCTCGCACAGTATCAGTTACTTCAAACTAACTTATGATGATAAAGCTTATAACATCAAGTCATTGAAGCACGGTCACCCATACAAGCGCAGTCTTGAGCGCTCGTAACTGAACATCAAGATCGCATAAACACCACTTATACTGGGATATGGGATATATACGTTAATGGGATATTTTATTACTTTTCAATTCTTCTTGTTGATATTTTGTTATTTTTTATTCTTCTTGTTGATATTTTTTCAAACATATTGATTATTAGACTATTTATTCTTCTTTATTATTTATCTTTCCCATTTCCAACCTGGCTGAGTTTGACAGATGTAGATAAATAGAAACTTTATTTGCCAAGGACAAAAAATTACAATTGGAAATATAAGATACTTTCAACATAATTTACACAATTTATGCTTGTTGACCTTCATTATTTTTTTGTCTATTACAGATTACAGACTCACACTGTACGTTTTGGCCTGAAAAACAGTCTACACTTCTACACAAACGAATATTATCTACTTATTGAAAAGGTAAGAAATGAATATAGAATAAGCTGTTATAAGGTATAAAAAAGTACCATCTACTGTAAGGTACTGAGTTCATTGTCCATGATTCAGTTTTTATCATGGACGTAGCCAGGAATCAGTGAATGGAGGTGCTTTCCAAAAGAAGTTAGTTGCCTCAACTCTAGAATATTGAAAATGGAGCGCAATAATCCTAAGATGATAGATTGTTTACCAGAAAATGGATTGGTTCCTAGTTACTTTCAAACTAAACTAGGATTTGATGAGTTTCTCATAGTTGCACTCTCACCAACTACCATCATCTACTTAGTATTCATCTACTTCATCTACTGCATAAGATAGGTGAAATCGACATCTAATATATATAGATGTTATCATGGCCTATATATATATACAGTTATATATATTGGTACTGTTATACTGTCTAATAGTTGACTGTCGAATTGTTATTGAAAGCTTGATGCAGAGCTAAATGGCTGTACCAACAGTGTAGAACAAGAATCAACAGTCAGAATATTAGTAGTCCCTTCGAAAGGGACTAATTCCACTTCCTTGCCACAACGAAATCCAAACACTGGTCTTACTTCATGTTGTTACTAGCGTCTACTAACAAATGCCAACAATGTTCAACCCATTGGAAATTACAAGATCGTCTGCTAAACTGTACCTCGATTGGATTTCGGAGGGAAAATAGTGAGTAGAGGGGAACTAGAAGGAACTACAGAGACTTGTAGAGAAAATACAGATAAACTGGTGGAACAAGAGATTATGAGAAAAATATATATAATTTGAGAGAATCTGGGAGAAACTGTGAGAATTTGTAGGGAGAATTTGAGATATACAAGATAATTATAATTCGAGAGAAACTGTGAAAAGCTAGAGAGAATTTGGGAGTAACTGGGGGAATCTGAGTGGGACGGATAGCATGGCGGGCCGCTTAGCGCAGTTGGTTGGGGTGTTGCAACTTCAGCTTGCTGTCGTTTTAGCGGTCGTGGATGCGAATCCCGTTCCTCTGTCTGGCATCTATGTGTAATCATTCACCTCCATTAGTCTCAATTTCATGTGGGCATCATCAGCAATTAAAAAAAAATAATTCAAAGAGGAACTCCAAGAATTCTTGCTATCTTATCGCCATAAAGAGTACTGCTTTCTAAATTTCCAGTGATTCCTTATTCAACTATTTGTAGAGCTATGAATAGGTATAGTCGATTTGACGCCGACTTTAAAAGGTTACTCGTATTGAATTAAAAATTTTCTCAGATTAAATGAAATGCTTCATTTTAAACTTTTCAATATGTATTTAATATTTGAGTATTATTTCATTGTAGTCGGTTTTTTCTTTTAAGATTTGTTTTATTGTGAATTGTATTCACTTGTTCACTAGAAGCACGAAGAGATTATTGGAAATGAACTTATCAAATTATCCTCTCAAAGTACAGTAAGCCACTTGCCAAGTCTCTGGCTAACAACAATCAATAAATCTCCAATATATTTGACGTTTATCACTCTATTTCAACCTCTTCACTTTTCTCATTCCTAAGCAGGAAGGATTTCCAAAGCAATCACTTCAACTTTCTTATTTATAACTCAAGTGAGAGAAATAAGAGAAAGTTCTCTGAAACTTTGCAAATTAACAGAAAGTTTAATAACTAATGAGAGACTCCGGCTTTTATTTGGAAATGAAATGTTCAGGCTGCTATAACTGTATAGGCATCCTAACAACTGTTTCAGCCCCTATTAAACTTTTAATCTTATTAACAGAAACAATTGAAATATGTTATTTAGTTCATTGCATTATTGAAAATAACACTGTAATAAAGTGAAATCTAAAAGATCTATGAGACCTAATACTCTAATCTACCTAAAACTCACCAAAATACCGAAATTCACGTGTGAAAACTGTCTGGGGAATGTCTGCTGACTGTCTACAGACTGTCTGTGAAACGTCTGCTGAGTGTATGCAGGCTGTCTGTGGAGCATATGCTGAGTGTCTGCAGACTGTCTGTGAAACGTCTACAGACTGCCTGTGGATCGTCTGCTGAGTGTCTGCAGAACGTCTGCAAAACGTCTGCAGACTGTCTGTTTAACATCTGCAGACTGTCTGCAAAACGTACACAGACTGTCTGTGGAACGTATGCAGACTCTCTGTAAAACGTCAGCTGACTGTCTGCAGGCTGTTTTTGAAACGTTAGCAGTTGTTCACTTTTATAAAAAAAATATTGAAATCAAAATAATAATCTATGAAGCCCTACTTGGCTTTTGCAATTAATTATAACCGATGGAATGGGCAGAATGTGCAGAAAATGTAGGCTCACAAATATGCTATGATAAAACTGTTTTTACAAAAACAAAATTTGAAACAAACAATATATAGAACAATAACCAGGGTACCGTACTTTAAATATCTAGTAGTAATTTTGAAAAATATTCACTACAAGAAAATAATACAAAAAAAAAAAATGTAAAGGCCTAGGGATGGTGAATATATCTATAGTAAAATATCTATAAAAATCCATAATGAATAATAAGATGAAGTTGTCAGCCACATTTATTAAAAATAGTGAAATACTAGCTTCGGTTGTTGTACCATTATCAATCTCAAACAAACTAAAACTGAATTACAGAGTAGCTTGATAACATACTAATCACAAAATGATACTATTGTTAACCTTCATTGACGGTTTGTGATTGGCTGAAGGCCATAACAAGTCACGCCCACTGGTAAGAGGAGCAACAAGCCTAAATAAGAACCAAATCAAGAACTAGAAACCGTGTGTACAACTAGAAAGTAACAGAGAAGAACAATAAACAAATAGGCTAGAATTGAATCATTCTCAAATTGAAAAATAAAAAAATTGAAGCTCACTGATTTGCATTCAAGGTCAACCGAGAAAGACACCAAAGTGCCGTTATTGAAATGTAAGTCATAATAATGATGGAACTAAGCCATCAAGAATTACTAAAATGTAGGTCAGAATTATGATGAAACCAAAAACAATAATATAATGTTACATTACATTGTCTTTGGAAGAAACGAAGCTAGTTGTATTGAATTGATTAAAACAATAATGATCATTTAAACTAGTATTGGAATCGTTTTTTACTAACCTAGTTATCTTCAAAGCTTCTGAAATGTACAATTGTCTTCCTTTGCCAATCTAATGCAGAAATTCAACATTCTCTTCAGCCTTGAACTTGTGTCCATTGCAATATTGCAATATGAGATGCTCTGCAAACATCTTTTGTATTGGAATATTCAAAATGGAGACTCAAATTCTACAAATTGAAGCTGACTGAAATGTAGTCAAGGTCAACCGTGAAAGACACGAAAGTGTCATTATTAAATGTAGGCCAGAATTAAGATAAAACCAAGTAAGTTGTATTGAATTGAATTTGATCATTTAAACTAGTGTTGAAATAGTTTTTTTCAACCCAATTATATTTCCAAAGCTTCTATAAAGTTCAATTGTCTTTCTTTGCCAATCATATGCAAAATATCAACCTTTTCTTCAGCCTAAAAGTTGTGTCCATTATTAATGAGATTGTAACAAACGATTCCAATACTAGTTTTAATGATCAAATTTATTTCAACCAATTCAATGTTGAAATAAATTTGATCATTAAAACTAGTATTGGAATCGTTTGTTACAATCTCATTAATAATGGACACAAGTTCTAGTCTGAAGAAAATGTTGAACTTCTGCATTTGATTAGCAAAGGAAGACAATTGAACTTTTTAGAAGCTTTGGAAATAATATTGAGTTGGAAATAACGATTTCAACACTAGTTTAAATGACCAAATTCAATTCTTTTCAACTTACTTGGTTTCATCATAATTCTGGCCTACATTTCAATAATGTCACTCTCATGTATTTTTTGGTTGACCTTGACTGCATTTCAGTGAGCATCAGCGACACAAAAGTGCCATTATTAAAATGTAGGTCAGAATTATTATGTAACTAAGTAAGTTGTATTGAATTGGTTAAAATAAATTTGATCATTCAAACTAGGGTTGAAATCGTTTTTTTCCAACTCAATATTATTTCTAAAGCTTCTAAAAAGTTCAATTGTTTGCCTTTGCCAATCGAATGCAGAAATTCAACATTTTCTTCAGCCTAGAACTTGTGTCCATTATTAATGAGATGGTAACAAACGATTGTTTAAATGTACAAACTAGTTTAAATGGTCAAATTTATTTTAACCAATTCAATACTACTTACATGGTTTCATTATAGTTCTGGCCTACATTTTAATAATGGCACTTCCATGTCTTTCTTGGTTGACTTGGACTGCATTTCAGTGAGCTTCAATTTTCTACTTTTCTAATGGAAAATTATTCAATTCTAGCTCACTTGTGTATTGTTCTACTCTGTAACTTTTTAGATGTTCACGGTTTTTAGTTCTTGATTTGGTTCTTATTTATGGTTGTGGCTTCTCCCACTAGTGGGCGTGACTTGTTATGGCTTTCAGCCAATCAGAGACCGTCAATGGAGGTCAGCCTATCTCTTAGGCAATGGTATCATCCAGTGTTTAGAATATATTAAGCTGCTCTATACTTCAGTTTCAGTTGGTTTGAGATTGATAATGTAACAACCAAGACTAGTATCTCATTATTTTCATAACTGTGTTTGTGACAACTTTGTCATGTTATTCATTATGGATATTTTTCACAATATCACGTTCACCTGTTCAAAGTTGTTTTTATAATAATAATAATAATAATAATAATAATCATTATTATAGGCTAATAATAATAATAATATTGCAGATGATTTAGCATTATTAACGGAACATGAAGAGACCGCAGTCAAACAGGTTGAAGCATTAAAGGAATGTGCAGAAAAAGTAGGGTTGCAAATCTCATTTGAAAAAACCGAATTTATATGCTCAAAAGTAGAATTTGAAAGTTTAAAAACAAAGTGTGGTAGAGTCAACAGGGTTCCACACTTCACGTACCTTGGGGATTTCATTGAACCAACGGGCCTTGAAAGAACATCATGGCGTAATCGCCTCCAAAAAGTGAAGAAAGCTGTAGGATTAGTTTAAAACCTCTACAATAAGAAATGCATGTCCAGACAGACCAAACTCCGGCACTAAAACACTGTTATAAAACCAACGATTCTATATGCAAGTGAAACTCTGGCACTTAACACAAAAAAAGAAATTGAAGAAATTAAAAAGGAAGAACGAAAAATTATCAGGAAAATTTTAGGAGCTCGACTCACTGAAGAAGGATACAGGCTGCAAACAATAGAAACAACTGAACGTTTTTCAAACATCGAAGTTGACATTCGAAAAAGGCGTATGAAGTTCTACGGACATCTCAATAGATTACATAATAACAGACTAACAAAACTCAAAATTTCAACACCTTGGTTAGACGGAATTCGTAAGGACATGACAAACGCCAACATAACACAGAGACTTTTGAAAAAAAAACACATTTATACACAAGGTAAACAATTGGAAAATTACAAAACAGCCAAAAAAAAAGCAATTCAGACCTAAGTGGTCGGAAGAACTCAAAAAATCCTTTTCAGAAACAATGAAAGCCTATTGGGGTAATAAGAAAAACAAAAGGATCACATATTATTATTATTTTAATTATTATTATTATTATTATTATTGTTATTACTATTATTTTTGAATGACATATATCTCCATTTTACTGGGTAAGAGGGTGGCATTGGCTAATTTAGCAAAATGACACCCTTTCTATTTCGGAATATTTAGGAAGTTCCTCACTATTGATGTTGTGTACAATATGACAGTTTTCTTCATTAAATTTTGCACCCACACAGGCAGTCTCAACTTTTTCATTCTCTCAGGC
The DNA here is from genome assembly GCA_948455865.1 of Conomelus anceps. Taxonomy (NCBI): domain Eukaryota; kingdom Metazoa; phylum Arthropoda; class Insecta; order Hemiptera; family Delphacidae; genus Conomelus; species Conomelus anceps. The sequence goes on from OX418224.1 coordinate 12,253,645, forward strand.
AGCTCTTTTGGTATTACACCTGTGGCTGATATTATGAAAGGCATAAAATTGCCACTCTCTCTTGCCTCCACAACTCTTTCATCTCCTCTGCCAAAGGCAGATATTTGAGCAGTATCTCATCACTGTATTGCTTTATGTTGTGTGGTTTTGGTATGCCTATGTCTATTAAAAATGTGGTTTGGTTTTGTTTGTCAATTAATATGATATCTGGTCTATTGTTGGCTATTGTTACGGATGTGAGTACTGATCTATCCTAATACAACTTGTGAGTTGCATTCTCCAGAACTGCACTGGGAGTGTACTGATAGTATGGAACTGAATAGGGCAACAGGCTGTGTAGACATGACACTGATGTAAAATCCTTGCCACCTTTTTGTGCCTATTGAGATAGTCCGTTGCTACCAACGCCTGACATGCGCTTGTCACATGTTGGATGGTTTCAGATGCCTGGTGACATCTTTGGCATGTATCTGTTTCCAGGTTCTCCTTCACAATGAACTTGAGTTAGTTCTTGGTAGCAACACACTGATCCTGGATAGCCAACATGAAACCTTCATGTCTCCACAAAAGTACCACTTCAGCTGAGCCAAGCATTGGTTGCTTATTATTATTATTATTATAATTATAATAATAATTATTATCATTTATTAATTGATGATTAATGATTATTCTTTTTTATTATTATCATTGTAATTATTATTACAATGTTATGGGGACCTATTATTTTGGGTGGGTTCTGAACCACCGGGTAACTGATAATAAATATTATAACATTAACGGCCGTTCGCACGAAATCCAATTAAATAAGGAGTTTAATGTCAGTTATCTAACCTTCGTAAGTGTAACGGGTTTATTTCTGTTGCACAAAGATCCATCAGTCAATTTTTTCACCCGAACAGGCACAATCTGGCTACACTGTAATTTGATCATCAGCTGATTCTGAAGTTGAGAAAAAAGATAAATTAAAATCATTTCATTCTGAATTATTTCAATCATTATTCAACCATCTCAATATTATTATATTCTTAATAGATTTCAATCATTTTGAAAGGTTTTAAACACCTACGACCTAATTTGCAGTTCCGTGTTCTGGTACGATAAACATAACCTATAAAATATAACTAACGGGCATTAGTGAGATTTAATCGTCGGTGATCGGGCGGTTGAATATCTTTTACGCCAGTTAACCTAATCGGCGTTATCGCTTGTAATTGTCCTTTGTGCAACTAAATTCTCTCCATTAAGTTTAATTTCTGTAGAATGACGTCATTCTACGGGGATTAAATTTAATTGGCTTTCGTGCAACCGGCCATAAGGGCCGTATTTATGAACGATTATTCGCTCTCTCTTGACTCGAGGGACTATAGAAATGTAATGTGTTTATAAAGGCATTTCAAGAGTCCCTTGAGTCAAGAGACACTGATTCATAAATACGGCCCTTACGGCCGGTTGTATGAGAGCCAATTAAATTTAATCCCCATAGAATGACGTCATTCTACAGAAATTACAGTTCATAAATACAGGCATAACTCATTGCATTTTTCTCATCCTAGTTATTCCAACTTTTATTCATAAAATCGGATATTTCCGTGCTGATCTGAATCAACTTTCTGTACAAAATTTTTTTTTAAATATCTGATGGCGATACTGATAGAAGTTATTGGGATATTTTCCTACAAACTTTAGAAAATTTTAATTACAAATAAAGTTCACATTGACTCCACGTTACATCAGAAGCTGCTCAGATTCAATATTATTTTTGTTTTGTTTTACTAGTTGATTTCAACGGAGATAAAAAAACAGAGGAATAATAGAATATTGAATCAGAGTGATAGTATTTCATCAAATAAATAATATCACCAAAAGGAAAAGAATATCCTCAGGCATTTTTGCCTCTGCATTTTCACGTCTCAGATCTCAACATCTTATTGCTACGAATAAATCCTTCTGCTCTGTTATCTCCATGTTAAATCAGAGTTTCCAAAAATACAGAATGATATGAATATTCATGGCCTGCAGCTACTGTTCAGTAAGTTGATCTCTATTGATTTGTGACTCACTTCGTGAGCTCACGAAACCCACGAAGTAATACATCGGAGACAAATATTTTGTCGACTGTTCTTGGAAACTCACAAATTTCTCATAATATATGATGTTTTATTAGCTGCGATATTGGAAAATTATGAGATTGACTGAAATGATGCTTCTTGGGGTATCAGACACATGGATAATAACCTAGTGGATAAAATAATGAAGGATTATACATAACGCATAAATATATGCAATCATAGAATAGCGAATAAATAATAAAGACTTATAACTAAATCGCATAAATAATACATTCAAGAATATTTGCACCTACAAAGTATGTTTATGAAATTTGATTAACTTTATTAATGTAGAATGGCAATTTTCTAATCAATAGAAAAATATTGGATTGATCTGAAGATGATTGCATTATACTGATATTAAAAGAAGATATTAGCACTACTCGATGAATTATATAACAAGAATAGATAAATAAAATTTCAAGACATTATGAGAAGTTTTACAGAATGGAGGATGAATACGAGTAGGATGAGAAGGGGGAGCAGTCGAAAGAGGAGGGGGAGGAGTAGAATGAAGAGGAGGAGAAAGAGGAGAAGAAGGAGGAAAAGAAGGAGGAGAAGGAAGAGGAGAAGGAGAAGAAGAAGGAGAAGTAGGAGGAGGTGGTCTAGCGGTGGGGAAGGAGGAGGAGCACAAAGGTAAAGAGAAGGAGAAGGAGAAGAAGAAGTAGAAAGTGAAGTTGCAGGAGGAGGACGAGGAAAGGAAGAAAACGTAGAAAAATAAAGAAATTGGAATGCTTGTCATATTATGTGAGCTTTGAGATGAGAGAACGAAAAAACGAAAATAGAAAGAAAAAAATCAGAGAGGAAACTGGATTTCGATATTAGGATGAACACAAGAAGGAAGAAAGAACGAAGACGAGGGAGGTGAAGAGAGAAATACGAGGAAAAATAGAAGAAGAAAAAGAATAAGAAGTAGGATGAGGAGGAGGAGTTGGAGGAGGATGAGAAGGTGGAGAAAATTATGAATAACAAGGAGCATGTTTGATTTTGAATGTGTGGATGTGTGGAGATGGTGAAACCTCTCAAGATGGATCTTTCAACAATGCTGTCAGACAAAGAACTCCATTCTAGGTGAAACCACATTCTTCGACAGAGCGTTATCAGAAAACGTTACATATGAATGTTCCGCCTTCCTGGATTCGTTTGAAATGGAACGCATGTTCCGTTTCAACGTAAATTGTTGTTGTTCACGTTTTTTGCTACAAAAATAGCAGCTGGTACTAAACACTCGATCCGATCATCCTACAAATGGGAAATATCTCACAGAAATAACAAATTAATTCTATGTAAAGCTTTCAACTGACCCCAGGTGTGCAGTGTGTGTAGAACTGCGTGATATTAAATTACTAGCCGGCAGACTCGCTTCGCTCGCCTTAACCGTCTAGCCAGGGGGCTCCGCCCCCTGGACCCCCGGGGGGGTCCAACTAATTTCCATTGTGATTAGATAAATTTACAGAAATAGGTGATTTTGGGGAGAATTTTGATACCATTACTTAGTATGCATCTAGGGTCTTAATCAAACATATACTTTTCATAAACATTGGTTTTTAGCTTTGTTTGAAACAAATTATTATTCATTAATAGACCTAACCTACTGAACCTGCCAGCCAAACAGCTTAAAGGAACAGCTGATAGAAGTCAACCGTTTTTAATCATATGGCAGACCCCTTAGCAGCGTTATTTACACTGTCTTTGAACAGAAAAAGACTTTGCACTTTGCATGTAGGCTACCATACAGTCGGAGCCTTGCAATATGTGGGAAACATATGACTGGGTATGATGAAATGTTATTATGCCAGGTTGATGACATCTGTTAAGTGCAAATTTCAAAATATTTTCCATATGATTAAAAGATCCCAGTAAGCTAGCTAGCCATGTACCCGTGCTTTGCATAGGCAAAACTTTAACCCCCTAAAAACACCCCTAAAATTGCGAATTTTGAAAAATCCTTTCTTAACACGCGTCTAGTCCCCCTACTGAATACGTGTACCAAATTTTATCGTTTTTGGTCGAGTGGTTCCTGAGAAACTGTGATGAATGAGTGAGTCAGTCAGTGGTATTTCGATTATATATATATATATAGATTATTGATGAATCATGAGAAAACAATGCATATAATTCATGTAAAACATATATTAGAACCACGTTCTTTGTTTTCATAGTCATACATTCATAAATTTTCAAAAATATTATCTCACTCAATTTATAAAAATAATCATTTAAAAACTTTATGAGTATTGCAGGTATGATGAACTGTAACTTACTGTGTAATAAATAAATATTATTTCAAATTTCGAAAAAAATGTAAATTCATTGTTGTTGTTGATTTTGTCTCTAATTTTGAAAAAATAATGTGAATTGATGGTTATTGAAAGTAATGTATTTTACTGTGTAATTCATAGAAGATAGCCGTGAGCCGTAGAAGGTTACTTTGTGACTTTTTTGGAGGATGAAGTCCACATAGGTCTGAGACTTGTGCATGGGTAATGAGTTGGATGATGGTGATTGATGAGCTGGACCTACAGTTTTAGGTAGGTTCCGAGCCACCGTGAGGTGATTTTACAGGTATCTGTGCATTCAGATTGGACAAGAAACGCTCTCCTAGGCCCTTTCTGTAAGGGTGACCGCTCGGATTGACCAGCAAAATTTATAGTAAAAGACACTATTCTCTGCTCTAAAATCACTTCCCGGTGGTTCGGAACCCACCTAAAACTGTAGGTCCAAATCATCATCATCCAACTCCTTACCCACGCATAGAACAATGTGGGCAACATCTTTAAAAAAATCAAATTTGCTGAAATTCTCACCTTCTCCCTATGTTTTAAAATGACAATAGTTATTATGTCTATTTTATTTCATTTATTTTGAACAATATTTTGTCACAACCACATTTAAAGAAAACAGTGAGATACTAGTTTCGGTTGTTTCACCATTATCAATCTCAAACAAACTAAAACTAAATTACAGAGTAGCTTAATATATACTAAACACGGAATTATACTATTGGCTGAGGGAGAAAGTGATCTGATAGGCTGACCTTCATTGAAATTCTGTGATTGGCTGAAGGCCAAAACAAGAAACGCCCACTGGTGGGAGGAGCAACAAGCAAAAATAAGTAGTTTCAAAATCAAGAACCAAAAACCGTGAACACATAGAAACCAACAAACAAGAAAAATACACAAGAAGGCTAGAATTAGAAAAAAATTAAAGTACAAAATTGAAGCTAACTGAACTGCAGTCAAGGTCAATGGAGAAAAACAAGAAAGTTAATGGTACTTGCAGAAATTCAACATTCTCTTCAGCCTTGAACTTGTGTCCATTGCAATATTGCAATATGAGATGCTCTGCAAACATCTTTTGTATTGGAATATTCAAAATGGAGACTCAAATTCTACAAATTGAAGCTGACTGAAATGTAGTCAACGTCAACCATGAAAGACACGAAAGTGTCATTATTAAAATGTAGGCCAGAAATTATTATGAAACCAAATTAGTTGTATTGGATTGGGTTTTATAAATTTGATCATTTTAACTAGTATTGGAATAGTTTTTCACCAACCTAGTTATCTCCAAAGCTTCTAAAATGTTCAATTGTCTGCCTTTTCCAATAAAATGCAGTAATTCAACATTTTCTTCAACCTTGAACTTGTGTCCACTAGTAATGAGATGGTCTGCAAAGTTTGAATCTCCTTTTTGGATTTCCAATCCCTAATATGTTCATTATTTATCCTATGCTTGAAACATTTCTGGATCGTTTGTGTAGTCTGATCCCAACAAAATATGAAACATAGAAAACGAAGAATAAAAAATATGGAGTTCAAGATGCACTACCATAATCTTGAGGGACTTTGCATTCGGGATCCAGTTTGACATTTCCGCCTTACACCATTACGACACCGGAAGCTTATTTCGCGCTTCAGTGTGTCTGTCTCCACGGAACTCGAGAAAATGTCTTATGTCCCCCATTCCATTTATTTTTGTCTTAGTTCACAAGTTATTATAATAATGTTAGTATAACAGTTTTCTCAACGTACCTGCTTGTTGACAACGTTGACAAAACCCACTTTTCATGACAGATGGAACTTTTATGAGCTTTTAGCTTTTACGTAAGTAAATTATTTAACATAAAATGACAGAAGTCAGGGTTCAATTTGGTGGGGGGATAAAGGGGATATACCCCCTGAAATACTTTACTGACATGTATCAAATGCTAGGACTCAGGGGTGAAAGGGGGGGGATAATGGTAATATACCCCCTGAAATTCTTTACTGACGATAAAAAAAAAACCTTTATTATTTTTGGGCGGGGATGGGGTGAAACGCTTTTTTTAGTTGATATCCCAACCTGAAATTTTTTGTCACATCCTCCTCCGAAAGAAATTCTTGGTTCACCCTTGTCAGAAGTGGCCGGTAATAATTGAAATAAAGACCAATAGGCAAGGTAAATACTATTTACAAAATGTAATATGGGGAATATTGAGAATGTTATATTATTGAAATTTATTAGTGCTTTAGTGTTTTTTCCAGGTGCATTGAACTGATTAGAATTAAGCTGACAAATTTTCAAATATGGACTCAAGTGAACTTTGTATTGCTATGTCGTCGTAATTGTGAGAGAGTTAATTTTTTAAAGAAATGGCTGTCTCACAATTACCTATTTTTGCGTATAAGGTTTTGCTAACTTGCATCTAAGTAGTCAAAATTATTGCAGGTTTCAGGCATTTCCACAGTACTGAATTTTCATTTGTGATGGAATTACAATTGTATTTGGAATGCTTGAAACGTGCAATGACCTCCCTTAAAATTTTGGCGACTCTGCTGAAATTATGTTCGGTGCTCCACACGTGGTGAGGCCGGTTGGTCACCTGGAGGGGGAGATAATTGAAGTGGAAAAGGGAGAGTTCGAATCGAGGCGTGGCCGCGAGAAGAGCAGAAAAATTGTAGAAGGAGCCTCAGGCCTTCTAAGTGTGGCTGCGGCCCATTTAGGACGGGACGAGCGGTCAAGTCGGTGAAATTCGTTATGAATTTATTCGGTGAAAATTTGGTTAGAGTATTGAGTCAAAATCGCGGGTTCAATTCAAAGGTTTGTTGTATGTGATATTATGGCGGGCGTTCGAAATGAAATTGTAAAACATTGATGGATCAGAAAACACTGGTGAGTGCCTAAACTTAAGTAATAAGCTCAAATTAAGACCCTATAGTTGACCGAGGCCCTCAATTTATTAAATAACATGTTAGCCAAATATATAAGTTAGCAAAATCTTGTACGAAATTAATTTATATGAAAATTTTAACTGAACATGATATTTGTCTGAATTCTTTATGTAGAAAATAATTTTAGGATATGTAATAAATATGGGTTAGATATCACCAACTCTTTTATTTCCGAAAAATAAGTTCCTTGCTCTCTAGTTAATTCAGTTGCTAAGCCAGGTGATAGACAGGGAATATATTAAATGATCTTTGCATTTGAGTAAACGAACCTAAAGCTCCCAACCATAGATTTGGAATTATTGAAAGCATATACAGAGTAGTAGAGGTAGAAAATTTCCGGTTACATAATTGGTGGCAGTTCGGTGGAATTCGGCTGAAAAAATGTCGAACAGTAAATACAGGATCAATAGACGCAAGTTTTTAGAATTTGTTCGGGAATTGGTAGAGGTTTTGGTAGAACTATTGCCATACTACGCAGGAGATGAAATTTTGGTGGAAGCCATTGAATTGTTGGCAGACTTATTGTAATTATCATATATGAAATAATAATTTGAAAGATGAAATTTCCGGTTACAACAAATGGTGCCATATGTGTGGGTGAAGGAAGATACTTCACGGTTACAGGAGTGGTGTCAGGTAAGAGTAAAAAAGTCAGCCGGTTACAAAAACAACAAAATTTGAAAATTTCCAAGAAAAAAGAGAAAAAGGGGACAAGAAAAAAATACTAATTAAATTTGTAAGTAGATCATATCATGTTCCAAATCTACAGACTCAACTGAATCAGGCAACCTGCTAGTAATAGATTAGACTAATATTGTCATAACTAATTTTATAATAAACACACGAGATACTATAGTTTTGATTGTCACTTATTCATGTCTCTCTTATTTATTACGGATATTCACCATAATATTTTCATCACCATAACCCAGAAATCTAATTTGATAACTCATTCAGTTTATTACAAATAATTCAAATTATAGACCTTTTCAATAAATAATATAATTATTTGCAATCCCTATGATGTTGTATAACTCCAACAACAGGTTTACTAATTAGTGCCTGAGAAATTTATTTTTCTGGTGATGCCTGTTGAACTCTACTCCCCCACCCAATTTGATGGCCGCTACTCTAATAATATGCCGCATTCTATGGTTGTAATGAATACATAACATTTCACGCAAGGTTGACTGACGATTTAATTCATGGGCCTGAATTTAAAATTAATGAGATGGAAACGATCAAATTAATAATAACAAGAGATGGTTGTGAACTAACACTGGTGAAATGTTAATGAATCCATTCATTATTGTTGTTGTTCACATCAGAGACTGCTCTGTTTTGTCATAATTGTTTGTTGTCTCTTCTTCATTGTTTATGTCACCCTCATCCCCTTTTCAATCCCTGTTTCTCTCTGTATCTATAGCTTTCTCCTTAACTACATTGAGAAAATATGTTGTAAAATTTCATCTGGGGTGTTTGTCCTGCGACAGCTCGCTAGATTAAATGACAGAAAGTTACTTTTTGCAGCTTACCATGGGCTCTTACTGTCACATATTAGGTATGCTGTATGGGGTAATTCATCAAAACAAAACCTTGATAGGGTGTTTGAGATCCAAAAGAAAGCTGTTAGGTGTATGGAAACAGTAGATATAGATTATATTCATATAGGCTGTTGTTCAAGAGTCTCCTAACTGTACCATTTATATATGTGTATGTAGCTAATTTATTTGTAAAGAAGAGTGATATTAACCCAAATTTTGACATTCAAGATTATAATACAAGAAGTCGAGGAGATTATCACTTGGTGGGTCACAATAGTAGCTTATTCAAACAAAATCCTAGTTATATTGGTAGGAAACTCTACAACAAGCTACCGCAGTTAACAAAGAGTCTTGAAAATATAGAAATATTAAAAAAATATTTAGTTGATAAAGCTTTTTATAGTGTACAAGAGTTCCTTTCACCTCAAAATTTAGCCTCAACTCAACTAATTAATATAGTAATAATTATGGTTACTAGTGTATAAGATTTTATAATTATTAATCAGGCTTGTTTTATACTTCTTAACTGGAATCTCCAAAACATAATCTAAAAAAAAACTCCCGTATTCTTGTTTTTGTCTCTCTTTCAGGTTTTGTAGTTCTGAATGTCAGTCCCATCTTTTTGCTGTATTCCCTTCTCTATTTCCTTACCTTTTTCTGCTTGTTTCCTTTAATTCTAGTCTCTCACTTCCGTAGTCTATTTCCTTCTCATTTCCTCATCCGTTTTCACTTTTTTCCTGTCTCGCTCACACTTTTCGCGGCTCTTTTCCTTTTCACTGTCTCTTTCCCCGCGGTAATTCTCTCTCTCTCTCACACACACCCTATATTCTCCAGGTTTTGTAGTTCTGAAAGTTAGTCCCATATTTTGCTGTATTTTCTTTTCGTTTTCTCCCTCTTTCTCTTAGTTTCTGTCTCTTCCTTTCTCTTTTCACTTCTTTCACAGTCTTTTTCTAACCTTTATCGGCTCTTTCTCCTTGTTACTTTCTCTCACACCTCGGATAAACTGACGTACGTCTGTAGGTCAGGCCAGTTGGAACATAAATCCCCCAAAAACTCGTGCTCCACATCACGTTCCGTTCACTGAAAACGCTGCGGTCGCTTTAATGGGAACCCTAATTAAAATTTTGCCGTGATTTGAATAGATGGGGTAAATCCGCTTTAGACGAGCGGCAAAACTGACATTTTTGTGGTTCTATGGATTTCCCTACACAATCTCTGATTCACTACCAATCTTCCTCTATCCCACACATTTTTTCACTTTCTGTCACCCTCTCTCTCTCTCTCTCTCTCTCTTTTTCTCTTGGTTGAGTGTCAAGAATGGACGAATACTTGTCCAAACTTCGCCATTTCATGTAATTGCATCGCTTAGATTGTCATTACTGTTGTTAATATCATACAAATGAGATCATTGCACATAATTCTTTGCACTTGAAAAATAGTATTTTCTGAGTTCACTACTGTATATATCTATGTGATGTTAATAATTTTGTTTTTAACCATTCATTTGCGAATTTGTAAATTAACATGAATAAGGAAATCTAATCTAATTTAATCTAATCTCTCTCTCTCGGTTAGGTTAAGTTAAGAAAGGACGATTTTTGTCCAGACATCGCCGTTTTATGTAAATACGTCACAAGGATATTATTTGGTTAATTAATATCACTTGCTGTACATTTGCTACCCATGCGATGGTAATGATGCTATTCAACTCCAATAAACTCGTTTAAATTTTTTTATAAATTTCCATAAATAAAGTATTCTAATCTAATCTCTCTCACTCACTCTCTCTTTCTCTATTTGAGTTTAAGAGAGGGCCTCTAGTCCTAAGTCTTCTCTTTCTTTTCTCTCGCCGGGAATCGAACCGCAGACCTCCCAATTGGCGGTCGGGCGCCTCAACCCCTAGACTACAGTGGCCCTTCTGCACAACACAAACCCTTCTTCCCGTTTTAAACTCGGCTCGTATCTCACAGGTTGGTTTGAAGTAGCTGACAATAATTGAACAAACTGACAAATATACAGAAACAGAATTTATCAATTTCGAATTCCTCAAAGTGCTATTCATTTAAAAGCACTTAGCACCCGACCGGCAATTGGGAGGTCCGCGGTTCGAGTCCCGGCGGTGACTGATATTCTTGTATAGTAGGTAGAATTCATCGATTTTCATCAGATATTCAATGGTGTTGTCAATATCCGCCATTGCGGAAGTCTTCAGTATAAATTAATAGCACTTTGAGGAATTCGAAATTAATAAATTCTGTTAATGGAAAATGAATTAAATTACTTCCCCATTGATAGGGCAGTGATAGCCGAGTGCAGTAGCAGGTATCTGTTCAATCAGAGATAAGCTACGAAACTCCTTGACGCTCTTTTTAAGGGTGACCGATTAGATTGGCCAGCAAAAAAGACTCTGTTTTCTGCTGTAAAATCACTTCCCGGTGGTTTGGAACCCACCTAAAACTGTAGGTCCAAATCATCAATCACCATCAATCCAATTCATTACCCACGAACAGGTCTCAGGCCTATGTGGGCTTCATCCTCCCAAAAAAATGAGGTTGATAGTATTAAGACTCAATTTTTTGTCACCTAAGAAAAGCTGTAGATTAATAATAATAATAATAATATCGTGTGACCTGGCTGGCTCAGGTCTGGTGTCAGAGTTATCAGGTCGCACCTGAAAAAGTTCAGGGCCTCCGACGTGACTTAACGACTGTTTTTAGGCAGCCGGGACCGACAGCTTAACGAGTCCTCCGAAACACATTATTATTATTATAGCTGTAGATTGAATGAATAATAAATAAAATCAGCTTATCAGTCGATTTTTGATTGATGGTGTTGAACTCCATAACAAAAATGAAAACTGTTGATATTTATCAATTCACTTATTTTAAATAGGTGAGATTGACAAATATCAACCGTCTTATTTTCTAAAATAATATTATTCAAATGATAATAAATGATCGTGAGTAGGGAGCTCAGTTCAAGATATGTAAAATATACATGTTGCGCTTCTACGTAAATCCTATGTGAGGAAAATGATGAATAAATAATGATCAGACGTAGCTACCCCACTATCATTTTAGATGACTGAATAATACAAGACAGTGGTGACACATCACAGTGAATAAATGACAACTCAACCATGTACCACTACTTAGGTAGATAGAATAGAAAATTACTGCTCAAATAGTTAGAGGTCTTGAAACACAAGCAAAAGGTATTAGAGCAGGATTGTTTTAAAATTCGCCCTCTATAGGCAGACACCTGAACCTGAACACACCTGGCTGGAATTGGAAATCAATCTATTGCAATCTTATTAGCCCCGTTCGTCCCAATTATCCCAAACAGCAGTGGTATCGGCTTATTCCTACACATTTACCAGTACGAGTAATGAACTATTATTTCAGACGAAGCTCATTTGTTTCGAAATTAATAGATGGTTATGATAGGTGGAGAGCTGTTGTTGTTGTTGTTGTTGTTGTTAATGTTGCTGTTGTTGATTAGTTGTTGTTTTGCTGTAAATGTTGTGTGGCTAGATGTGTAGATCATTAATAACTTCTATCATGTTAAGCACTAATTCGTGGATAACTCATTTCCAGTACGTTAATTATGTTTGTTAGAAGGTATTGACAGCTTCTCTGTTTTAGTGGGAAATACTCCTATTCCTGCTATTGTTGCTACTTGTTTGATGTTGAAGTAATTACGTCATCTAATCATTTTATTCGGTGGTTGTAATCAATTCTACCCGGCAGGCTCGCTAAGCACGCCCAGCCATCGCTAGTCGCCTTGCTTCACTAGCCGTCTGACTGGACTCAGTGAAAAACAAAGACAATTTTTTATGGGTCAGATCTATTTTTTCTCTCAGCTTCGGATATCACCATCTTTTTTCTCTTGGTGTCTATTCTTCTGAATTTTGTTTTTTCTTCTCTCAGTAGATTGTAGTTTCCGGATTTCTCTTTTAAATCTTTTATTTCTATATTCAGTTCCTTCATGTCCTCTATAGCCATTCTAAGCCACTTGGGTTGGGTTTTCCTCTTCCAATAAAATTCCGTTAGTATTTCAGTAGTCTTGTGTCTTTCATTCTCAGGATGTGCCCTAGGAAAGATATCCTCTTCTTTTATTATATACATTATAATTTAAATTACTTTACATTATTATATTGTCTTTGGTGAAAAAGAAAGGAAGTTTGAATAAAGATTAAAAGTAGTTATCAATTTTTTGTGTTCTATGGAGAAATTTTAAAAGAATTTTTTTATAATTATCTAGTCTTCAATAAACCTGGACAATAGAGTTTTAAAGCCGCATGTTTCAAAACTAAGTTATCAAAAGTCGTTAATTACCGCAAATATATCAAATTTATATTTTTTCATTCACGTAGCAACCTAGAAATTCTGATAAATAACTACATATTCTGGGTCCTCAACCAAGCATGTAGCTTGTACAAAATTATAATGTTTCCGTTTACTTAGTGAATCGAAGTTGAGAAAAGCTGAATAATATAGGCTCTGTTTTAAAAACCGTCAATTTTTGGCATAGTTTTCGGTAATTTTTGTAGATGACTGAACATGTGTGCGAATGGTTCTAGACAAACGGTGATGAATGAGTGAGTGAATATCAGTATTTGGCTTTTATTTTATATGGATCTAAGATGGTGGAAATTACTATGAAAAAAAGACTGGAATTTGTGGCAAATGAATGCTTTTAGATGTCCAGAAGTCTGGACATTCAGTTTCTGAAATATGTTGAAGGAACATTTTTAACAACCCCGATTTCCATTGAGATCATCAAAAATTTCAGTCAAAACATGAGTCTCGAATTCATTAAGCCTACTCGTTTAATTAGCAATGAACGATTTCCAAATAACCGTTATTTTTAAAAAACCGTAATTTTCAGATGTATTGATTGAAAAATATTCATTGATTCCGTCAGGATACGAAAATCGAGTCTCTACTGCTGTTTAGTTGTGTAATGGAAATGCTAATTAGACTATTAACTTTTCATGTGAAATTAACAACGCAGTTCGTCATGGAACAAGAAATCCAGGAAGCTAATTAGACCTAATATTAGCCGAACGTAGATTAGCTCATTCAGATATTTATAACATGCATCACAAAAAACGAATTTCCCAATTTTCCGTGATTGGCGTGGGCGAGAAAAACATACGCGATGTTAATGAGTGTAGTGGAAGAGAAAAAGATAGAATGAGTGGATTGAGAGAAGAAGAAAAGGGGAAGTGCGAGTGGGCTGATAAGCATAGAGCTTCAGAATCTGTTTTGGTGGGCTGGGCATAAATACAACTGTGTTAACTCAGTGAGGAGTTTGCGCAAACCTCGTTTGCGTAGTAATCTCCTTGGAATAAAGCATAATGTTGAGGTCTGAAGAGTCACCTGAAGTTGAAATCGGCTATGGTACTTACTATACATACATAGTTTTATCAATAAATTCAAAGAGTTTCAGAAGGAATCGGCCATACACAAACACATTCAACTCAAACTTTGATGTAAATTGAAAAACTGTGTGAATATTGGATTTTAATGACCAGAAGGAACTCAATTTGTATTCCATTGAAGCTAGTGAACTAAATAAGCATGAACAATAATTATAACAAAGTAACCATTGATTCCCTTTCAATGAATTCAAATATTCAATACGAACATATAGGTTCAATCTGAGTTTCAATCAAACATGTAAATGAACAGTCATACTGTACCTGTATACACAGTAATAGCATAGGTAATAGCCGATCACTAATATGGATTTACTGTGAAGCTGTAATATCTGTTGTTGATATGACTAAATGGCTTCCTTGCCATTAGTGGTAGTTGAATTATGCATTATTCGAGGTTTATATTACTCTACCTAAACCTAGCTGATCAATCTGCTTGCATTGAAAGCTGAGACGCATTGGGTAGTTAATTGTCATACTCTAGTCCGAATTATTGCCAATTTGTGCAGTGTACTATCATTTTCCATTAAGTCATCAGTCACTTACCTAGTCATCAGATTGTGGAGAAGTCTTGTGCCCGTATTTATGAACGTTCCGTCAGTGTCTCTTGACTTGAGGGGCTCTTAAAAAGCCTTTATAATTAATTACGTTACATCTCAAGAGTCTCTCGTATCACAAGAAACTGAAGGAACGTTGTGAGTACCTCTCTAAGAAAGTATTAAATGAGAACAGTGTTGCACTCAGGGGGGCTTTGGGGTCTTAAGCCCCCTCCCCCAAAGGACATGGAGGTCTTCATCAAAATGTTGATATTTTTCAAGCAAATTGACTGACTCAAGCAAATATGTTGTTATAACATATTTTATATAACATGTTTATATATTTCAAAAGAAAGTGAATTTTAAGCGTAAACTTGGGGCCCCTAAACAAAAAGTCTGGATGCGCTTAAAATGATAATTTTAAAATTACAATTTTACATTTACATTCATATGGCTCCAATCAGCTATCTGTTGTTCAGCCAAAAATGTGTTACGAACATACAGAATACGGGCGACTTGAAACTGAGACCTCACTTTGTTTGGTTAATAAAACGTTGCTAGCATACCATTATGAATTTTTATTTAAAGTTGTGGGGAAGTGATAGCCGTGACCTGTAGCATGAGTCTGTTTAGTCAGATAAAGACAATCTACGAATTTATTGGCCCTCTTTGCAAGGGTGACCGATTGGATTGGCCAGCAAAAAGATTCTGTTGTAAAATCACTTGCCGATGGTTCGGAATCCACCTGAAACTGTAGGTCCAACTTATCAATCACCATCATCATAATCACCATAATCAATACTTCTTTTTAATTTCTCTTTCATAACTCTATTAGTCACCCTTTTCTGAATCTCTACATCGTCATCTCATCATCATCATCATCATCATGCTTCCATCATCATAGCATATTTTTCTCAGCCATAATTGTCATTATCTCCACTGCCTTCTACATCCTCCACTTCATCTTTCATCTCTCTCATCACTTCATCCATACTCCCCTTTATCTTTTATCTACTAAATGTTGATTTATCCTTAGTATATAAGTTGTACACCTTTTCTTCTATTTTACTTTTATTTGTTACTCTTGTATCATTTTGCTATGTTATGGAGGCATAACTGGGTATTGTTACCTTTTGCTTCCATTGAAAGTTTGTAAATAAATAAATAATCAAAGTGAATTAATCATCCAACTCATGACCTATCACACGTCTCAGAGCACTCGGCTTCATCCTCTGGGAAACAATTGAACAATTTAACAGTAGAAATATCCATACTACAAATATGTTCATGGTGGATAATACCCGACAGAGCCGTTAAAAATTAAAATGCAATATTTTAAAATCAAAACCAAGACTTGGAACTGAAATTTTGTACATGTGATACTGCAGTGTGATATTCGAGTTTTTGACACGATTTTATCGGAGTATCAGAGAGAAAATTTTCGTTGCGTTCACGATCTGTTGAGTAAACTACCTGGGGGCTAGTTGATATGATCTTTCTCCCAAATTTGAGGGTATGACCCCGGGCCAAATGCGAGAAGGGAATAAAACATGGCGAAATGTTGAAATTTTGTATCACTGCACAGCCTAAATCAACAATCCCAATTTTCGGCCTCATTCCATGAATAGAAACAATTTACTTATTTTTAGACTCATCTAGAAGCTTCTGAGTAGAAGATGTTTTTCATGCAATATGTATAAATGTATTTTACATGGAGATGCTTTTCATATAATATTTATGTGATTTGTATATGTATTTTTATGGGTTCTATCTCAAAAATAATGCCGGCCACACTTAAAATTTACACTTGCACTTTATGTACACAAATTATCCACAACACGCACTAGTTATATTTTACACAAAATAAATCAATCAGAACAGATAAATCGTTCTGTTCAGAAAGATTTGCTATATTAGTGCACAAAAATCAATCTTTTTCTGTTAAAAGGCCGATCAAATATTAAATAATAACTGTTCAATAATCATCCAATAGTTCAAGAAGAAACGTCTAAAAAGAACAATTAAACTTACGTAGCACAAGTTCGTATTACAATAATAGCTAAGAGTATGAGTCCACTCGTATAAAATGTAAAAGAAGTGTCACAATACACTGCGATTATCACTTTAACAACAAACGTTTGTACTATGAACAGAACTGCCTCTTGTTATGTTGACGAAATTCAAACAGTGACTGAAATCATGTTTATATGAGCGTTCGCTTTAAATACATTTTCTATCATAATCCAGAAAGATGAAGAGGGTTCTATAATGTTCTATCGATTTCTAAAATAAATGAATAGAATATTGTCCATTTTTCGAGACTACTTTAATTGCCGAGATAAGAATATTCCATATAGTTCTAGATGGACCGCAAGGCTAGGGGAGAACAAGAGAAGAGTAATTAATCGCAGAAAGAGTAATTAACACAGAAAATTACTGCCCGTTCTTCCACAACAGTATATTTCATGTAGATGCTTTTCATGTAATACGTATGTGATATGTATATGTCATGTATATCTATGTGTATAGGCTAAGTCAGTTTTGGTCTCTGGAAAAGTGGAAGACTCTGTTTAAAATTCAGAAAAATCATCCTTATAGACTTCGACCGCTAAAAAAATGCTGAATGATATGGTTTAATTTTTAAAATAGGTCCTTTACAGGATTTTCTTTTGTTTTCAAAACTATCTTCAAAATAATCCGATAAGTAGGGTTTGAGTTATTGAAAAATGATAGAAATTACATTGAACACAAGTTTATAGGACAATTGAATCTAGTTAATTCACTTGAAAATTAAAAAACGGGTTTTTTGAGTCATTTCTGCATATTTTGTTTAATATTTAAAAAGTAACTGCAGTCAAGTTTTAATCTTCTTCGATTTTTATCACATACTGTTTAGAAAATAAAAGTAATTTCAAGGCTAAAGCTACTGATATTTCCAATTTCCGAAAAAACTCGAATGACTAATCATTTAATCGTGGTAGCTTTAAAAAAAAACTTGTTTCCGAAGCGAATGTGGAATAATTGCGGTAGAGAACCGGTGCTTAGTGAGTTCAAAGTGTGGTTTCAAGGTGCGTTGGACATTTTTTCTACTGACAAAAAATGGGAAAAGTATGATAATCGAATAGCTGTGATTGAATGAGTGGGTTAAATACCATATCCATTTTATTAAACATTGCATTCAATCACACTAACACTTGTTGTGGATTTATAAATTAATTATTTATTTGTGATGTTATCATTTCCTGTTCGGAAGTGCGTTATAACATGTAATAACTATAATATACTGTATATTATGTTATATATTTATGAAATACGTCGTTTTATTAGTTTGACTGTATTATCAGATTGAAATCCGTTCAAGATCCGACTACCTAGCCGAATTTGACTTCCCGCTCAACTGACTGCTCAATAAATTTTCTTTTCCTACTTGAATTTCCCGCCATTGAAATTCGCCAGCGAATCACAACGCTTATACAAACGAATAATATTGATAATAAAACAAATGAAGGTAAGTTGAAATGCGGGCGGAAACGTGGCTCCTATAAATTAAACTTTAATCGTCAGAGCAACTTTTCTATTTCCTGTTTCCCCGGGTGGGGGTTGGGGGTTGAGGGGGCTTGCAAGGATTGTTACTGCAGCTCTGGACCGAGAAAGTTCAACCGAATAAAGGGTTGGTAGAGTTTGGGGGGGGGGGTGCGACCAACTTGGTCCGAACAATTATTAGTAATAGTTGGCGTTATTATTAAGGTCCGAATTCGGAGAGCAAGAGGGAGTTTTAGAGAAAGGTGGAGAAGAGGGTTGTTAGCGATGAGAGAGAGAGAGAGTCAGAAAGTGAGGGAGTGTGAGAGAGACTAATGAAGTGCGTGAGGGGGGAGGTATGAAGTAGTGAAAGTGAAACAATGACAAAAAAATAGAGATTTTGAGTACAGTGGGAGAGAGCGTATAAGTGACTAAGGATTGGTATGAAGGAGTGAGGGATGATATTAAGGAGTAAAAGTAAAACAATGAGGAGAAAAAATAGCTATTAAGAGTGAAGAGGAAGGATGGTAGTGAGGGTGGCTAGAAAGAGTGGGTGAAAAAAGAGAAAATAAAAAAAAGAGAAAGTAATAATTATTGCGGGAAGGAAGAATGAAAGAGAACTGAATCGGTGTGACCGCAGAACGCTTTAGATTCTGAAAGTTTTATTGTGTTTGTGACAATGATGGAAGTTGACTTCATCAAATTAACTACTTTTTTGAGACCAAATAATATTAACATCACATTGATACAATAGTAAACTTGATGATGCTATTTTTACAGTGCTGCAAATTATGAACGATGATCTTATTTGAATGCTCTTAATGTAATTAACTACAACTTTGATGTCTTATTTGTATGCTCTTAATGTGATTAACTACAACTGTAATGTCTTATTTGTATGCTTCTAAATGTAATTAACTTCTGTAATATCTTATTTGTATGCTCTTTAATGTAATTAACTACTGTGATGTCTTATTTGTATGCTCTTAATGAAATTAACTACAACAGTTACTGTAATGTATTATTTGTATGCTCTTAATGTAATTAACTACAACTGTAATGTCTCATTTGTATGCTCTATAATGTAATTAACTACTTTAATGTCTTATTTGTATGCTCTATAATGTAATTAACTACTGTAATGTCTTATTTGTATGCTCTTAATGTAATTAACTACAATTGTAATGTATTATTATTGTATGCTCTTAATGTAATTAACTACAACTGTAATGTCTCATTTGTATGCTCTATAATGTAATTAACCACTTTAATGTCTAATTTGTATGCTCTATAATGTAATTAACTACTGTAATGTCTTATTTGTATGCTCTTAATATAATTAACTAAAACTGTAATGTATTATTTGTATGCTCTTAATGTAATTAACTACAACTGTAATGTCTCATTTGTATGCTCTATAATGTAATTAACTACTTTAATGTCTTATTTGTATGCTCTATAATGTAATTAACTACTGTGATGTCTTATTTGTATGCTCTTAATGTAATTAACTACTGTAATGAGAATCTAATTCATGCAATTACTTACAATGGCGAAGTTTGGACAAAGATTAGTCCATTCTTGAATACACTTATTTGGTGAGGAAGGAATGGAGAAAAAAAGAGGAAGGAAGGAGAAGAAAATTGATCATGCCTGCGGTTTTGGTCGTAATTTTTTTCGAAGTTCCATAACTGTATTTGTATAACTTTATTAGGGCTATAAAATGTTATCTATTGCAGTGAGGAAAAATATTTTTTTTAAATTATTTTGTTAAATATGTGTGCTCAAATTGAAATTTTTCGGTTTTTGGGGCAAATTGATCACACCTATCAGTGATTTTAAACTTTTTATTGATTTTCCATAACTAAAAGACACCTTGAGGAATAAAATGACATAGGTTTTATTACAATATAAGAAATAGTTTTTTCAAAATAAATTTTTGAAAAGCTAAATTTTTTACAGATTTAAAAAAATGTATTTTGAAAAAACTGATAGCTTGATCCTGAGTGATTATAGATTCAGAGGGGGAAATTCGAAAACAAAAACATGTATAGAGTGAAAAAGAAGAGGTGAGAGAATGGGGAAAGAGAGGAGGGGAAGATATAAATTGGAAAAGAGTGAAGGAGGTAGGAAGGAGGAAAGAGACATATAAAGTTGAAACAGGGATAAGAGAAGCATGAGCGATAAAAAAGAGTGATTTCAAGGGTAAGGGATTAGATTAGATTATATTTCTTTATTCATGTAAATTTACAGATTTTCTTATAAATGGTAAGCAAAATTATCAGCATCACGTAGATATATACAGTAGTGAACTCAGAAAATACTATTTTTGTAGTGCAAAGAATTATGTACAATGATCTCATTTATATGATATTAATGATATTAACTACAGCAATGACGAATCTAAGCAATGCAATTACATGAAATGGCGAAGTTTGGACAAAGATTCGTCCGGTCTTGACACTTAACCGGGATGAAGAGTAATACAATAGGATGAGAATATGTGGTGAAGGTGTGGATGACGAAGATGTACAAAAGAATGAGAGAGAATGATATTTGCCATCTGCAAATAACTAGAAAGATTTGGCAAACTTTTCAAGCACCGGCTTCTGCCGCTTGAGAAGCAGTGACTACTCCAACTGTAACCCATCAGCAAACAGAGAGCCCATCACAACACTTTTAAAGCAGATCCCTGTGCACTCCTTTACAAAATCTCTTTATCAATGTCACCCACTGTTCTGTAATTTCTTTCTCTTCTTCTTCTTTAATTCCTTTCTCTTCTTCCTCCTCCTCTTCCTCCACCTGTTCCTCCTCCTCTTCCTCCTCATGTTCCTCCTCCTCTTCCTCCTCCTCTTCCTCCTCCTCTTCCTCCTCCTCTTCCTCCTCATGTTCCTCCTCCTCCTCCTCATGTTCCTCCTCCTCTTCCTCCTCTTCTTCCTCATGTTCCTCCTCTTCCTCCTCCTCCTCCTCCTCCTCCTCCTCCTCCTTCTTCTTCTTCTTTCTGCTCCTCTCCTTCCTCCTCCTCCTCCTCCACCACCTCCTCCGCCTACTCTTCTTCTTTTTCTTCTCCCCTCTCTTCTGCTCCGGTTTTTTCTCTTTTTCTTTTTCTTCTGCATCTACACTCTCTCCTTCTCTTATATTTCCTTCTCCTCATCTTTTTTTCCCCATGTCCTTTTTCAGCTTATTCCTAGTTTCATCTACTCCTCCTTTCCCCTTCTCTTTTTTCCGCCTTTTTCTTCTTCTTCTTCCCCCTTCTCCACCATCGGTTTTTTCTAATTTTGGTTTCTTCTTCTTGTTCTCTTTTTTCTACTTCTGAGCCCTCTCCATCACCTCCTTATTCTTCTATCTCCTTCTCTTTCTTTTTCTCTCCCATGTACTTCTCCAGCTTCTCCGTCATTTCATCACCTTTTTCTTCTTCTTTCCCCTTCTTTTATACTGCCGTCTTTACCTTTTTCCCCCTCCATCTTCCTTTTTCCTTCCCATTTTTATCCGTCCGTTGTTTTTCTCTTTCTTCTCTTCTTTTCCTTCTCTTCTTCATCCTCCTCCTCCTTTAACCTGGTCCTTCACCTTTTTTCGACTTCGTTTTATCTTCTCCGTCTTCTTCTTTTTCCTCCTGTTTTCTCCTCATTTTTCTTTTTCTCTCCCTCCTTCTTCCTTTCTTCCTCACAATTTCCCCGTCTGTTCCTTCTTCTTTGTCTTCTTCATCCTTCTCCTTCCCCCTCATCCTTTTTCTCCATCTCCTCCTTAGGTCTACTTATTTATTTTCTTCCTGTCTTTTTCTTCTTCACGCCTCCTTCATAGTTTTTTCCTTCATAATTTTTCCGTCTTTTTCTTCTTCTCCGTCTTATTCAGAAAATCTTCAGAGAAACCTTCAGTAAAATCGTTTTATCTTTCTTCTCTTTTTCTTGTGACTTGATTATCTTCCTTTTCTTTGTTATGCTATTATATCTGTCATTTCTTGAGGCGTTACAGTCATTGGTTTATCATTTTCAAGATGTGAATTTTTTTTTCTCTGTTTATCAGTCTTACCTGCACTTCAATAATTTTATGTAGTGTGCACCGAGGTGTTTTTGTTTGTTTTATATATATATATATTTTTTTTCAACTTCTATCTCAATTAATGTTACGTAAATCTTATTAGTTTTATATTGAAACTTGTAGAACTCTTAGAAAGGTATATACTTGTAGTGTGAATTGTTTTTTTTTTTCTTTTCTTGCAAACGTATTCCGTTTACTTTATTGATGTATTGATGTTTATTTATTGATGTAACTGACTTTTTAATTTGCTTTGTAACTTTCTATTTCTATAGGTTATCTCATATCTCTCAATTGTATAATTTCTTTGTAAACTGTTTGTAATGGGTTTGGATATGGGGCTATATACAGCCTCGCCCAGACCTAAATAAAGAACTCTCTCTCTCTCTCTCTCTCTCTCTCTCTTATTATCAACCTTCCACTTATTCCCCCTCTTCCCCACCACCTGTCCCTACTTCTCCTCCTTCGATCATCTTCTTTCTCCTCTCACTATATTTTCCTTTCCCCCTCCTCCTCCTTCTTCTTCTTTTTTCCTGTCTCTTCCCCTTTCTCCAGTTTTTTCTTCTCCTCCTTTTTTTCTTCCACAATTGTTGCTCTCTGTTCTTCTCCTTCCTTTCGGTCTTTTTTTCATTTTCTCCGTGACTTTCTCTTCTAATTCTCATTCTTCTGCCTCCTTTTTCTCTGGCGATTCTTGGTCTCTGCTCTCTCGCTCCAGATCGATCACCATCTTTCGGCTGCTTTTCGACTTTTCCGACGTGAAAACCGCTTTTCAGCAGCATCTCAGTTTGACTGCAAAACTCCATTCATCACTTCTGTCTTATCTTCCTGTCTAGACTTTCTTATCAGTCTTCCGTTTTGCGCTTCAATGGTAGCTCTTCTGCGAAATCATTTTGAAATTATTCTTGTTTCCATTGCCTTCTCAAGAGGATGAATAATTTGATGGTCTTTGTAAGCAGGAGCTAATTACAGTATGATATGTTTGCACTTACTTTATTTTGTTTACACTTACTGTATTTAAAGCTTTGCGTAGTCTGGTCATCATTTTTACTGATAGTGCCTGAATGATTCACCCACAACCGGAAAAGGCCAGAAAGACCTAGAGAGACTACGTTAGCCTGTTTTCATATGAAACTCAATCATTAATGATTCAAAATTCGAAAAATACAGGTTCAATTTATTAGCTTCAACAAACATTCAATAAAAATAATAATAATAATAATAATAATACTTATTATTATTAAAAATAATATTGATTATTTAATTATATTATTATTAAAAATTTTATTTATTAAAAATAATAATAATAATATTGAGTGACCTGGTGGGCTCAGGCCTGATGGTTTTTTTTTTTTTTGAGGATGAAGCCCACATAGGTCTGAGACCTGTGCGTGGGTAATGAGTTGGATGATGGTGATTTATGAGTTGTACCTACAGTTTTAGGTGGGTTCCGAACCACCGGGAAGTGATTTTCAGCAGAGAACAATGTCTTTTTTGCTGGCCAATCTAATCGGTCACCGTTACAAACAGGACCTACGAGAACGCAGCTTATCTATCTGATTGAACAGATACCTGCTACGGCTCGCGGCTATCACTGTCAGGGTTATAAGGTCGCACCTGAAAAATTCTAGGGTCTCTGACAAGTGACTTGTTTTTTTAGGCAGCCGGGAATGGTTTTTTATCATAAAGGACGATTTATCTTCAACTAATGATAACAGCACAAATAAATAATTAATTTATAAATCCGGGACAGGTATGATTTCTATTGAAACAATACAAGTCCAATCTTTAATGTGTGTTTAAAAATAATTATTGTAGATTAATCATTGGAGAGAGCTTTTAATAGTTATAAATCATACGCTCAAGTTTTTTTCGCCAGTAATAAATTGATGAAATTGGAGACGGCAATGTACTGGACGGCTGGACCTAACCGAGAATAAAGCTCAGGATTAACACTTGAGCTATCTAGCCCTACCTTAGCCCTATCTCTATCTAGCCCTACCTTAGCCCTATCTCTACCTAGCCCTACCTTAGCCCTATCTCTATTCAACCATATCTGTAAGTACCCTATTGAACCAAGAAAAGAGTTCTCTTTCCTTTTTTCTTCTAAATAAGATACCTCAAGAAAATAGTAACTTATTTGGCCAAAATCTCACAGCATATTTCCCGAAACTTAAACTTGTCATTTAGAACAAACTGTCCAAACTGTTGAGACACAGGGTTCAACCTTTATTTCGTGGTATAACGAAGGGCTTTAAAACCTTGACATCCCAACTTTCTGACAAGAACCTCTCATACGACTTGAATTTTAAGCCTACTGTCTAACACTCATCAAGCTTACTACTACTTAAACTTCCATATTATTTCATCAATACTTCACTCTTGCGTGGTACGCTCTTTAGACTAAAACATAATACAGATTGTTCTCTGTAAATGACGGTTCTCTGCTGTGGAATCACTTCCCGGTGGTTCGAAACCCACCTAAAACTGTAGGTCCAACTCATCAATTACCATCATCCATCTCATTACACACGCTCAGGTCTCAGACCTATATTTCTTCATCCAAAAAATCCACCCGATTAAATATGATTAAAAAGAAAGAGATAGAGGATGAGGAAGAAAGAGATAGAAATAAAGATCGATGAAGAGAGAGAAATAGAGTGAGAAGAATGATGAAGTGTTAAAACGAGGAAATAGACAGCCAAGAGCTGAGAATGTTCACCAATGACAGCCGACTAATTTTGACCCTCAAACCATAAAAAGGTTTGGAACCCTTTAAAAAAAAAAGATCTGAAAGAACAATAAGGGCTTCTTCCAGCAGCTATATTATTTGGAAAAGTTTTCGTCACAAACACAAATTATTCTGAAGTATAGAATAAATTAGGGTTTAGCTTTAAAATAGTATTTATTTTTATTTATTCGATACAAAATAACTTTCCGCTTACCTTGTTATTAATTTCACTCAATTGAAAGAGCTTCCATCTCTAATAGAAATGGGTCATTTGGTTGAATACTTTGTTATATCAACTACATATTGAACTACAGAAATATATTACACTACATATACAACTGCACTGCATTCTAGATTTTTCTGTAGATTACGTCTTGGAGACTCCAGTTAAGGAGTATAAGACAAGACTTGTCAGATCAACAATTAGACTCCTACACTTATACTCTAACTCAAGTCTTAGTCAGATCAACAATTATACTCTTATACACTAGTTACCATAATTACTATATCAATTAGTTGGGGTGAGGCTTAATTTTGATGTGAAAGGAACTCTTGTACACTATAAAAAGCTCTATCAACTAAATATTTTTTCAATTGTTTTTTTAAATACTTCTATATTTTCAAGACTCTTTAAAAACTTCGGTAGCTTGTTGTAGAGTTTCCTACCAATATAACTAGGTTTTTGTTTGAAAAGCTACTATTGTGACTCACCAAGTGATAAACACCTCAGCTTCTTGTATTATAATCGTGTACGTCAAGATATCATTCGTTTTTACAAATAAAGTAGCTTCATACACATATAAGCAGGGTACAGTTAGGAGACCAAGTCTCTTGAACAACGGCCTACATGGATCTAATCTATTTACTCTTTCTATACACCTAACCGCTTTCTTTTGGATCTTAAACACCCTATTAAGGTTTTGTTTTGATGAATTACCCCATACTAAGATAGCATACCTAATATGTGACAGTAAGAGTTCATGGTAATGAATAATAATACGAAATTGTCACAACCACATTTATTAAAACTTCGAGAAACTAGTTTCGGTTGTTACACCATTATCAATCTCAATCTGAATGTGGTTGTGACAATTTCGTCTTATTGTTCATTATGGATACCTTCCACAATATCACCTTCGCCATTACTAAGAAAGTTCATGGTAAGCTGTAAAAAATAACTTTTTGTCATTCAATCTAGCGAGCGCCGCAGGACATATACCCTAGATGAAATTTTACAGATATTAGCTGTAGGGAATTGTTAGCTAAGCCTAGCTAGAAGCGACAAACTCGGCAAGCCAAGTACCGCAAAATATTTGTAATCCTTCCTTCGTTTAAGGCCGAATTCGATCTATTTGTCTTAGACGCCATATTGAATCTGCTTTGACGCCGGTGGCAATGCAATAAACTGGAACTGCTACGATTGATGCTCATGAAGCTAAAGACTGGCTACAATTCTCACACAGAATAATATGAACGTGAGCGTGAGTCAGACTCATAGAACAGCAACTTTTCTATAAAATAATGTCTGGCAGGAAACGATACACTGATAAATTATTGGTAATGCAGGATATTACATGATATTATTTAATGAATAGAATAGTGAATGAAAAGAGCAATTTTATCACTAGAGCTTCACAGTTAACGCACGTAGTGAAGCGTTAATTTTGCGAGAGTGATAAAGAATCTTTACACTCGAATTAAATATAATATCATGTTTCATACAACTACAATTTTGGATTTCCAAATGTTATCATTTTCGTACACAATGCACCATCGTTGAGACGTTGAGGTTATGAAAAAATCATGTGACAATAATCAGCTGGCAAGCTTCAGTGTTATGACAATCACCATCTTGTATGATAATTTGGTTCTAGTACGATCTGGCTTCCTACGATATTCACTTGTAAGATAATTTCAAATAAATGTCATTCCGAAAAATTATTTTCAAAAAAATTTAAAAGGTATAAAAACATAAACAAAACATAGATAATGAACTCCATAAGTAATAACTATAATTTAAGGGGCACTGCTAACAAATATTTAACCTACAACACTAATATTGAATGTATAAGGAGGCAGTTGATATTCATTAGTACTAAATTAATAAACCTTATCCCGGACCACTTCCTCATCAACTCAAAAATTAGTAAAAAAACAAAACTTGATATAAAAAACTGGACCTACAGTAATTTTTTCTTCTATATAGATATGTGAGACCTAGGATTTCTGCTCTTACTTTGAATGCTATGTTTTCTGTAGCTTTGTGTTTTTCAAGTTTCAGTGGACTCGCTTACCATTTTTTATTTTTTCTTCCTTTTTCGCTTATCTTCTCTTTCTCCTCCTTGCTTTCCCCGTTTTTCACTCCCTTTCACTCCTTTCTTATTGCCCTCTACCTGCCTATTACATGGGAAACCATAGTTGGCTAGGTATTTCTCCTCCTTTCTTTTTTTTCAGCACACCCCACCATATAGCCATTTGTTTTTGTATTTGTGTTTCTGTTTTGTATATTATACTATTGTACTGTTGTATTGTAAATTTGTTTTCTGTTGTATTTTGTGTGTGTTTGAATAAAATTTGAATTTGAATAAAATTTGAATTGTGAAATATTTGAGGAATTTTGGATGTCAGGTTCCATAATCTAGAATGAAGGGTTGGCAACACTAGCGAGTATAAAGTAAATCTACAACGTAAGTATAAAGTAGATTACTACTCGCGCCTCAGTAAACAACTGTTTTATTACTGTATTAGTTTTCAGGGCATCAATTAATTATTATTTACGAGCAGTTGTAGGAAAATGAAATTTTACATCTGAGTCTAATCAGTCACTGAATAGAAAGTTTTAATTCGAAGTACAAATATTTAACATTGTATATTTTTCTTCAAACGTCTAAGAAAGAAGTGAAAAACTGAGTGAAGCATTCGGTGAAAAAACCCCAGCAATTATTCACTTGAGATTTGAGGAATGCTGTCTGAAAGATATGGAAAATATTAATGTGGGCAATTTGTGGGTGGTGGAAATATTCTGGAAAGAATGATGCTGACGAATAGGCACTTCAAACGATGGAAAGAAGATGTAAAGGAGGAGAAGGAGGAAGAATGAAAGAAGAACAAGACGGCGATGAGGAGGAGGAGAATAAGGAGATGATGAAGGAGAAGAAGAAGAAGGAGGAGGACGAAGAGTAAGAAGAAAATGGAGAGGAAGGAGGAGTAGTAGGAGGAGGAGGAGGAGGAGGAGGAGGAGGAGGAGGAGGAGGAGGAGGAGGAGAAGGAGAAGGAGAAGAACAAGGAAAGGAGGAGAAGGAGGAGGAGATGAAGGAGGAGAAAAAGAAGAAGAAGATAATGATGATGAAGAAGAAAAAGAGTAACAACGGCAAGAACGAAGAGAAGGAGGAGGAGGCCAGAAGAAATAATGAAAAAGAAGAAGAAAAAGAGAAAAGGAACAGCCAAAAGAACAAAAATAAGGAGAGGGCAAGCAAAAAATGAAGTAATAAAAGGAGAAAATCATGTTGAAGTATTTTATAAGAATTTTAAGTATTTAGGAGAATTTTAAGAATTATGAGTATTTTAAGAGAAACAACAACAACAAAAACAAGAAAAAGGAGGGCAAGCAAAAATGGAGAAGCTGAAAGTGAAAAAGAAAATGAAGATGAAGAAGGAGGAGAAGAAGAAGAAGAAAAAGAAGAAGAAGAAGAAGAAGAAAAAGAAGAGTAACAACAACGACAAGAACGAAGAGAAAGAGGAGGCCAGTAGAAATTAAGAAAAAAAGAGAAGAGGAACAACCACAAGAACAAGGAGGACAAGCAAAAATGAAGTAGAGTATTAAAAACAAGGATAAAATGAAGATGGTGAAAAAGAGGAACAACAACAAGAAGAAGGAGGAATACAAACAGGAATGAAAAAAAGAAGAAGGAGAAGAGGAAAATGCTGGAAGAAAAGAGGAAAAATATCGAGAATGAGGAGAACCTCAAAAATGACAAAAACAAGAAGAAGGAGGGGAATAAAGAGGAATCAAGAAAACAAAGAAGAAAGAGAAGTGCAGGAATTTAGAAGAAAGGAACGAGGTGGAGGTAGAGGGAAGATTAGGAGATAGGTGAAAAGGTAAGAGAAGTAGGAATGAGATATTCAGAGATAGAAAGAGTTGAATGAAAGGGGTGAAAAAGATTAATGGACGAATTGGAGTATGAAATGTTGTAGGAGACGTTGAGTTGAGTGGTATTCTTTGAAAAAGGTATTAAATTATGCAGCAAGTCTTTTTCAGTGAGGCTTCCTTCACAAATGCAATGAAGCAGTGCGATCGGTCATGCCTAGGTGGAGCTGACCCTAGTGCATTTAGAAGTAATATAGGTAGAAAACGTTTTTGAACTGAGAAAAAGTATTGCATGTCTTCACACCTTTGAAACTGCTCGTTTCCAGAAAATAGATAGATAGATAGATAAGTTAAATTTATTGAAGCACTTGCAGAAACAAAAGTGCTCTGGGCGAAGTTGAGCCATATGAGCTCTATCTTCCACTTACCTTTCCTATCTCCTAACTGTACCCTGCTTATATGTGTATGAAGCTACTTTGTATGTAAAAAAGAGTGATATTAATCAAAATCTTGACGTACACAATTATAATACAAGACGACGAGGAGATTATCACTTGTTGAGACACAATAGTAGCTTATTCAAACAAAACCTAGTTATATTGGTAGGAAACTCTACAACAAGCTACCGCAGTTTTTAAAGAGTCTTGAAAATATAGAAATATTTAAAAACAATTGAAGAAATATTTAGTTGATAAAGCTATTTATAGTGTACAAGAGTTCCTTTCACATCAAAATTAAGCCTCACCTCAACTGATTGATATAGTAATTAGGGTAATTAGTGTATAAGTGTATAAGATAGCATTAGGCCGGTGTCAGACGAGGCGACCCGGGTGGCGCTACCCAGGACGCGCCTCCCAGTCATCAAGTATTTTCTGATTGAGAGTTCACACGGCGTGGCGCGATTTCTCAGGTCGCGCCACCCGGTCGACCATCGGCGACTCAGCCGACCACTTCTGAGTGGTGCCAACCGGTCGGCAGTGGTAACGTTATGAGAACGCTTGTCAGTCTGTCACACGCTGCAGCGAGAAGCGCTGACATCAGACATGGATTCGCTAGATGTGGAAGCATTCATCATTGAAATTCTAGGTCGCCCTGCTATATGGGATATGAAGTGCAGTGATTACTCGAATCAAGAGAAGAAAAATCATGCTTGGGAAGAAATTGTTAATATTTTTATTAGTAAAGAATCTTCTTCGTAATTAAAGATATATTTTGTTTATTGAAATATATGAACCACCTATGTGGTCTATGTAAAATAACTTACTACATTTCTTAAATATCTCAATAAAAAACTAAGATACTACACATAGTCTACTGCAAAGTATTGTTACGGGTTCTATATCTAAAATAACGCTGGCAACACTTGAATTTATCACTCGCACTTTATTTACACAAATAATCCACAACACGCACTGATCAGTAATGTCTTACACAAAATAAGCAATAAAAAACAGATAAATCGATATTGTTCAACTGATGGATTTTTCAATATTACTGTACAAAAATCATGTTAAAGGCCGAATCATGTTGAAAAATTATGTTAAAAATTAACTTTTCTTTTTTCCGTCTCCTAAAATGAATGTACGTTATTGCTGCGAACTCTTCAACTTTCATATTTAACTGTGAAGAGTAGTCGTCGCGAATAGTGATTCCATTGTTAGTAGTGATCTCATAGTTGTTTTTGTTTTTGCGAGTAGCGCTTCCCAGGTCGCGCATCAAGTGGCGATGAAATTAGGTGGCGCGACCCGGGTCGCGCCACCTAGGAAGCCTCGTCTGACAGAGCCCTTATTGTTAATCTGACTTGTCTTATACTCCCTATAACTGGAGTCACCAAAACGTAATCTACAAAAAAAAAACTTTTCACTATGAT
Organism: Conomelus anceps; assembly: GCA_948455865.1. Lineage (NCBI taxonomy): Eukaryota > Metazoa > Arthropoda > Insecta > Hemiptera > Delphacidae > Conomelus > Conomelus anceps. The sequence continues at coordinate 12,284,728 of OX418224.1, forward strand.
TATAACCATAGACGAAGTACTCTTAAATGTTATGGATTTGTAGTTCAGATAGTTTGTGTTATGGTCTTTTTTCGGAGGATGAAGCCCACATAGGTCTGAGACCTGTTCGTGGGTAATGAATTGGATGATGGTTATTGATGAGTTGGACCTACAGTTTTAGGTGGGTTCCGAACCATCGGGAAGTGATTTTACAGCAGAGAACAAATTCTTTTTTGCTGGTCAATCCAATCAGTCACCCTTACAAAGAGCGCCCAGGAGTTTCTTTGAGTTTGGTCTTGAATATTGTGGTCTCTGATATAACCAACCAGAATGAGATGTAGCTTAGGATGATGAAGTGGACTAGAACAAGACTTATATTGAAGAACTGGGCTTGTATTACAGAAGAAACATAAATAAAATAATACATGCTGAGTATTGGATAGTCAGTGGCTTGATATATAATATAAGCATTAATGGAAAAGGTACAGTATACCCAGAAATATGGGGAATATTTGGGTAATATTTATCAGGAAAAGAAGCAAACACTTTTATTATAGAACAATCAGGAAAGAAAAGAAATCTATAAATGCTGAATGTTAAATGTTAACTGGCTGGATCAATAGTACGAAAATCAATGGAAAAGGTAAACCCAGAAAAATGAAGAATATTCAGGTAAGACAGAAAGAGAGGTGCAACATCATGATTATCATAATAGCAACATCATCTAAATGTTTATTGATTGATTTTATCCTGAAAAAGGCAAGATTGGTGAAAGATGAATAAAATTAATTTTGTGGCCTTATCCAATCTGAATAATGCATTATTTGAATCTTTAATCATATTTCCATTAATTTTTAATAATTTCATAAGGGAAGTGATAGCCGCGAGCTGTTTCAGGTATCTGTTCAATCAGATAGATAAGCTGCGTTCTCGTAGGTCCTGTTTGTAACGGTGACCGATTAGATTGGCCAGCAAAAAAGACACTGTTCTCTGCTGAAAATCACTTCCCGGTGGTTCGGAACCCACCTAAAAATGTAGGTCCAACTCATAAACCACCATCATCCAACTCATTATCCACGCACAGGTCTCAGACCTATGTGGGCTTCTTCCTCAAAAAAAATTTATTCTTCAGAAATATAGGAACATTATAATATTTATTTAGAACAAACGAAACAAGAACATTTCTTGTTTATACTATTTATTTCCAGAGTTTCTTCTCAAAGTTTCTATCTACACAAAAAACTCGATCTAGAAGAAAATAATAGAATAATAATTTATTTCTGCAACACAACATCATACAATGAATAATACACACAGTAACTTCAATGACATCATATAAATGAAAAAAATTTAAACTTGATTCAATAAATTTCAAGTGAAAAAAATTGATAAAACCAAATACAATTGACAAAAACAGATTAGATAAGGATTAGATTTTAGCGTACTGTGGTGCAGAAATATGAGGCGCCCCTGTAAAAATTTTTTTGTTGGGGTTGCCTAATTATAAATAAAAAAAGCGGGTTTAGCCCGGTACTCCGCCTAAGCATAAAAACTTAATATTAAAGTTTCAAAAAAAATTACAAGCAAAAAAAGATTTTGAAAAAGTGCCTTTAACCCAATGACCTCAGCCAATTTTCTATATCATTCATGTTTATAAGAAATTGTTTGACAAACCTTTCAAATATATTTTTGGACTTTAAGTTTTCCTCAACCGGTTTTATTTTATTCCACATTTTTGGAGCAAGATAGTCAAATGTTTTTCATTTCATACTGGATTCTTTTTTATTCTCTATTATACTAGAATGCCCTAAAAACGCATTTGACAAATAAAGACATTCGAGGAAAAAGAGAAAGAACAAGAGTTGATTTATGACCTCTTTGCAATAAGGCAGGTGGAAGTCATTTCCACTCCTCATTACAGTATATTGATCACCCTATGTACCAACACAATGTTCAGACTTGGAAGGTAAGTAAACATCAAGATTTTTTGTCAGTTGTTCCTTTTTCCCTTTTGGTCGGATGCTCCCTGGTGGATTGTTAGGAATGAGCAGTAACACAAAGGAATTTCAGCTATCGTACTCCCCTCATCGCCAAAAGCAGAGAAATTGGTAGACAAGAGTAGTACGAGGTAAACAAGAGAGTAGTAAGAGTAAACATTCTTTTAGAGAGCATCGCATTGCTCGATTCCCATTGCTGTATTCCATTCACGTGTACATCTACATTATTGCTTTATAAAGCTTGCTTTGGGAAGTGATAGACGAGTGCCGTATAGTAGCAGGTATCAGAGATAAGGTACGAAACTCCTGGGCGCTCTTTGTAAGGGTGACCGATTGGATTGGCCAGCAATAACACTTTTCTCTGCTGTAAAATCACTTCCCGGTGGTTCGGAACCCACCTAAACTGTAGGTCCAACTCATCAATCACTATCATCCAATTCATTACCCACGCCAATTCATTCTCAGACCTATGTGGGCTTCATCCTCTGAATAAAAACCAATCCACTGATACTCCTACGGTCGCGGGTTCGATTCTTGTTTCAGATTGGCATTTCATCACCATTCACAGACCACATAGACAACATTGAAAAAACCTCTTCTGCAAAAACATGTAATTCTATCTCAGACTTTTGATTTCAATTGACTATCTTTAGATTTCACAAGAAAACACAATAATAAGCTAACAAATTGATGGGTGCAAAGCTATACCTGTATTATTTCATAGTGATTAAAAGCAAGGACTTTTTAATGAATGATTTGAAATCTGAGATAGAAGTTGCCACATCTAAATGAGTTGTAATGTTTCAAATAACGGGTTATGTTTGGTTTTAAAACGATGTAGGCGATTTTCTTCGTAATTTTTGGATGCTTCAACCACTCTCTCAAGCTAAAGCTTCACTTTAGTTCTCTAATATCAAATTACTCCTTGGACCGTTCTCGAACAACGAATGACATCAATATTCTTAGAAAATCTCGACCTTCTACCCGGAAAATTGAAGAGAATTTAAATCGATTTATGTCAAGAAACAAACACAAATTACAACAGAAAGTCGGTTCAATTATTTTATCACTGCTTTTTGTTTAGAGCCATTGAGTGCTCCAACAACAATTACAGCTTTAATTAATTAAACCCTTCGAATACCAAAAGCAGTAAAACTATTTATTGTATCTGAAATATATGAGTTTTAAATCAATCGCAATAACTTAAAACGTAAGTACAGATCACTCAACATGTATGGTGATGAATGATGAATCAAACCTTCTAATGTCATTGAAAATACTGAGCTATTCTGTCGTAATTCACGACATAAAATATACAAAAAAGGAACATAATATTGACCATTTGAAGTAGTGTACCAATTTATAAGTGCATATTAAACATTTTATTCAAATATAAAAAAAATAAACATTGAGCTGGTAGCGCATGCGCAGAAATATTGTTTATACACGAAGAGACGGCTTGTGTATCTTTCGGTTGAACGCCAGTAAAGCTACGCCATGAAATCGCTCAAAATTAAAGCGCATCACAGAGTGAGATGGAAAATGAATGAATATGTGTGAAAGGGAGAGAAAGGATGAGTGTAAAGAAAGAAGGGAAAACGAGAAAGAAAAAGAGCGGAGCTTTCCCTAGCAACTAACAGCTCGAAGGTAATAAATTAATGGATCTTTTGCCATCAATAGTAACATCCCTAATATACGCGTGGGAGAGCTTGACTTCAAAACGTTTCATCGCTTTTTCTCTTTTGAACACTCTCATTACGTTTCTCTATATTTTTCTCTCACTTTCTCTCATCCCTCACTCACTAAGTTTCTCTACATTTCTCTCTTTTGAACACTCTCACTAAGTTCTCTATACTTTTCTCTGACTCTCTCCCTCCAAAACTCATTTCAGCTCCAAATTCATACGCCCAAATTATCACTGAGCGTGGCGTAGATGAGTGTTTCAATCATGAGATAACTCAACAACTGAATAACTATATCCAGAGATTTTTTTTGTAGATTACGTCTTGGAGACTCCAGTTAAGGAGTATAAGACAAGTCAGATCAACAATATTATACACTAGATACCATAATTACTTCAATTAGTTGAGGTGAGGCTTAATTTTGATGTGAAAGGAACTCTTGTACACTATAAAAAGCTTTATCAACTAAATATTTCTTCAATTGTAACTTTGTAACTGAATTACTGTAATCATAGACAACATTGAAACAGAATTACACAGGGGCGTTTTGTTGGTTTAATGGTAATTATTTTGAACTCTAAACTACAAACTCAAAGTTTAGTTTGAAGGGTTAATGAATAGCTGGCCCCTGGTCGGTGATAGGGTTTGTTCAGTAAGGTACCTAAATTAATTATAACAGAGTATCATCCTAAAAATAATCAGTATTATCAGACTAGTATCAGTATTAGACTAGTATAAGTGAGTGAATTAATCGTAATTTATTTATTCAATCATCATCATCACGCCAAATCAACCATAATCTTCTAAACAAGACTTTTAAATTGATAGCCTTCAGGTAAAGAATAATCATTGATTTTGTAGTGGTGTTTTGTGGTGAATCTAAATTTTTGGTGTGAATTAATAATGATTGGACAGAGTCCAAACCTGTGATGAGATTACTTTTGGAGGTCTATTCGTTAATTGTTATCAAAATTAATTTTAATGTCATTATGAAATCAAGAAGCGTAGAGACCATCGTAATGTGGTGATTAGTGCATTTGACTGCAACTCCGATGGTCTCTGGTTCAATTCCCGATTCAGTATAGCACGTTTCTATCATAATTCATTAATAATCTATCAGATGCTCTATAAACTAACTATCTGTCTACCCAATTATCTTTTATTTATTCATTTTGATTATTTTAAATTTAACTAGACATCAATATGTTTATTTCTGTAGTGAAATTATAAATAAAGTTCCACAAAGTTTCATTAAAAAAAAACTTACAACAGCTTTATTGAAAGAAATAGATAGATGGGTGAAGACGAATATATTCTTTAAAATTAATAGTTTTATTAAATAAAATAAAAAATTATATACAGTAGTTCTGTAATAAATCACAGAAGGCTTTACGGTTTTGTACTCCTCTTTCATAATTATCTACAGTGTTAGTCTGATGAAAATCCTTTTTATCTTTTCCTTTTTTTTCTCTGCCTCTCTTAAATCTTATTTTCCTTTGTCGTTTTGATCTCAAAATCAACCTTCACAGGTTTTGAAAGGAAAGTATTTTTTTTGCAAGGTCACAGGGTCATCAGAAGTTTTGAAATAATATATTTGATGTCCTATACAAGTAAGTGAATTAAAAATATATGACTCACTGCTAGCGCACAAGCTTATGCTTATGCTAGCTTTATCTCATTAAGATAGACTTAGATGTATGTTTTTGCTTTTTTGTATATTGTATTACTATCTCTTAAGTTTATTGAAAATTAGAAAGATATTTAATTTTGTAAAATTGCTGAAAAATGAGAATAAATTGAATTGAATTGAATTTCTCTTTTTTCATTCTATCTTTGTTAAGATAGATTTTTTAATACTATCCTTTTATTTTCACTTTTCGGCACTTTAATGTGTTTTTCTGGGTTTTTTCTTCTTTTTCTCTAAGGTTTTTTTAAGTAAGATTATCATTTTTATTTTACATGGAAGTTAGAACTGTATGGTGGTAGAATTGTATGAGTGGAAGGGTGAGAGCCGACTGCGCCCAAATTTCGCCCTCCCAGGTATAAAAAAGTCTATTATATTCCATTCTAATAACCAACGCATAAACGTCATGTGAGCATCTCATACAAAAAGAATGAAATAGTTTACGTGGTGTGAACAAAACTCCAAATAAAAAAATTGTCACGAATTGGTGAAAAATATTTTGCAGAATAAAAGATATCTTTTATCTTTATGAGACTGTAAAGATTTCACGATCTATATATTTCTTATCTCAAGATATGATGAGAATGTGTATGTAAAGTGGAAGAAGCACAAAAATGGGGTTTTATTAACGGTTTTCTCGAATACATGAGAATATTTCGCATCAGGTGAAGTGCAATTTCGTTATTGTCCAAGAATATTAAATTTATGATGTGGTCAGACGGCATCAATCTCCTCTCATATTTCTCTCCTTTCCTTCTCCATAACTCTCTCTCCCTTGCGCGAGAAGGAATTCCGTTTCCGAATGCCAAGCTGTTCTAGGGAATAGGTAGCCTAACCCTCCCTGCACGGTAACTCCCTAAACGGCTGAGTAAAGAATGTGCACGCTTAGAAGATCGTTATGCATGCCATAAGAAATAGCCAAATTCTTTCCGTATTCATTGTTGAATAGCGCGTGTCAACAACAGATGCATAAGTAGTATTAGTACGGAGAAATAACGTTGAAATGATGTACAAGTATGTTAATATGCTATTGTAAGGAAACTTAAACAGACTGTTTACATTAACCATGTTTTCTTGTTCTCAAAAACCAATATTAAGGAACCAAAATGCCTTATAATGCCAAGGTTCAGATGGCTAGAAGTTCCAAAAAAAAATTTTATACTGTGTCTCATTTTTTGTAAAACTTTAATGGAAATAAATTTTTCCTTTCTTACTTACTTACTTATTGGAATCGCGCTATTGTACATCCGCGCGACCATGCTGTAACCCGTAATAGATTCTAGAAGGAATTTAGAAGGAAGGTTGTAGACTCTTGAAACTTGTTTTATAGCTTCCTGTTAGTCCTAGTTTGATCCTTTTTGATGTTGAACTTTAGAGTTCAAATTTAAATATAATTATGATAAAAAATAAATCTACACCACAGTATCAAGGTTCTAGGTACGTTTAAACCTGATGTGTTTGGCTCCTAAATTTTAGGCAGGAGTGTTTGATGACAAAAGGAACGCCAAAATTTGACACGTGTGCTCCTCAAGAACGACACAATAATTAAAATAGTTTGCAAATTTTGAGTGAAACCGAAACCAAGAGTGGTGATGGAAGTGACGACTGAGAGAAAGTCAGTGGCGAACTTTAGTTCCCGCTAATGGAAGAAGTCAGTGAAGTTGATCTAAGTTGCAACTTGGCAAGCTAGTACTACTAACATCGTGGAGAGGGGAGTAAAGTTATAAAGTTAAGTTTGAAGCCCCGTTCATAATTATGATGTGATCCAAGATTTGCTACTTCAGCAGATATATAATAACATAGTGGCAGAATAAAATTTATTGCAATTTTCATGAAAATAAATGTCTTCTTTAAACAGATTACAACTCACACAGTATATAAATATAATACAGTAAAACCTGTCTAAGACGGACCCCTTGTAAGACGGAAACCTGCTGAAACGGAATGTTTCATCCGGTCCCTAGGAATTTTGTACAGTATGATCACCCTGTCTAACCCGGAAACCTGCCAAAACGGAAATTTTTTTCAGTCCGGTGGAGTTCCGCCTTACACAGGTTTTAGTGGAATTACATCACAATAGAATGAATACCTATTTAGATTTCAGAAATTTTGAAATGCTTTATTTATCAACATTATTATTTATTATGTTTATAATAAATAAGAAATGCAAAATAAAATTCTAAATTCAATGATGATAAACAAGAAGTCAACACTGTCCGTGACGGGTTCATTGAGTAGGTCAAGAATGGAAGTTCAAGGTTGAGGCAAGGTCGAACTGTACGTGTTCTTTTTACCTTTTCCCCGCCATCTATAACTAACGCAGCTACTTTCACTGTCATTCGCTCTCTCGCTAACTCTCTCTCTCACTCTCGCTCTCTATCTCATACTCACTCAGAATCAAAATCATTCTCACTCTCTCTCCCTCTTTCTTTCTCTCTTCTTCGATGTTCATTCATATTATTTATTCTGCATACTCTATTATAATTGGGCCAAATTGAAATTATTCATATATTGACCAGATGAAATCCCGTAACTAAAGAATCAAGAGTGGAATTACAAATATGAATTATTTGAGAAAAAAGTCATCTCAACCTACAATATTCCTCGTTCCGTAGTCCGTTTTTAGGACATAGAACGGGATGCAGTTCCGTTTCCCCACGAAACAATCGAATGGAAATCTTGATATTGAAATAATTGATATCTTTACCAAACCGAAACCTAACGAATATCGATTCATATTGATATTTCATATCGACTATCGATTCTCTTAGATTGTTTTGCGGGGAAGATATGGAACTGCAGCCCAAAGAACGTTCTGTTGAAACTACCTAGAGAGTCACTAAGAGAAAAAAAGATGTATTAGCAAATCATTGAATACAACTAACATGGTTTCATCATAATTCTAGCCTACATTTTAAAAACGGTACTTTCTCGGTTAACCTTGACTGCATTTGAGTAAGCTTCTAATGTTTCAATTTTAATTCGATTCAATTCTATCCTTATTGTGTATTCTTCTTCTTTGTTGCTTTCTAGATGTTCACGGTTTTCGATCTTAATTTGACTCTTATTTTTGCTTGTTACTCCTCCCACCAGGGGGCGTGACTTTTTTGGCCTTCAGCCAATCACAATCTTTAATGAAGGTCAGCCTCTTTCTCGCTTAGCCAATAGTATCACTCTTTGTTTGGTATATATTAAGCTATTCTGTACTTTAGTTTTAGTTTGTTTGATATTGATAATGGAATAAAACATATTTTAAAACAAAAAAAGAAACCGACTTCAGTGAAATGATAAAATACTCACGTACTAAAAAGTTTAAAATAAAGTATTTACTTTAAACTGAGAAAATTTTTAATTTCATACAAGTAATCTTTTGAAGTCGGCGCCAAATATTTTATGAAGTTGATAAGAAATTCTATCTAATATCAAAACTAACACTGTATTTTTTTGGAGGATGAAGCCCACATAGGTCTGAGATTGATGAGTTGGACCTACAGTTTTAGGTGGGTTCCGAACCACCAGGAAGTGATTGATAAGAAATTCTATCTAATATCAGAACTAACACTGTATTTCAATTAAATATGTGATTTACACTCACTTTTACTGGAATACAGTGTCAGATTTGATATTAGATTGTTCAATTATTTCGTCATGGAAAACATCACAGAGTAATTCTGTTATATTTTAGAAGTTTATGGGAAATTTGGCGCCGACTTCAAAAGATTACTTGTATGAAATTTAAAATTTTCTCAGTTTAAAGTAAATACCTACTTTATTTTAAACTTTTTAGTACGTGAGTATTTTATCATTTCACTGAAGTCGGTTTCTTTTTTTGTTTTAAAATATGTTTTATTTTAAGCTTTTTAGTTGAATTTTCAAACTTTGAAAACATGAGAAATTTCTTAAAGCCTACATTATGAAATATTTATCAAATAAGCAAGCCAATATAACATCCAAACTTAAGTAACTAAAAATCCACTTATAAGAAAAGATAAACTAAGGAAAATTCTACAACGTTTTATTTAATGTGGAATATTGTATTTAGGAAAATTATAATAGCGAAAGGCTTCTTAAAAGTGAAATGGCGTTTGATTCATTCTGATGTGGTCCCTTTCAGAATATACCTACACTGAAATAGTAGGCCTATATTAAGTGTGGAAAATTGTGCTTACTGAAAATGTGATAAGTTAACGCAGGAGATGAAGTTGAGTGCGGTATTATCATACGAGTATGGTAAACATCTTCCCGGACGAGTTATGCACGATATTTTTCGTGATATTAGTCATATATATTTTTTTCATATAAAAAACATAAACTTTGAGCTAGTACAAAAGGATCATTAAACATAACCTCAAAATAGCCTATTGTACGCACATGTATTTAATGAAGAATAAATATTCTTAATCCACCACAGCAGTGAAACTAAAAATACTTCTGAGATCAGCTGTTTTTCCAAATTCTCCAACTTATGATTGGCACTAAATAACCTTATTCCTTACTCAACAACATCAACTGAATTATTTACAATTTTCATATGAACAGATGGACAGAAATGTTATATTCTTCTTATTCTCGATTCAAATTAAGTTGACGTGATTGGTCAAAACGGGACTTTACAGGCTTGTTTCACACTGAACCAGCTTTGGGTAACCGATGTCGTTTACCCGGCATAATTGCATTGCATCATATGATTTCGAAAAGCGTCTAGATGTGAAGCGCTCTATATAATAAAATGATCAGCCTGGTAGACGACACCGGTTATCCGATTGGCGGTTATGTGTGGAACTATCCTATTCAAACTTGATTGAAATGAAGACATCGAAGAATGCTCCTTTTTGTTTAATATTGGGCTAAGTATTGGGCCGATCCTTGCGAAACTTAGATGGGACCACCGCTGAGCGATGCTCTTTCATTTAAAAAAAATTCATCGAAATCGGTTCAATATTGTTCGAATGATTGATGTACAAACATTAAAAAAACAGGTCGAATATAGTAACCTTGTTCTTTTTGGAAGTCGGTTAAAAACAACCGAAACTAGTTTCTCAATATTCTTAATAAATGTGGTTGTGACAATTTGTTCTTATCATTCATTACTGATATTACACATGCACAGTGAATAAATAAACTGAAACTTACCAGAATATCACTTCTTTAAATATTTCATTCCCAATTTTGTTCGTACTTGTTGGAAACCGAAGAAGGCAAATTATGATCTCAATATGCAGGATTTCGGTGATTTGGAAATTTTCACGCACCTGTAAAAGATTGACATTTCCAGTTATTGATTTTATTTAAAAAAAAAAAAAAATGGAGCTACGAAAGATTAGTGTTCGACCCTCGAAAAGTGTTATTTTGAATCCATATTTTTCAATTATTGGAGATACATTGGAGCTTGGAGAGTACTTGAACATGCTGAAATTTCCAAACTGCTATTTGTAGGCTCTTGAAAAATACACCCACTATGATACATCCAAGTACGATACAATCATGAACCGTGTGCAGTGAACTCTGATACAGTGAAGTACATGATGGGGATGGAATCCATAATGATGTAGATAGTCAAGTGCTCCGCTTTAAATAGTTCCTCGAACTTGTTGAATCTCGAATGAATAAGTTTGAACCCATTCGATCTAAAATAGCAGTACTTCAAGCATATCGTCGAATGTTTTCCTATCAAAGCTGAATTCGCCCCGTTTTCAAGAGCAAGTACTCGATAAAACCCAAGTTTTGAGGGAATTTTGTTCCATAAGGACACCACATTGGCTACAATATTGGTTCTCAAAAAAATTCAGCTCAATACAAAGCCTAACATAACATTTTGTAATCTAGTTTCATTAATACGGTATCTTGTATTTATTATTATTATTTTATTTCGTCATGTGAAACTGTGTTATTTTCATGAGCACAGCTCTTACAGTGTATGACATGTCAGTATATTTTCAATTCCTGGATTTCTTGTTCCATGACGAACTGCGTTGTTAATATTAACTTGTTATGTGGATTTAAAGACTTGCAGTCAAATATTTGATTGCAAGTCGTTAAATCCACATAACAAGTTAATATTTTTAATCCTAATCCATATCAGTTGTGAGATCACAACAGGTGAATTGTCAATAACTAAAAGCATAAAAAATGTCAAATATTTCTCTTAGTGTCACATCATTCCATCACTCATCGCACGTATCTCCTGGCCCGAGACAAGCGCGACAAAGCCAAGGAACCAAAGCGTGTTGCTGGATTCACAATAATATATTTTAAAAAAGTTCAACATTCCTCCAATCAAATATGAGCACTGCGTCTTCATACTTATGTAAAACTGAACTAAGATAGTTACATACAACCAGTTACATTTCAATACCCGCTGCAATCCACAACTAATAACAATAACAATTTTTCTTTTTTTCAATTAAGTTGAGGTTTGAAAGGGTATTTGTTGTTGTTCAAACTTTTTTAGGTTTTCACTTATTTCAATTCAATTGATTGCTTCTTTAACTCAATCAATTTTAATTGTAATTTCTAATTGTTAAGGAGCATGCTCGTAGGTTTCTCTTCGCTTCTGATTCATGAAAAAATACAAAATGATATTATTAGCACTTGTAGTTACTTCATATCTGATTAGAGTTTTCAATTGTAGACTGGACCTGTATTCTGTAGTTTGCTATGAAAAAGACCCGTGATAAAATTCAGAATTTTCTTCATTCTTAATTTATAAAATTTTCGAATGTGCTTTTTCATGATATGAATGGCTGAAAATATCAAAATAATGAAAAGTTTTGAAAGATCTAACATCAAAACTG